>OY783196.1:13341317-13397655 GCA_963678675.1 Xiphydria camelus
AGAGAGAGAGAGAGAGAGAGAGAGAGAGAGAGAGAGAGAGAGAGAGAGAGAGAGAGAGAGGAGAGAGAGAGAGAGAGAGAGAGAGAGAGAGAGAGAGAGAGAGAGAGAGAGAGAGAGAGAGAGAGAGAGAGAGAGAGAGAGAGAGGAGAGAGAGAGAGAGGAGAGAGAGAGGAGAGAGAGAGAGAGAGAGAGAGAGAGAGAGAGAGACAGGAGAGAGAGAGAGAGAGAGAGACAGAGAGAGAGAGACAGAGAGAGAGAGACAGAGAGAGAGAGAGAGAGACAGAGAGAGAGAGACAGAGAGAGAGAGAGACAGAGAAGAGAGAGAGAGACAGAGAGAGAGAGAGACAGAGAGAGAGAGAGAGAGGAGACAGAGAGAGAGAGAGAGACAGAGAGAGAGAGAGAGACAGAGAGAGAGAGAGAGAGAGAGAGAGAGAGAGAGAGAGAGAGAGAGAGAGAGAGAGAGAGAGACAGAGAGAGAGAGAGAGAGAGAGAGAGAGAGAGAGAGAGAGAGAGAGAGAGAGAGAGAGAGAGAGAGAGAGAGAGAGAGAGAGAGAGGAGAGAGAGAGAGAGACGAAGAGACAGAGAGAGAGACAGAGAGAGAGGAGAGAGATGAGAGAGAGAGAGAGGAGAGAGAGGAGAGAGAGAGAGAGAGAGAGAGAGAGAGAGAGAGAGAGAGAGAGAGAGAGAGAGAGAGAGAGAGAGTGTTCATATTTTGTCCACTATATACTGGTGGTATCATATAAGTGTATGAATTTATTTATAATCACATAAGTGCATAAACATCGAGTATAATTCTGTGTCTGATTTTTTTATTTTGAAGTAAAAAAACGCGGCGTTCTTTTTTATTATAATTTTTTAATAAATTTTTTTAGTCGAATTTTGTACTAACTTGATTTACAATAGGTTCGTTCCAACTAACACGAGAACTGGTTCTGAACTCAATGGAGTCTGCGCAGTCTGACCTAGCCGTCCCAAAAGTCAAACTGCGCACACTCCGTCGAGTTCAGAACCAGTTCTCGTGTTTGTTGGAACGAACCTAATAATTTTCCTTTCAAATGATGCTTTTTACTTTTTATATATAAATCTTGAACATGGCGATCTTAATTGATTTCAAATCTTTTTTGGAGAGTATTTTACATATCAATTTTTGTTGGCACTGAATGAACATGCCGCCTCTTTTTTTACAGAGAATCTGTTTTTGTGGGGGATTTCACTACGTTTTGAAATTTATTCATCAGGAGAATATGTACATGTAGGAGAATAGCTTTTTATTATTGATGTGTAAACATCTATGCTATGGCTCTACGGTGGGACCTTCCTGGGAAATCGAGCGTCAGACGTAAGCCGTATACATGTGACTGCGTCAGTGTGTGTGTGGCGCTACTGCGCATACTATTCGCGCAAGCTGGATTATCTCAACGGGAAAACATTTTAGAGAAAAATGTTTAATACAAAACTTTAAGGATTTTCCTGTGGCTACCCAATGGTCGTATTGGATTTGACCTTGACTGTGACCTTTAAGGTAATATCAAATGCCTTCCTAAACCGTTCATCCGATTGCGATGAAACTTTGGGGAATGGCTGGACGCATGCCCGCGAAGGTTTCTGAGTTAGTAAATCTTATACAGGGTGTTCAAAAAGTACCGGTACTGATGATTATTATGCCTTCCTAAACCGTTCATCCGATTGCGATGACAAGTTGGGGAATGGTTGGACGCATGCCCGCGAAGGTTTCTGAGTTAGTAAATCTTATACAGGGTGTTCAAAAAGTACCGGTACGGATGATTATTATGCCTTTCTAAACCGTTCATCCGATTGCGACGAAAATTTGGGGAACAGTTGGACGCATATCCACGAAGGTTTGAGTTAGTAAATCTTATACAGGGTGTTCAAAAAGTACCGGTACGGATGATTATTATACCTTCCTAAACCGTTCATCCGATTGCGATGAAAATT
Source organism: Xiphydria camelus (assembly GCA_963678675.1). Taxonomy (NCBI): domain Eukaryota; kingdom Metazoa; phylum Arthropoda; class Insecta; order Hymenoptera; family Xiphydriidae; genus Xiphydria; species Xiphydria camelus. The sequence continues at coordinate 13,343,274 of OY783196.1, forward strand.
TGGGGAACAGTTGGACGCATATCCGCGAAGGTTTCTGAGTTAGTAAATCTTATACAGGGTGTTCAAAAAGTCGAACTATACTTGACCTAAATTGGACCTCCGCTGACAATAAAGGTAACATGAAAAAAATGGTCAAGGACACATTTGAACGTGAAAAAAAATTAATTTGACCTTGATATAACCTTGAAGGTCATGGTCAAGGTCAAATCCAATATGACCATTGCGTAGCCCGGGAAAAATACTAAAAGTTTTGTATTAAAAATGTATTTAAACAATGGTGGACGGACAAAATCAATCCACAATCTACCCGTGCGAAGCCGGGACGGGCTGCTAGTAAGTTATAAATCTAATATAATAATAATAAATATTTTATTATAGAAAAAATTAAACTTCTTTATGTCGAACTACGACGTCATATTCCCCAATTAAACTCGGACCGCAGATAATTGTAAGATGTTTACACATCCTCCGTGAGTACAACGGCACTCACACCTTTTTTTAAGTATTACTGTAGAACGAGTAGGTTAGAAGATTTTCATGAACTTACGATTTTCTGACATGTCATCTCGTACAGGTGCAACCAAAGAGGATCTAGCTCGTGTCCTGTCCATAAAAAGATGACTCGATGGACATCGGAGAATGTCAGGCTTGTCACCGAGCGCCTTTCACCCATAGTACTTTCATTACAATATGCGCTTTTCGTTTTAACTATTCCTGCTTTAAGTAACTTTTACTTCTTTCAAAGTATTTACCTTATACGAATTGTTGATCGTAGGGGTAAACGATCAATTATTGTGACTAATCGTAGACAAATTATTCCTGCGATGATGTTCCAGTTGCAAAGCATACACTAGCAAGTCAGCTTACAGCATCCGATGTTTAGTATCAACTTACTTCTTTTGGAACACCCATCACCCGAGCATAATCACGATTATGTTAACGTTAATTGCAGAATAGACTGCGAGCTCGGGCACATTATCGCGGTAGTAGTTCGGCACACCGAATTGCCTTTTAGTTTTAATAGATGAACTTGTCTACGACGAGTCTCTATTATCGATCGCTCCCTCCTACCACGAACAGTTCATAAAGGGTTATTACCTTGAAAGAAGTAAAAGTTATTTCACGCTGGAATAGTTGAATGACACGAGAAGCACGTATTGCAATTAATGTACCGTGGGTAATAGGCGCTCGGTGACAAGCCTGACATTCTCCGATGTCCATCGAGTCATCTTTTTACGGACAGGACACGAGCTAGATCCTCTTCGGTTGCACCTGTACGAGATGACATGTCAGAAAATCGTGAGTCTTCATGAAAATCTTCTAACCTACTCGTTCTGTAGTAATACTTAATTCCCCAGAACAATTCGTTCGTGAAAGGATTTCCATAAATAACTCCGTATATCCGCGGGCAAACCAATCAAAGTCATACCTATGGCCGATAACTTGAAATTTAACTTCGGCAGTCGGTAAGGTATAATAATCCGATAGTCGATAATATAGAGTCATGTCATTTCCTTCTTTTTTTAAAGCTATTTTGACAGCTTGATACATTTACTGTCACCATATGAAACGAGCAATTGAACATATACAATTGGCATGAAACCATAATATATATTATTGCATGGAAATAATTGCAGTAATGGAAATGCTCGCTATAATTTTCTGAATTCAAGGAAAAAGAAAAAATATTTTTAAAGTAATTAGGAAAGGAGATACAGGCATTTGAAGTCATACATATATATTCTCTCACATACATTTGATGGTGTATGCGTGCGGTCGCATTTGTGTATACGCATTTCCCCCCCCCCCTGATCATCGCCGAACAGTCGACGATGAAAGCCGGAATATATCTCACACATTCAATGGCGCGTGTGTGTGTTTGATCTATGTATACACATTTCCGATCATAGCCGACTGTCGCCGAAGATTGCCGGAAATTTTGTGACATTTTGACATATAGCTATCGGTCGAGAAATCTAAAATCCTCGAGTTTTAGGCGGGTGGGGCGTGGTTTCGCGTTGTTAAGGATGAATCTCTGTTAATATGTAACTTATAACATTTATTCTGGTCTCTATTAATAGAGAATAATCAATTTATATAGCGTAACTAAGCATAGTTTTGGTTATAACCATATATTTATTGAGAAAATTCGATGTAAAAATTGAGGGGTGAAGAGGGCAGACATCTTTCCTGTAAAGAGACACGGGTACTGCGATGCTGCGATGAACGAACATGCCGCGAGACACTACCGTGTCTCTTGATTAATTTTCTCACACGAAATAGTTATTTTCGTTATTAGGGCGTGAAGCGCTGTTTCTAACGCGAGTGTGAAGTTTGCCCCACGAGCGAAGCGAGTACGGCAATCACACTCGTTAGAACGGCGTGAAAAAACCGAATAACGAATTCTATTCTTTGTCACTAAGTGTCAAATACGAGGTTGAAGATTTCACGCACTGCGCAGGTTATTTCACGCACTGCGCAACTTTTCACGAATTGGTGTGTGAAAGATGATTTCACATGCGTCGAGGACGCCCATAAAACCGAGTATTTGACACTGAGTGACAAAAAATAATTTAACTAACTCCTCTTCCCGTGTTTACATCCCCTAGCGACGTCTTCTTTTTAGAATCTCGTTTAATCACTTACAAGGAAAGTACTCGAGGCCTCCGCTTTCGATCTTGATGAAACTCCGTAAATTTAGTTGATCGAAAAATAAGAGACTCCTATTTTTTTATAGTGGCCCAATTTTAGTTTAAGGGGGTCAAATGGACCCCTGAACTTTGACCCCCCTCGAGCTATCTCCAAAACGAAGCCAGATAGATGAAAAGTTTAAACTACGTGTTGTTTGGTTTTTTCAATGTAATAAAATGCCCTAAACAGATTTTGGATAAACTCATTATTAAAAAAAAATAATTTGTTTTAATCTAATTTTTTGAAATATCGGTTTGGTCATACGGACAAAAATGTAGAGAAATTTTATTACAAATTCAACCATGTATGATAAGATGAAATAAAGATACGGTTTCGGCAGTGGAGAGGGAGAACCAAAATGACATAATCGGAGACGCACCCCCTCCAACCCCCTTAGGGGTAGTCCACCCAACTTTGTAATCTTAAATAGCAATCCCCCATGTGTGATACAGCATTGGAAAGCTCTTTAAAAATGCTTTACAACAATACCAAATTTTGGTACCTTTCGATGAGTAGTTTTTGCGCAAATCGAGAAAGGAACTGCTAGAAATAAGTTGTTAATTTATTTATTAAAGGTCAATTACGTTATAATAAATTTTCGAAATGATTTTCATTGATTTTTCGAACTTTTTCAAATATTCTTGAAATTTTGCGACATTCTTGTGTAATTCTCTATTTCGGTTGGTTAATGCTTGCTGGTTGAGTTTGAAAAGCATCAGATTTCAGATGTCCCCAAAAGAAGAAATCGTAGGGAGTAAGATCAGGTGATGGAAATTATTTCGAAAATTTATTGTAACGTAATTGACCTTTAATAAACAAATTGACAAAATTTACTTCTAGTAGTTTCTTTCTCGATTTGCGCGAAAACTACTCATCGAAAGGTACCAAAATTTGGTGTTGTAAAACATTTTTAAAGAGCTTTCCAACGCTGTATCGCACATGGGGGGTTGCTATTTAAGATTACAAAGTTGGAGGGCTACCCCTAAGGGGGTTGGAGGGGGTGCGACTCCGATTATTTCATTTTGGTTCCCCCTCTTTCTCTGTAACTTTCTGAGATATTGGGGTGGCAAGTTTTCAAAATGTCACCCTCTGTATAATTTTTGAAAGAGCAAGATAACTCACACGTTAGATCAGATCGCTGAATTTGTATACTTTTTTGTTAGAATTATTTTCTTCTTTAACTTTATTCTTCGCGTACTGTTTCCTCCAGTACTCCTCACATTTTTGCAAATCTCTTTCTACTTCGGCCGGGTCATTCTCATTTAATGTACACTGCTATTCATGAATGCCTGGACTTGACAGTTCTCGGGTTATCCGTGTGTGTGCTACTGTCAATTGTCGAAGTTTGGCGAAGGTCGCACGAGTTTCACGTTGATCGGTCATGTCAACGACTGAGATGTGTCTTCTAATGTAAGTGTCTTCTCGCCAGAACATTCATCTGAGCCGAGAATAGTCTTTTTTATCATGTCCTGGATGTTATTCCTTGCAGGATCATTCGTCTGAGCCAAGCGTTATGAATTTTTTTATATGTCCTGGAAAAATGATATCTGTTTAAATATCCTGTAGAATTCTCTTCAACGGCATTGACCTGAACCAAGCTCTAAGTCTTTCCTGGAAAATGTCCTGGAGGTTTCTCAGCACCGGAAAAGTCGCCCGAGCCGAGTATCAAGTATTTTTTTTAAATATCCTGGAGATTTAGGCTTTCACATGACCGATCAACGTGAAACTCGTGCGACCTTCGCCAAACTTCGACAATTGACAGTAGCACACACACGGATAACCCGAGAACTGTCAAGTCCAGGCATTCATGAATAGCAGAGAGTGTACATATTTACCGTCTCAGTGTAATTAAATGTTTTCTAGTACTATATCATTTTTAATTAAAAACCGTTATATAACGCTCCAAGTGTACTTACTTCAGTCCATTATCGATATTACTGTTTAAAAATATTTTCCAGTTTTTATCATGCCTAAAATGCTAATAGTGTCAGGGTTCGTCACGGTCCCTACCATACCTCTTTAATCAGATTTATCAATATTACAATCAAAATAAATAGAATTATTTCGGTAGAACTTGGTAAAAATATTGCTAGAACATTGAAATAACTGCTTCAAAGAAAAAAAGTGACTTTTCTTTTCTACTTGGTTAAAAAAAAAATAAAATGCTTTATATCATGTTTTCGTGTCAGGTTTGTTACACTCTCTATTTCTTTTATACAAATACAGACGGAACTATATACTGTCACTTCAACTGTCTGCCCTAAATGAGCCAGCCATTATACCTAGTTTATGATTTGTGGAAAAACGTTGTTACATTTTAAGAATTCTGCCATAATTTAAACAAAATTGTTGCTAACTGGAAAGTGTGTTTATTGAGTGTCAGGTACGTCACATCGATTACGAAATAAACAAATAATTTTTGCAATGTACTAACGGTTAAAATTGTTTTACGCAAATTATAAATTAGGTTAGACTAACAAGCATGGGCGTTTTTGTATTTTTACATTTGTTTTCGGCACGCTTTTATGAAATCCTCAGCTTCGTCACGGTCAGGTTCGTCACGATCTAGTTTGTGACGAAATTGACCGATATGTGACGAACCTGACAAATATCTACTGTAATCAAACATTTTAGATATGGCGCTTACATGAGCTGAAAGAGCTAAAAGATGCCGAGAAAAGAAAACAAAATCCAGAAAAAAAAAGAATATTTAAAGAAAAGTCTAGAAAGAGTAAAGAAAGCTAAGAAATCTATTGCTGACTTGCCTGCTAAAGAGGAAAAGTTTTGGTACCTTAAAGAAAATATTTCTTATCTTACTGAACCACCAATAAATGTCTCAAAGCGAATTCTTCATTTTATGAACCCATTTTGGCTTAATGAAGAAAGTCAGTAAAAAGCCTCATTTTGTTAAATTTTCCATTAGAAATCAGTTCTTTTTGTAAAAGTTTTTGAATAACGTGTTTGAAAATCACTGGCAATGTATTTTATTAACTAAAAGTCGAACTAATTGCTGAAACTTAAGCTATGTTTCACCGTGTTAGGTCCGTCACAAGACGTGTCAAGTTCTTCACATTATTTTTTTTGCCTTACTGAACCACCTTACTTTTTAGCTTAAATTAATCAAATATTTCGATAATTTGAGAGTAAGTGAAATATAAATTTAAAATTATTCCTGTTTAAATAAATCATATGCTTACATTCATTTTTATGGCAAGGTTTTTGTTGTAGTGACGAACTCGACATACTAATCAAGAAAGTCATAAAAATTTAACTTTTAAACAAAAAATCTGTACGAATCTTGTTATAACTTACGTAATAACAGTGTTTACTACTCCATAATAAGATTTAATGACAAAATATTGTATTTCGAAAAATCAGAATTTTTTATTTCAAATTAGGGACATTAAAGTAGTATGGTCACTCTCCAAAGTGATCGTTGAGTGTCCGTAAAAAAAGTCATCAAAAAACTATGATTTATAATTGAAAATTCTCTTTGTGAATTATAAAATTTATGACCATAAGAATTAGTCGATTATTTTGATTATTTTTCACTTATTATTCAAGTAATGTGCCTCCTTTGACTAGCGTCTTTTTATGTGTGGCAACGCATATTATCAATGGGCTCGTGGCCCAGTAGAGAAAACCACGACACACTCAAACGTTTGAGTGTGTCGTGGAGAAAACGAGATCTGAAATGCACGCTTGAACCCACTCCACTGACGCGACGCTGCCGCATCTACTCGACGCGCTATTTCCGAACACCGAGAAGCAGAAATTAGTTATAAATAAAGTATCAAACGGTCAATAATTTTCATCAATGGGTGTAAATTTCTGTTTTTTTTTCCCGTTTTTTGGTATATTTTTTATATTTTAATCTTGGATTTTACATACAAACCCAAAGAAATGTGTCTTGCCCATAAGACTCTGGGTTATTTTCTACTCGGTAATTAATTTTTATCAGACATACTAAACGGTCAATCTACCCCAAATTGCACCAGGAGGTTTCTATTGATATTAGCTTGAATACGTAATTATTTCATATTTAAATCTTGGAAATCGATTCATGACCATACTACTTTAATTGAGGATGACCCGGCCATGGATGGTCCTGTCGTATGGAATATCAGCTCCAGCGGTTTCTCGAGAGACGGCAATGGTATGCGCCCGCTAGCAAGATCCTCCACGATCTTCTAAAAAATCGGTAACTTATTTAAACTCATCACTTGATGAGTTAAAGAAAAAAATAATTCTAACAAAAAAGTATAAAAATTGAGCGATCTAATCTAACGTGTGAGTTATCTTGCTCTTTCAAAAGTTATACATAATTAATTTTACCTACACACAAACGGAAAATAATATAAATAAATTAACAGTCGGATTTATTAATAAGAGTTCTGAACAATTTTTGTCCATTATATTTTGACACTATTCGGTTGATTATATTTGCAGAGAGAGTGTTACCGTGGTCTGATGAAAAATATTTACACACACGCTAATGAATAACGCGTGTCTACAATGTCACAAATTATGTTTTTGTCACTCAGTGCCAAATACTCGGTTTTACGGGCGTCCTCAACGCATGTGAAATCACGTTTCACACACCAATTCGTGAAAGGTGGCACAGTGCGTGAAATAACCTGCACAGTGCGTGAAAGAAAAGTCGCACACTCGAGATTTCACTGCGATTATTACTTGAAGTTGGCACAGTCAGTGTGTCCAACGCCACGCATTCGCAGCACAACTCTACACAGCTAACGCAAAGCCAGAACCTAACCTAACTTAACCCATTCACTACCGCTGTCGCTTATAAGTTTGTTCCAACCGACGATTCCTGTACGGTTCTGGAACTGTCACGGAACTGGTGGGATCGGTTTAATGCGCAGGCGCGATGTTCACTGCTGGTAACTGGCAAGAGCAGTTGGAACGGTTTTGGGATCGTTCGTGAATCGGTCAGTCGTGTCTAACCCACGACGCGATGAGCACGGTGTTCTCTTGCTTATATCACGCTATTTTAGTTGACATTTTCTGTCATTTGCAAGTTGCGTGAAGTCTCAACATCTTTTACGATAATTTCGAAAGCACTTAGAAAGTGGGGCCTCCCATAGACATTCTTTAATTAATTTTTTTACTCATTTGAAATGTCAGAATGGACTTTATTCATGCTTTCTTAGAATAGATGTTTTCTAAGCGAGTTCGGTTCTCAGCGAGAATCGAATACTAATGCAATATACTACCATAAACATACTAAAGCATCAGACATTTTTAGATACTTAAAAGGCCCATATTTATAGGATTACATATTTCATAATTCGATTTGTCATATTAATAACAAATATACAATTTTATAAAATCATGTATTGGAATTACATTTTAGCAGGGCAAAAAAATCCATTATAAGCTAGCATGAATAAAGATAATTCTGACATTTCAAATCACTAAAAAATTCATTAACAAATGTGTATGGGAGGCCCCACTTTCTAAGTGCTCTCGAAATTACCGTAAAAGATGTTAAAATGTAGGGTAAAAAAATCATGAAAATTAGACATGTCGGTTTTGAGATACAACACTTTTTATTTCCATTTTCAATAAAAAAAACGCAATATAAAGAAATAATTTTTTTTTTCGAAATCACCAAAAAATACAAATATTTCATATGGATCATTTCTTCCATATTTTGTTAATTGAAGCCGTAAATCGTGATGAAAAAACAATAATAACAGCTCAACGATTTATGGAATCGTTCTGAAAATTTAGGCCAGTTTTTATATTGATTAAAGATACTTGGAAAAAAATGAGCAACTAAGTCGGAGACCCAAAAGTTTCTACTACTAAAAGTTGACATGGAATGCCCCATAAGTTTAAGTATTTTAAGAGTATTTTACTAACTACTATGAAAATAAATATAATTTGTACGCTTCCATTCGTCATGAAATTAAAGAAACACATCAATTTGCACACGCAAGTCTGTTGGTATGCCACGTTAATCTCCCTCGTCCTCGACTTCCAAGTTCTCCTGCAGTGCTGGTTGTCAAGCCCACATGATCTTCCTATTAACAAAGACAATAGATGTCACGATCATTCAATCGGTATAGGTTGGTATTGCTGCATTCTCATTTCATAAATGTCTTACCTGAATCGAGAAATATTCTTTCCTTTCATGTATATGTCTCAATCTGGATCTCCTTCTGGCCTGCTCATTTCGACATGCCTTCCTTCCATCAATTACCAATTCGAATTTTTTTCTGATCAACCGCCTGCATCTGAAATAAATTACGCAATTTTAACAAAAACGAAATAGCTTTTACATTCATTCAGTCGGTATAAATTGGTATTGCTGCAATCTTATTTCATAAATGTCTTACCTCAATCGAGAAATATCTTTTTTTTCCATGTATGTCTCAGTCTGGATGTCCTTCTGGCCTGTCCATTTCGATATGTCTTCCTTCCATCAATTGCCGATTTTAATTTTTTTCTTTTGATCACCAGCCACCTGCATCTGAAACAAATTACGCAGTTTTAACAAAGATGAAATAGGTTTTACAATTTTTCAGTAGATATAAATTGGTATTGCTGTTATTTCATTTCATTAATTCCCCCTACGCGTTGCCTACTTACAATTAGTCCATTTCATTTCCTTCCTGACGCCCATGGGAGGCCGAATGCATCTTCAAAGCTGGAGCTCTTCTTCTTCGTTACCTTCCTACGAACCGTTGCATCTCGCATCCTTTGCTCCATCCTTCCCATGGAGCCTCTCGCCTTTATTCCGGTTCTCGTTCAATACCTACAAGCTTTTGTTAGCTCTCGCGTCGTGTTACTTACTTGGTCGGTTACATGCTTATCCCTTATTCCTTCCACCTTTTCCTCGCTATTGTTCCAGCTCCCATTCCAGTCCGTGAACTTTAATTCCTTCGATTCCTCGAGGTATTCTTCCTTTATGTCAGGTACGCACAGCATGGCGTCTCCCAGAGCAATCTATCGTCCTGTTCTTGTGTTACTTAACTGGTTAAATTAGCACGACTTACCTTTAAATTGATATCGTATCCCCTGGTTGATTATTTCTTCCACCTTATTCCTTTATTAGCGTCTTCCTCTTTGCCGGTACCTTGGGAGTCTTATAATTACCGTAATAGCTGCTGATTACAGCCGCCGATTACCCCTACTTTTCTTTTAATAAGATTCCGGTTCCTCATTGGGTATCCCTTGCATTGCTCGCGCGCGACTGGTACGCGGGTGGACTTGTTAGTATGTCTGACGAGGGGCTGGTCGATCCGGCTTCCACCTCCTTCTCGCTATTGTTCCGGAGCCCTTTTTAGTTGTTTTACTTTCTTCGATTCTTTGGAGAATTCTTCCTTTTCAGCAGATACGCTCGGCATGACGTTTCCGGAGCAAATCTCACGTCTTCTTGTTGCGCTCCTTACCTAGTTGGATTAGTACGACCTACCTTTATACTGATATCTTGTTTCATATTTGGTTTTCCCTTTTGGTTGCTCGTAAGCATTCCCCTCCTTGCCGGTGAGTTCAGCAAAGCTTCCGAGCCGACACTCTCGTCCCTTAGTTGATTGCTTCTTTCTTATTCCTTCCAGAATACATTCCTTTAGCTTCTGTTTCCCCTTCTCGGCTTGTTTTTCCCTTTTAGAGCCTTCTTCCTCTTTTGTCGGCACGCGGGTGAACTTGCAGGGAACTGACAGGAAACCTAACCACAAATGTCTAACTAGATAGACAAACTTTGTTAGTGTGCCTGGCGGATACCTAACTAGTTGTACCGGCATCCACCTCCTCGCTATTGTTACGCCTCCCTTTTTTCCCGTTCCTTTATTTTGTTTCCTTCGATTCCTCGGGAGATTCTTCCTCCTTGGCAGGTATGCTCGACGTGGCGACTCCCGGAGCATAATTTTGTGTAGAAACTTCTATCTCATCAAATCAAATTTAATCCACCTTCGTTGTAGTCTTTCAATTAAATTGAATGATTTTCTATCAGTTTTCCAACAAAGATGTTCTAAACTTAACCTCAACCTGTCACTTACCTAAATAATCCTGCTTTATAACCCTATTTTCGTATAATTCGATATCATCGTCACTTGTGTCGGACATATCCGATATATCTGACACATCACTATCGCCTTCGATAGACGTCATTTTAATAACTTGAAAAAAAAAATACGGAGATAGAAAACGTCAACTCTCAAAAGTATTTAAATAACCGCGCCAGGCAAACTAATCGCCGTAGTGCGCATGTCAGTCCACACAGTTCACGCTCAGGGCCAAGCATCGGATGGACGGTACAGGAACCATTCCACGCACGATCCCAGCGGTGGTTGGAACGCTGCCAACACCGTACAGTGACCGTCTAACGTACGGTTGGAACGGACTTTTTCTACTCCGCATGACGGGTACGGTTCATGTACGGTTTTCTGCTCGGTTATATAGCCCAGTCAAATGGTAGTTTGACCAAAACAAAACTGCGGAAGTTTTTTCTCGACGGTCTTATATGTTTTTAGGGTTGCTGAATTCGAATTTATAGTTTGCTGTCTTGTAGGAGGTCGGCTTCATAGCCAAAAACACAAAAAATCTTAATTTTTTAGCACTTTTCAGTTTTTTGCTTATATCTAAAAAACTGTACGTTTTTTGAAGATGAGCGTTCCATACAAAATTAAAATAAATAACATTTCCTACAAAATGCACTGGTCATCTTTGATTTTGTAATAAGCGGTCTCCGCGCTAGAGCTCAATGAAAACGAGTGATTTTTTTATATTTTCACAAAAACGTCAAAAACACCAACTTCCATCCCCTGCAACCCGAGAAATATATGTTAATAAACCCTTATATCACGTGTAAGTACATTATGTATATCATAAAAAAGACGTCTGCAATATTAAATTTTCTCATAGATTTTTGTGAGAAGAAGCTTCTGTTAAATAAGTTAAATGTGTGGCAAGCCATATTTGATAAAAACATTAAGAAATTATATTTTTGTCACTGAGTGCCAAATACTCGGTTTTACGGGCGTCCTCGACGCATGTGAAATGACGTTTTACGCACTAATGTGTGAAAGGTTGCGCAGTGCGTGAAATAACTTGCGCAGTGCGTGAAATAACCTCACAGTGCGTGAAATAAAGGTGGCACACTCGAGATGATATCACTGCGATTATTACTTAACCTTTAGAGGACGGGGATTTTTTTTCAATGGTTTGTGTTCTCAGGGTGGTCCCTAAAGGGACCACCCCCATCCTCCAATGGTTAAAGTTGGCAGTCAGTGTGCCCAACGCCACGCATTCGCAGCACAACTCTACGTAGCTGATGCAAAGCCAACCTAACCTAACTTAACCCATTCACTGCCACTGTCGCTTATAATCGTCAGCGGATGAGTTGCGCGGGTGCCGCTGTCACTTATAAGCGTTCTATTCCATTTAGACTTGAACTGGGCACTGCGGTTACATGTGTATGTGTAGGCTGGCACTTGAGTAAAGGACGGGACATACATTACCGGGCCGTGCCAGGGCCGGAGCACGGCTGAGTATCGTCCGTCGTCCGGCGGACGATCTGTCCAATAGAATTAAATGCTTTTGTTCTCACTTTACCGGGCCGTGACCGGGCGTCGCCAACGGACCGTCACCGGGCCGGGCAAGTTAGTTCAGTTTTACTTTTTCACGGTGACGGTCCGGCCGCGCTTCCTGTGTTTCCGTAATTTACGTGTTTTAGCGCCTAGCAACCTAGCAGTTTCCACGACAACTGACGACTGACGGGCATGTGTGGTCCCTAGATACACGCGCCGTGCAAGGGTTCTGACTATTTCTTCCTCTTCGGCTGTGTTCGACCCTACCATGGCCCGGTAATGTATGTCTAACCCTTTAACGTGCCGTGCCAGGGCCGAATGACGGCCGTGTCTCGGCCCTGGCACGGCCCGGTAATGTGTGTCCCGACCTTAAAGGTACTTTGACGTAAACGGGCACGTGGTTCGGAATTTTGATAATTTTTATATATTTTGTTAATGTTAGAATTATTAACTTGAAGTTGGCATGGAGCAAAATGTATCTAAATTAGAGCGGCAGTTAATGTGTTACAGTTCTGTTTGTTTATTTATTTTTACTTTAAAAAATACATGTTTGTAATTGGGGGGGGGGGGGCATATAAACAACGACATTACCCGCTCTAATTTCATCTTTTAAAATTGTGTTTATACAGGGTGGACCAGGTTAAACGTAATTTCTTTTTATATGTGATAGAACAACAACAAAAAAGTACTTTCATAAGAATATTTTGTTCAAAAATGTTTCCTAACAAAGATACAGGGTGTCAAAGTTTCGAAAAAAAAATGGTTTTCTCATCATAACTTCTAAACTACTTGATCGATTTCCATGAAATTTCGCACACATGCTAATGTGGAACAGCTCTAAGCAATAATTCAGTAATTTTAAAAAATTCTCCAGTGGCGTAAATACTGGGGGCCGGTACCCCCCTTTCCCCCTTCCCAATCTTCGGCGCCACTGGATATTTTGCAAAGAAAATTTAATTATTGGATTCCCCGTTTAATTTAAAGAAAAAAATCTCAAAAACGAAGTCACAAATCAAAAATTTGCAAGGGTGATTTTTTTCTTTAAATTAAACGGGGAATCCAATAATTAAATTTTCTTTGCAAAATATCCAGTGGCGCCGAAGATTGGGAGGGGGAAAGGGGGGTTCCGGCCCCTAGTATCTACGCCACTGGAGAATTTTTAAAAATTATTTAATTATTGCTTACAGCTGTTCTACATTAGCCTGTGTGCGAAATTTCATGGAAATTGATCAAGTAGTTTAGAAGTTTTGATGAGAAAACCATTTTTTTTTCGAAACTTTGACACCCTGTATACTTGTTAGGAAACATTTTTGAAAAAAATTTTCTTATGAAAGTACTTTTTTTTTTGTTATTCTATCACATATAAAAAAAATGACGTTTAACCTGGTCCACCTTGTATATCGCTGAAAAGCGGCTGGAGCCGTCTTCATACCTAAGGGCATTCGCAAACATCCATATTGCCCTAACGGCGTGACGAATGATGTGTACTTTACGGAATCATCCGAGACTTTCAAGTGATAATACCCATCCTTTAAATCTAATGACGAAAAGTATTTCTTAATTGACAATGCGTTAATCTGATCCTCAATTACGGGTAATGGATAATTATCTCTTTCCAATATATCATTTAAATGTCTGAAATCGATACACATTCTTACTTCTCCATTCTTTTTGTTTACCAACACTATGGAAGATGCATACTCAGAGTCACTCGGCCTAATGTACCCTTTTTCTAGCAAACTACACGGAGAGAAATTTTCGGTAAAAATTACCTAAATAGTAGGGTAAGCGTGTAGCATTCGGTGTTTTACGGTTAATTTTGTAGAGGCGCTGGTCAGGAATTAACAATCAACCGATATATTTTGACGAACGTTCCAGAATTTTTACCGTTCCAACTCTACAATTTTACCCGAATAGGAATTTTTATGCCTGCACAATATAGAAAGTATCCCTCCGTTAATAAATGTTATCGTATAATAGCAGCAAAAATTAACATTCGGCCCTTAAATTGTAACAAGTTGTGCGCCTTAATTTTTATCATTACGTTACTGCACAGTTACCCTAGAGTAACGGAATTTTTACCTATCCGGGTAGATAGATTCTACCGATGACATCTATAGGCGGCGAGCGAATATTGTTTAGCAGCGCCTCTCCTAGGCGAACCGAAACATTTATTACGGGAACTGACCAGAGTCACTTAGGTCGGGTGTCCACCGGGTCGGGCTGACCAGAATGAATCGCTAAGCCGATCGCTGAGCACTTGAGTATATCTATATATACCCAATCTGTATATCTATATATACCCAATCTGTATATCTATATATACCCAATCTGTATATCTATATATACCCAATATGTATATCTATATATACCCAATCTGTATATATATATACACCCAAGTGCCCAGCGATCGGCCCAATTGTGGTCGGCCCGATCCGGTGGACATCCGGCCTTGTAGTTAAGTGACCGTAGGACCTGATGTGTCAATGTCAACTTGCTGGCAATGGATACTATAATTTATTTCAGCTTTCAGGCTGTAAAATTTATGCATCTCATAATGATGCTTCGTATAAAAATGGCCTAAAATTAGTCTTTTCTAAACATGTTTTAAATGCGAGTAAGCGCACACACACACAAATGTGGTATAACCCAAATTTCTGTGATAGAAGACCGTGTGATTCGCCAGACATCAGTAACTCTTAATCCATATTCAGTTACTTTAGAAGTAAGTAGTCAATAGCTTTCCCCTTGCGACTTTGTCCGCGTGAATCACGAAATAATCTCTTCTTTATTTTACTCCCTTAAGGGAGTTGGTATATAGATAGTAGATATATAAAAAAAACGTGCGTATTCAAATGCAACGTTGTATTAAAATTTCAAAGCAATCGGTGAAAAACTTTCGGAAATTTAAGATACATTTTTATTCATTTACCCCCTTAAGAAGTAGGTATATAAAGAGTAGGTATATATGGAAAACGCGCGTATTCGAGTGCAACGTTATGTCCAAATTTCAAAGCAATCGGTAAAGAACTTTCGGAGATCTTACGACGCGGTCTCAACGTGTCGATATTGACGTGACACATGCACAATACAGGTATGTAGTGCTCTCGCCCAGTTTATGACCCTGTGAGATCGCGACGTTAGACCTTGAAGAAACGAATATAACATTTTTATTTAAACGTGCATATGGAAGATAGAAGAAGATAGATAGCGGTGTTTATTAGAACGGGTATTGCGGAAAGCGGTTCATTACGACTCGTCCAGTAATTAATCCTTCCGGGAAAGGTGCATGGCTGCGGGCTCATTGACAGCCTAAATTCGCCAAAACCTACCGCTTCGCCATTGTGACTGATTTACAAAATGTATCAAGTGACTTGAGTTTGTGTTAATATGTGTTCCGTGGCAAGGGGACTTCTATGTCATTTCTTACCGCTCACTATCATCGCAACCTAAGTAACGCGCCAATCTAGATCTAATCTCTACATCGATCGCGAACAGTGTATGGCTTTCCTGGATAAACCAGGTATCAAAATTCCCCAATTGTCCATCGACTGCATCCGACATTCCTCCCCTTAATCCGGCTCGGATCGCTTTTGTGACGGTACCTATTGAAGCAGGCACTGCGAGAGACGGCTTGCTACGAATCGCTCTAAAATTACCTTCGGAGAAAAGTTCGGAACTGCGACATTTACGACCTAGGTATGTTTATCGAAATATTCGTTTCGCCTACGACGCGATTAATTCTAGTCGGCGAATTATTTGTGGTCGATGCTACCAGGAAGCACGAATCGATCCTCCTAATTCCGTCGCTCGTTGCGATGGAACAGGATTGACAGCTGGCACGTCGCAGTCAACTCATTCCCGTGGAAACTGTACAAAGTCGCCGATGGTGGCGCTGGTAGCAAATTCGCTCGCCGCCTATAAAGGCGATCACGTGAGCGTCAGTTCGCGTCAGTTCGCGTCAGTTCGGCCGTTTTCGGCCGATCGTCAGAAGTCGATGCACGTTGTGAGTTGTGGCCATTAGAACCGGTGCGAGTTGTTCCAGAAAAAATAAAGTGCTTAAAATAATACATTTGTAAAAAAAAACAATTATTTAAAGAGATGAATTACTGTCTGGTGAAAGCGGCTTTTGAGGTAAGTGATTTTATTTAGAAGATTTATGGGAAAATGTTAGTAGATTTTTTAATCATATTTTTTGCCTGATATACGGAGAAGTCTCACCATTTTTGTTCATTACCAGGAGTATTTGATGGGCAATTCTGGTGATTTCTTTTTCGTTATAAATAAGAAGAGAAGACTAGAAGAAAAATTGGGGAAATTCATGCAAAAAAATTCTATACTGAAATATTTCAAGGCACCGTTAGGAGTGGACGCGTCAAGCTAGGGTGATTCACGAAGCCAGGTGGAAGCGGGCAGTTTCCCCCATAATGACGTCAAGGCAACGGGGCTTTCCAATGCAGGCCCAGGATGAAGGAGTAAAGGGGTCTTATGCTCCTCCAGGCAATCAAAGGAAGCCATTTTCGATCGACAACCAGCGTGCATATCGGATCGTGATTCGAGTCTCATCGAGGATTGCTTCAGGACTTATCGTGCAGCCGCGTTGAGTCTACCGCGTCGAATATAGCTTACAATACATAGAGTCTCAGCAGATAAGATTTTCATTGAAAAATTTTAATCTATTTAATTTTGTATGTCATTTGTTCTTCTGAGCAGAAAAGTGTGAGGAACGATTTGACGGAGAAAACCTAGGGTCTGCGGGCCGTTAACGGAACATCCTCGATAACGCACGGACGACCATACCGACCGTCTGACTAACAGGACACCGACGCTACCTGAGAACGCACGGTGATCGGCTCGAAATAAGGGACGAGCCGGGCGTAAGGACGGCTCGGGCATCTCGGTGGTCATT
The DNA here is from genome assembly GCA_963678675.1 of Xiphydria camelus. Taxonomy (NCBI): domain Eukaryota; kingdom Metazoa; phylum Arthropoda; class Insecta; order Hymenoptera; family Xiphydriidae; genus Xiphydria; species Xiphydria camelus. Next base: position 13,360,428 of record OY783196.1, read on the forward strand.
CTCTCCTTCGACCATCGCAAGAGCTACTTCGGCGAAGAGCCGAAGTCAAGTCGCAGTCACATTCATCACGTTGTAACTCACAATCAGTCGTATTCATCAATAAACTGTTCTTTCGGGAAATATTTCCTACAAAAGCTGTCGAATTTTCCTTAGTAATGAACGCGTAACAAGGAAGTTAGAAATACTCGTCGTTTGCAGCGATCGTTTACTACCTGGCCGCAATAAACTGCTATTTCTGGCACAGGCAAGCGCGGGTACGTATCCCGATGCCGCGACTTCCTCCGTGATGCGAATTTTTCGGCACTGTACTGGTACGAAAGACGCGGAACGACGCGACGCTCGATAGCAACGGTCACAAATAAACGCACTTAGCTCAAATGTCAGGAAAAGAATTCAATTCCCGATATTAAACAAGTAATTAGAACAAAATATATGAAAATTTCCATATAATTTTTAATTTAATAATTAATTTTCACTTAATAAGGTGAAGCAAATTTGCTCACGGATAAATAAAAAATATAAAAACGTAAAATAAAAAGTATCACATTGAACGGTAAATTTATATTCTAATTGGTGGGAAAAAAATAATCCTTGAGGTTAGTAATAATTTCAGTACAGGTTAGTATATTTTACCGTACCGGTACAGCAGTTTCTACCCCGAAAACAGTAAAATCTTTCTCATTGTTTGACACTCAATCTATCTCAGCCATAATTTTCATCTATTCCAACCACATTTTTTATTTGATACAGAGGTCACATTTTACTTTCGAGAACATGAAAAACTCTTTGAATGCATGATATTTTTTACCCCACTGACCAAATGCAACACGATTACCGTACTAGTTGGGTATTTTTTCCCTGAATTTCAGGCAAATAGTACTGACGATTTCTCTCCGTGTATCCAAAACAACACTTAACTTATTTTTTTGATCGTATGATAATCGTCGGGGCGCCGAATGAAACAGTTTATCATTCTTTAATTTCAGCTCTTGTTTAACCGTTGGCTCATCCGGTCTTTCAGGCATCACGTACTCTTCCTTAAACAATTTCCTGAATTTCATCCTAACCTTTTCGTCGCCCTTTTCGCTTATGTTTAGTCTACCGCTTGGTTCATCTGATTCATCGACTTCAATGTGTAATACCTCGGATATTGCATCGTTCTCCATCGACCTACGTAACCCTAACTTGAATTTCCGTATCAAAATATCTTCCAAGTAAAGCCGAAACTCTAAACGTATTTTCTCGAACAACGAAAATCGGTACATCCTCTTCGACTAAATTATACAAAGTAATTCGCGTCTTTACGGTCCCCAGAATTTTAATCGGCGTTTGATTTACCCCTCTGTATGGCAATTAATTCGTATCAATTGGAAGCATCGACTCTTTATCAACGAACCTTTCTTTTATCATACTAATAGGATTTCCCGTGTCTAATTGCGTATCTAAATTCAAAATTCTTCGCGTACTCCCATCATTAACTTCAAAATTACTATCTTACGACATTCTTCTTGAGACGCTGGCTCCTCGTAGACGTTGGTCACCTGCAGATGCGGTTTGGTCGATCCCTCAGATTTCTGCTTCTTATTTCTCCAATTCTCTGGACAGTCCTTCGCTTGATGCCCCATTCGGAAATATACGTAACACGCCCCTTTCTTTCTTACTGGTCGCGGACAGTCTTCAGAAATATGATTGGGCTTGCTGCAATGGGCATGTTCACGATTTTTTTTTGATCATTCGTTAATACTTTCTGTGCTTATTAATAAGATGTATTTTTTTTCTGAGCACTAATTTCTTTTTTTTAAATGTGTAAAGTTTGACTTCGATTCAAACGAAATCCTTAGTGACGTCACTAAAGCCATTGGCAAGAGGCCAAACCCGGGTTTGTGAATGGTGGAGAATCTGTTGCCCGACTCTGATTGGTCAGTTAAAATGGCGGTGAAAGTGCGACGCTTTAAAATGAATGCCTTCTTTAACATCTCAAAAATAATGGAAAAACATTTTTTTAATGACCCATTTTTTACCTACATTACTTTAATACTCTAATCTTCCGATTCATGCACTTTAAACAGTTGTACAAAAAGTTGTGAACATGCCCATTGTAGCACTTCACTTGGTCTTTCTTGACGCTATCATACTTCTCACTTTTTACTTCACTTTCCTGATTCTTACTGTCTTTGTCTTGCTTTTCTGTTTTAATGCCACTCATCGTACTGATTGATGCACTCGTTCCTCTCGCACCACTCTTTATTTCCGCTTTAAGTGTGATCCCCTTAAACGCCAAAAGCAAATCTGACTTTGCCTTAAGCCGTAACATTAATGCTTGATTTCTCAAGCCTCTTTCTGGAATACCTTCAATAATATACTCGATGATTTCCTCCTCATCTTCCAATGGTACACGATTGGCCAAAATCGTCTTGTCATAAAAATAATCATTATAGTTTCATTTGTCTGCCACTTCCTATTCTCGAACTCCTTATTATTCAATGTCGTTGGACAGTGATCGAAGAACTTTTCCATGGCCTTCAGTAAGTCTCTCAAACTCATCTCTCGATGCTCTGCCTTCGAATGGAACCACGACGCTGCTTTCCCCTTTAAGGTCGAGTCACACTACGCGCCCAGGTCACAGTACGCTCACCATCCACTCACAGTCAGCAATTTGGGGTAGTATTCACATTCTACACTCAACTGGCGCTTATTCCAATCAGTTTCATGAAAAACGTCCACACATCACTATTGTAAGAGAAACAAATTGTCAATAATTGCTTTAGCTGCAATTGTCACATGTTTGGATGGTGAAGAACAACAAAACAAGAAACGCAGGAAGATATGGGTTCACAACATTTTGAAAAAGCGAAGAACCGAAGGAGAATTGTTCACTCTATATAAAGGACTTGTAGACAATGAAACCAAATTTTTTCAATATATTCGCTAATTTAATTGTTCATCCATCTTGCGAACTCTTGTAAACACAAAAATAGGGAAAACAAACGCTGTCTGATTACTGTTTGTACACACTGGCGCAGTGGTTCGCTCGCGGTTCCTTCAAACTATCCGCAGGGAGAAAGACCGTGGTCAAAGATCGTGAGCGGACCATGTGCGAAACGCCAAATATGAATATTCCGATTTAAATAGCATGTTACAATATTTTATCGCGGCTTAAGTGGAGCGTGAGCTGAGCGTGACCTGAACTATAGTGTGAATTGACCTTTAATTTCGTAATCACCAACAATTGCCCCATCTGTTCATCCAGTTTAAACACACGTACCACATACTGAACTTGCTTTTGCCACTCAACAAAATCTGTTCCCTCACTGAAATCTGCCAATGACTCTCCAATTGTCTTTAAACTAGCCTTCAACACGTTGCTACTTGCTGTACCAACTGGTCGACCGTTACCCAGTTGAACTTCTCATCTCGTCAACTCTCTTTCTCGTTCTAATAATGTCACCTTTTCACTCAATAATTCGCGTTCTCTCTTCAGTAGTTGCAATTCTCTCTGTAACTGATCGTGCTGATTTCCATTCCGACCATCAACATTTAACTGAGCGAGCATTCTCTCAGTTCGCAGCAGCTCCACTTGTTCACGTAAGAATTGATTTTACGGCGGCTCACTTTTGTAGTCCCCACTTCAAAGTTCGGACACCGAGTGACCCTTCTTGTCTTTAGTTTTATGTTCGGTGACGCACCTTAGGTCGGCCTGCGAACAGTGGCGGTGCCGTCACATTTTAGTGAGCAAGTTCTTTAACGCTCTTTTACGTGGAATAAAGTTTTTTGTTGATAATTTGTATATTTCTCGACTTGTAAGAGGTGGGACTGGGTGTTTTTGTAAAAGTACCAAAAAATCACTTTTTAGCGAGCTCTAGCGCCGTTACCGCTTGTCAGAAAATCAAAGATGACCTGTGCATTTTGTAGGAAATTTTATTTACTTTAATTTGGTATGGAACGCTCACTTCAAAAAACGTACAGTTTTTGAGATATAAGGAAAGCACTGAAAAAAGTGCTGAAAAATTCAGATTTTTTGCGGTTTTGGCTATGAAGCCGACCACCTACAAGGCAGCAAACTATAAATTTGGATTCAGCAGCCCCAAAAACATATAAGAACGTCGAGAAAAAAACTTCTGCAATTTTGTTACGAAATCGGAGTTTTAAACACGCATTTACTGGACTACAGCGCGGTGACTTCACCACGCAGTCTTATCGCAGTAATAAGAGAACATTGTGTCGGCGACGGCAGTGACGTACAGCCAGCGAGGGTTTTTGATGCATCGAAAAAACTATTTTATGTAATAGAGAGACGACCTCCTATCCCGTCACTGCCATTGGTAGCCCGCTCAAACATAAGTTAGAAATTTGGAAAACTGTGTAGGAGGGAAATATATCTTATGAATGAATATATCTTATGGTTTGAAAAAATTTGTAATAAAATTTCTCTACATTTTTGTCCGTATGACCAAACCGATATTTCGAAAAATTAGATTAAAACAAATTATTATTTTTTTAAATAATGCGTTTATCCAAAATCCGTTTAGGGCATTTTATTACATTGAAAAAACTAAACAACACGTAGTTTAAACTTTTCATCTATCTGGCTTCGTTTCGGAGATAGCTCGAGGGGGGTCAAAGTTTAGGGGTCCATTTGACCCCCTTAAACTAAAATTGGGCCGCTATAAAAAAATAGGAGTCTCTTATTTTTCGATAAGCTTTAAATTTACGGAGTTTTATCAAGATCAGAAGCGCCGGCCTCGAGTTCTTTCCTTGTTAGCAACGACCCGTTGCATCGGCCCGCCGCCTCGTCATGCAACTCATCGGCATACAAATGCCAAACCACATTCATTGACGAAAACAGAGGGAACGACGAATGACACTTTCATCAACGAATCAAGTACATTCGTTAACGGAGGAGTTTCGTATGGGAAACCATTCCGTGTAGGTTCATAGCATTCTCAAACAAAACAATAATTCCTTTCACGAATTCGATTCTCACGCGTCGAGAATAGCCCCCCAGAGCAAGATTAGTGATTAGAGGTTTCAAAGATAGGAATATTTATGAAGAAACTTACGCTCCGGTTTCTAGAATATTCTTGGTGAGAACTGTGTTAGCAATAATAAATAAATGGGATTTGAATGTTATCCAGTTAGACATGAAAACGGCATTTTTGTACGGAGTAATAGATGAGGAAATATAATATTATATATATGGAAATCCTAAAAGGTATTGAGCATTTTGATGAGGAAAGATGAGAAAAAGTGTGTAAATTGAAAAAAGCACTATACGGACTTCGTATAAGTCCGAAACGGTGAAACGAAAGATTTACAAAGGCTTTACTGAAGTTGGGTTTAGTAAATTCAGACTTATAGAGCCGTGCTTATTTGTTTGGAGAAAAGGAAATAAATTTTCAATGTTACTACTCTATGTTGATAACATTTTAATGGCAAGTAATGATCAAGAGAAAATGGAGGAAGTTAATAGTTATTTTCGTTATGAGGGCGTGAAGCGCCGTTTTTAACGAGTGTGAAGTTCGCCGCACGAGCGAAGCGAGTGCGGCAACTACACGAGTTTAAAGTAGTATGGTCATGAATCGATTTCCAAGATTTAAATATGAGATAATTATGTATGCAAGCTAATATCAATAGAAACCTCCTGGTGCAATTTGGGGTAGATTGACCGTTTAGTATGTCTGATAAAAATTAATTACACAGGCACACAAAAAAAAAGCTCCTGTTCCCGGAACCAGACCAGTATATCTTTATGTTTTTGAGGTTGCTGAATCCGAATCCGGTGTCCGTTTGTCTCCATCACGTCCCGTTCAAGGTCATTTCAAGGTCAAATCCTGGAAAAATAGTTAAATCGATTCAAATTATTATTCCTATATATTTTTGAGATCGCTGAATCCAAATCCGATGTCCGTTTGATCCGACAAGGTCAAATTCAAGGTCATTTCAAGGTCAAATATATTTATTCTGCCAAAAATGAATTTTCGACTGCAGATTCTGAAAGAACGGGAAATTTTACATCTAGATATGTATTCAATTTTGTGGATAACATAACCCCCAAGGTCATTTCAAGGTCAAATCTAGCAAAAATGTTCTAATCTAAAGTCCAAGCTGACCCCCTCCATGGGAGTGCCGGTCGACGTGTTTCCACTCATAGGGCACCGGGTCCGAGTGGATAGCGGAGCTTCGATCGCGCCGGCTCGGGTCTGTAGTAAGAGGCCGTGACGGAGCGGTCAATCGGAAGGCTGTCGCCTATGGCAGTTTCCTAGCTCTCTCGTGTCTTCAATGCATTACCGTGGATCGGCGTCCATGACCGAATGATCCGTTGAGCGGTACACGTCTTTGACGTTTAAAAGACGCGGAGGTCTGTTTGGAGATCTGTCAAGTTTTTTTTCCATGCATTAACTCACTCAGTTCCGAGCAAGAATAAATCGGTTCTCGTACCGCAAAATAAATTTTGAAATCCAGTCACGTGATCTCTCAATTCAAGTGAATTGGAGCTCATCGTTGTAAATTTGATACAGCGAATATGTATGGTGTGCTTGCACCCAGGGTACCGCCACGCGGTGACGGCGGTCAACGGTTTTTTTAATTGTTTATTTTTCCGGCAAAATCCCTGGATGAAGGCGTCCAAGCCGTCATGGCAGGCACACGGAAATGTGTTATGATACAGGGGTTCTCACAAGGAACCCCAGTATCGGCGGTTGGTCTGGGTAAGCAAGCGGGCCCGCAATCGTCATCATCAAGCGACCGCAGCTCTGCATTGGTGGAAAACTTGGCTACTGTAGAATCTATCACTACAAGTTCGGATCACATATGCAATAAGGATCCAGATTCATTTTGCTATGTTTGTGGTAAGTATGAAGCATCAAAAAATCGCAAACGTATTTCAGAGCGTATAAGGAATATGTATAAGGATTGTTTTGATTTGAACATGATAGATGAAGGTAATGATTGGGTACCACACATCATTTGTGCTTCTTGTAACACAATGTTTCATCGTTATGATAAATCTCGAGACAAGAAATATCTCAATTTTCTTACACCAATACATTGGACCAAAGCGCAATCTAGAAAAGATTGTTATTTCTGCAAAACATATCTAACTGGGTACAATATGAAAAATAAATCACATATAAAGTATGCTAATGTTACGAGTGTCATACTACCTGTTATTTCCAACGAGGACAATACAAACAAACGGAATTTTAGTTCAGATGGAATGGAAATAGACGAGATTAAAGCAAACGTTGAAAGAGAAAATATAGATCAGCGTAGAGATTGTGTGAATGAGGATGAACAGTACGATGATAATAATAGAGATAAGAGCTATATGAGTGGAACTGATAGCGAAGATGAAAGTTACACGAGTGAAAATGAAACTGATAATGACGATGAGAGATATATGAGCGGAAATGAAAGTGGCAGCGAAGATGGCCAAACGAATGATGAAGAAAGTGAAACTGAAGATGATTCTCATGAATACGTTCCAACGGGTTGTAAGAATAAAAAGCCTCAATTGTTCTCACAGGAAGAACTGAACGATTTCATTCGTAACATGGGATTGCCGAAAGAGGTTGCCGAGTACTGTGCTTCTACGTTGAAAAAGAGAAATCTGCTGAAGAGAAGAAAACGAAGGTAACGTTTTACAGGACAAGAGAAAACAAATGTAGGATCTTTTCTCCCGTAATTCAAATAAGTCTCTCGTTTATTTTAATAATGTCAAAGGATTAATCGACGAATTAAAGCCCGATACTTATAATGCTGATCAATGGAGACTTTATCGATTCTAGTAAACGTAGTCTCAAAGCAGTCTTACTCCACAATACTAATATATACGCACCAATACCAGTTGCGCATTCGACTGTTATGAATGAATCGTATGAATGTTTGAAAACTCTATTAGCAGCAATAAAATATGATGACCACAAATGGCAAGTTTGCGGAGATTTTAAAATCCTCACAATGATTCTGGGACAGCAATCTAGCTATACAAAAAAACCGTGTTATCTTTGTAAATGGGATAGTAGAGATAAACAAAATCATTACGTGAAAAAGGTTTGGGAACCTAGAACATCCTTCGTTGTAGGATCCGACAATATCTTACAGCAGCCGTTGATAGATTCAAAGAAGGTATTGATACCTCCATTACATATAAAGTTAGGACTCATGAAATAATTCGTCAAAGCGTTGAATAAAGAAAGCGATTGTTACAAATACTTACGAGATCAATTTCCAGGTCTATCTAATGCTAAAGTAGGCGCGGGAGTATTCGATGGACCTCAGATCAGAAAAATGTTTAGAGACAATCACTTCGTAACTCAAATGAGCTCTATTGAGAAGAATGCGTGGGTCAGCTTCAAGAAAGTATGTAGTAATTTTCTAGGCAATCATAGGAGCTCGGACTACAACAAAATAATATCTGACATGGTTGAGAATTTCAGGAGATTGGAATGTAACATGAGTTTAAAATTACATATGATGGACAGTCATGTTGATGAATTTCCAGATAACGTTGGCAATTTCAGTGAAGAACAAGGAGAACGTTTCCACCAAGATTTTAAAGATGTAGAACGAAGATTTCAGGGTAGATGGGATGAAAACATGATGGTAGATTTCTGTTGGATGTTGCAGAGAGAAAGCGCGGAAAAAAGGAAAAAACGCAAGAGAGAGAGTGACGATGCGAAAAGATTTGAACATTTTTGTTGGATTTGACCTTGAAATGAACTTGACATTGACATACTGGTGGCAAACGAATCTCGGATTCTAACTCAGTGATCTCGAAAACATATTGACGTGGTAGTTTATTCTCGTGAAGACACATTTTCTTATTTTTGCAATTGTCATATGAACCTTCCATACAATAATATAAAGTGACCTTGAAATGACCTTAGGGGTTGTTATCAAAAAAATTGGATACATATCTAGACGTAAAATTTCTCGTTCTTTCAGAATCTGCAGTAAAAAAAATTCATTTTTGGGAGAATAAATACATTTGACCTTGAAATGACCTTGAATTTGACCTTGTCGGATCAAACGGACATCGGATTTGGATTCAGCGACCCCAAAAATATATATGAATAATAAGTTGAATCGATTTGACTATTTTTCCAGGATTTGACCTTGAAATGACCTTGAACGTGACGTGATAGAGACAAACGGATACCGGATTCGGATTCAGCGACCTCAAAAACATAAAGATATACTGGTCTGGTTGCGGGAACAGGAACTTTTTTTCTTTTGTGTGCCTGTATTATCGAGTAGAAAATAACCCAGTAAAATCCAAGATTAAAATATAAAAAATATACCAAAAAACGGGGGAAAAAAAAAACAAAAATTTACACCTATTGATGAAAATTATTGACCGTTTGATACTTTAGTTATAACTAATTTCTGCTTCTCAGTGTTCGGAAATAGCGCATCGAGTAGATGCGGCAACGTCGCACAAAGGGGTATTTTGCCTTCCTAGCTGGACAAAATTATATTTTTATTTTTTTGTTGTGTACTAGGGTTTCTGTTGGTTTGTGTATCTAAATTAGTTGTTTGAGTCAGTTCATAACATAAAAAATGTTTATTTTTAATTTTTGTACAGAAAATAGTAACATTTATTGCAGATGAAGTACAATAATAATTTTACACACACACATATGATCTGTTTTTATATCCTGTATTAATCAGATGATGACGAGTGCCAAGATTACTCAGGCGAGTCCTCCGCTTCGTCGTCTTCCGATGCTTCGGAGTTCCAACCTTTAGAATAAGGATCGGCGGGGAACAGCATTTCTATTGTCTCTTTTAAGAAAGGCTGTGACTTTTTCTTTGGTTTTAGCTTGAGACACGACATCAGTGGATCAGAGGATAGCAATAGGCGATTAAGGACATCAATGTTGCATTCTATCGATAAAATCGACATTTAGTACTGTCGCCATTAAAATGTCGGTATACTGAAAAATAGCAAAAAGGACCTGATTTCTAAAACACTTTCTTAAAATTGATCTATTCTGTATGGCAAAATAAACAAATCAACTCGGAAGCACCCGGAAGCATAACTCATAGTCCTATGTATACATAAACATTAGTAAAAATCGTTCAACAATACTTCACGATTCAAACTGCTATTTTTTGCAATAAGCAACAAGAATTAAAATAAACTTATGACAAAAGTATGTGTTCTTACCTGAATTAAGATAATCCGTATCCTCTCTTCCTATTTCAACGACTTACTTTCGACTGGCTCTGCATGAAAAGAACGCAACAGAGGGCGATGGGAAAGGTTACACTTTGTTTACGAACTACTTGGCTCATAGCACGTAGCTTAATATTCTGTCTGTAATAGTTTTGAGAAATGGGATTTTGTCCGGCTAGATAGGCAAAATACCCCTCTCTCTCTGTGCGTCGCGTCAGTGGAGTGAGTTCACAAGCGTGCATTTCAGATCTCGTTTTCCTCGCGATACACTCAAACGTTTGAGTATATCGTAGTTTTCTCTACTGGACCCCACGAGCCCATTGATAATATGCGTTGCCACACATAAAAAGACGCTAGTCAAAGGAGGCACATTATTTGAATAATAAGTGAAAAATAATCAAAATAATCGACCAATTCTTATGGTCATAAATTTTATAATTCACAAAGAGAATTTTCAATTATAAATCATAGTTTTTTGATGACTTTTTTTACGGACACTCAACGATCACTTTGGAGATTGACCATACTACTTTAAAACGGCGCGAACGCCCGAATGACGAATTCTATTTTTTGTCACTAACAAGGAGAGGGCTCGACCCATGGGACACCGATTTGAACGGCGTTTTGGTTAAACGGTAGCCAAAAGGGTCACCCCCCCCCCTTCGAACCGAATGATAGTGGTCTGATTTTAAACGACAGTTTCCACAGCGGCGCGGTAGCGCAGTGGTTAAGGGTAAGTCTTACCACGCGGTGGACTCGCGCGCGCGGGTTCGATTCTTGCTGCGGCCAGTTTTTTTTTCGTTTTATTTATTTCTATATTGTGAAATAGTAATTTCTATTGCACATATAAAAAAATGTGCTGAAAAAATTAATTTTAAAGAGGAAATGAAAATGGGAAAAATCATTCAAACGAAAAATATTTTCTAGTATTAAATGTTTTTGATTTATTCTTATTTCTATATAATATATAATTTAATTATCGAAGGAAAAACGTGTTTTTTACATTCAATTATAATTTATTATTTATGCTTATACGAATTATACAAAAATATTTAATCGCTTTTGTCGGTTTCTGACTCGGATGAAGACTCTGATGCGCTATGTTTACAATTTTTTGGCTGATACTTCTCATAAAAACATGCAAAGCAAACATGTTCTTCGAACCAAGAACATTTAATAAAAGACACATTTGAACATTCACATTTCTTTTTTGCAAGAGTCAAGGGGAAACAAACCTCATTAACATTAACAAATAACGGCCGTTCATCCGTGAGTTTTGACGCAAACCAAGCATATGATTAGATATTATGGGGGCGGGGGGAGGGGGGGGGGGCAAATTACAAACAAGTATTTTTTAAAGTGAAAAGAAATAAATAAACAAACAAAGAACTGTAACACATTCACTGCCGCTCTAATTTAGATATATTTTGCCCCACGCCAACTTCAAGTTAATAATTGTAACAATAACAAAATGTATAAAAATCGTCAAAATTCCGAACCACGTGTACGTGGACATTACGTCAAAAAACCTTTACTCAAGTGCCAGCCTACACATACACATGTAACTGCAGTGCCCAGTTCAAGCCTGTGAATGGAATAGAACTCTTATAAGCAACAGCGGCACCCGCGCAACTCATCCGCTGACGCTTATAAGCGACAGCAGCAGTGAATGTGTTAAGTTAGGTTAGGTGATGACTGCGTCAGCTGCGTAGAGTTGTGCTGCGAATGCGTGGCGTTGGACACACTGACTGCCAACTTCAAGTAATGATCGCAGTGATTTCTCGCACTTTTATTTCACGCACTGTGCAGATTATTTCACGCACTGCGCGACTTTTCACAAATTGGTGTGGGAAACGTGATATCACATGCGTTTAGGACGCCCGTGAAACCGAGTATTTGGCACTGAGTGACAAAAAAATTCTTTAAGCAAAGAGTTTGAGATGACTGATATGGGTGAACCCAGGGATGGGCGTTATAAGAAAAATGAATAATTGAATGACTAATAAATAAGATTAAATTTTCACTGATCACATTCAACATTTTTTGAATAACGAATACATTTTTATTCATCATTCAAATAATTTTGAGTAACGAATAAATTTGCATTCATCATTCAAATAATTTTGAATTACGAATAAATTTTCATTCATTATTTCATCATTCTAACTTGATTGTTTCACCGGGTAGACGATCAAGGTAAATACCAGGTTCTTCCTATAGCTTATCGTGACCAAGTGCACCAGGTCGACGATCACGGGAAATGACAGATTTTCTCTGCAGTTTTTCGTTTCTAGGTGCACCAGATCAGTGAGTGCGATAGTCCGGCATTTGGATCATTTTATATTACAATACAACCCAGGGGGGTAGAAATCGTACCCAGAATTAAGCTTGTTACAAGGTTGGCTTGCAAGATAGAACCTTGCGGCAAGGTTGAAAAACAAGGCTGATGCAAGGCAAATCGGTTACGCGTCTCAATGTTGTGATAGTATGCTGTGCAAGCTTGTTTCAAGGTATACTAGGGCGCTTGGGACAAGGTTGCGTTGTCGGTAATGAAGAACATTTGTGAGGTTGGAATTAAATTTTTATATTTTATTAATAATTCAAATTGTGTTACAATACATAGCGATAGCATTACAAATTTAGAAAAATAATGTATAATACTAAGGGCCGGTTTATCAATGTCCAGTTAAGTGTCTTAACTGGTGAATAAAATTAAAGTGGTAGATAAACTGTTTATGAACCTACAACTAACGTTTACTAAGAACTTAAATTAAGATAACTGGAAGTAAATTTAACTGGAAGGTACTGGTGCCAGGTAGTGAATAAACTGGCGGTTATCGTAATTTATAGGTTAGAGTTATCTCTGGTTTTTTGTTTGTGTGCAGTCTGGTGCAGTGTGCAAAATGGATAATATTGGAGATAATATTGGAGACTTTTTGGGAATTAGCGACGACGATGAAGAAATTGTTGAATTTGTACAACACGAAAGAAGAGCGTACACAGTTTTACCACGGGAAGAACATTTCGACAGTTACGATGACGCGGATTTTGTGATGAGATATCGGCTACAAAAGCAAACTGTTTTAAATATAGTGGAAATGATAGAGGCGGAAATAGAAACTTTTACGGATAGGTAAGTACAGGTTCTTCATATTTTTCTACATATCAAGACAAAAAATTAAAACTGTTTTTGTCAACTCAATCTCTGGCCATATTTTTTGTTTAACTTTGTCTCGTTAATTTATTAATTTATTTTAGAAATCATTCTATATCTCCAATAAACCAAGTTCTGTTGACTCTACGTTTTTATGCATCAGGAAGCTTTTTACTAACTGTTGCCGATACAATAAAAGTTAGTAAAAGTTCGGCAAGCAAAATAATTAAAAAAGTGTCACTTGCCATAGCAGCTTTGGCTCCTAGATTTATAAAGATGCCAACAGAACAGGATGAAATAGTAAAAGCAAAAACATCATTTTACCAAAAAGCTGCATTACCTCGCATAATAGGATCGCTAGATTGCACTCATGTTAAAATTCAGTCACCGGGTAAGTAAAAATTAACATATTTTTGAAATATAAATAATAATAGTTCTATACATATTTCAGGTAGAGACAATGCCAAGCTGCTTAGAAATAGAAAAGGATATTTTTCTATAAATGTGTACAAACCATTTCGTCCACTGATTTAAAAATTTTGGATATTGTTAGTCGCTGGCCTGGCTCCTCACATGATCAAACTATTTTTGATAATTCAGCTATCAAAAGAAGGCTGATCAATAATGAATTTGGAAATGCTCTGATAGTAGCTGATAGTGGATATGCAAATACCCCATATGTAATCACTCCCCTACTGCAGACAACAACCGAAGTTCCGCAAATCTATGGGCCTGTTGCGTACTTTCACAAGCGTAGCTTTTGTTTGTGTTACACATGTACGTATAGAGAATTTACACCCCAGTTTCGCCAAGAAACCCAGTTTGGCGGCGCTGTTTTCCGTATACATACAATACACATTCATACTTGTGACAGTGTGCATGGGCTCTACGCAATAGGCCTATAATGAAGCTGGTAGTATTTTCATTTTGTTTAATATTTAGTAATTGGAAATAATTATGTATTGTAGTTGTATTATGTTGTATTGTATTATGTTTTGTAGTTGTAAGAACGAGAAATCCTGTTGAACGACAGTGTGGAGTGTGGAAACGGAGGTTTCCAGTTTTAGCAGTGGGGCTTAGGTTAAAATTGGAAACAACTTTGGCTGTTATAGTAGCAACCGCAGTACTTCATAACATTGCTATAGAACAAAATGAAGAGTTGCCGCCTCTTAATCCGGATGTGGAAAATATTGATTTCGATGAAAATATTGATGTTGAACCGATAGCTAATAATGAATATGCTAATGCAAGACATTTTTTACTCACGGAATACTTTCCACAACGATTACACCAACAATAATGATCAGAACAGGAAATGAAAGATATATGGAAGATATGTAAGTGCATATTTTTATTTAAAACATAACTTGCCTGTGAAATAAAATAGAACCTCTATAAATATAAAATAAGTCATTTTTTCAATTATTTGAAAATCTGTCCAGTTCTTGCAGTTTTTTTGTTAAAATATTTCTCTCTAATTCCAAACTTTCCACTCTTAATTTATGTTCAATTTCGTTGTATTGTTGTACAAGTAGGGCATTTCGCAGCTGGACCTGTACCAGTTCCATCTTTTTTTCAGCCAACAACTCAAACTTGGCACTGGCTGAACTATTACTCCTTTTCTTAGAAATTACGGGTCTTCGTCTACTTGCCCAGGATTCTATAATGAAAATAAACATTTAGTGAAAGTCAAGTATTCCAACAAGTTCAATGCTTTGAATTAATTAAAACCATTACAGTACATATTCTTAGACTTTCATCCATAACATTTTTTGATTATATGTACTCACTTTTATTATCAGCTACATTTGGGGGATGCTGGTCTTTAATTGCTGCGTCAACAGCTGAAGCATTCGTAGCTGAAGGGACAAGTGTTCTTTGTATGGGAATTATTGTATCATTATTCGCTGAGGGTTCTTCAGATGCATCGTCATCATCAACAGGCCTTAGTGCAGTGTGAACTGGAGTTCGTAAAAATCCTGCACTGGGTTCATCCCATTCTACATCCCTAAATTCAATTATGGCCTCTGTTCCACTGGCTGCGTCATGCACCAGAATTCCAGGTACACCTACACATGAAATTATAGTATCAGCAATAATAAACAAATTTACATCACTTTTAAGGAAACGAAAATAACTTAATTGGCACTATTTGAGTAAATGTTAAACACTTCTATTATACTGTGTTCTACCCTCAAGACCCACTTTCAAGAGATTTTCTTCTAGTTTTTTAATTTACCTCCCAATCCATCTGAATCAAAGGTGGATTGTAAACCACTTGCACTAATGGCTATTGTCTGCAATAATTGTTGCTCTTCTTCTGTATGCACAGTTACATGAAGATGCTTTCCACCTTATACGCCTTATGGCTGCTGTAACTTTTTTTCAGCTCTTTCTTTGTTGCCTCATATTTCAATTTTAATTGTTTCTCAGTTCTGGACTAAAACCAAATTTGTACCAATTATATACATATATTAGATTTAAATAACTATAAAAGTATTTTATGTTTTGTAATAGTTAGTTTAGTTTATTTTGTATTGTATGGCTCCTTACAGAACTCCTTACAACATTGATATAGGTAGAAAAAAAATATACCAAAACTTTCTTTCCTCGCAACAATTATGTTTTGTAATATTATTAGTACTTACAATTCCTTCTATGGTGGAATTATACTCGATTTCAATTTTTCTCCATGCATTTTCTTTTTCCTTCCAAGTAACCGCGTCGGTTTTTTTGTTTTCCACAACACTTTTATATTTGTTAACGAGTGTCAACAAAAGACTTCGCTTTGAAGGCTTAAAGTTGGCGCCCCGTTTGCGTTTTTCGTTGTTATCCATTGTTACGACCCGGTCACTCCGAAACGCGAGGTGCGAGGATCGCTCAGCGCGTGAATGCGTTACGTTCGAACGGCGTGAATTTAAAGTTTATTCTTTGAATAGAAAAAGCGGTAAAAGTCGTATTTGATTTGGAGTTAATTTCCGTCTGTGTGCCTTTTTCCTTCCAACGTTCCCAAGTCCCTCTCGACGGCGCCCGGGAAGGGGATCCTCCGGTGGGTGTACCTCGCGTGATGCCCTATCGGGGTGAGTTTTCGTGAAGAGGAGTGTTTTCCCGAGGACGGAGGTGTTGAGTGTCGTGACATTTTCCAGATGCGACGATGCGTCCTTCTTCGAAAATGCCTGGATCCTGCGCTGACGAGAAAGTTTTTCGCGAAGGGACCGTAAGATAAGCCTCTCGCTATTCTCGGGCCGTGAAAACGTCGCAGCATCCTCTCTTCTCCCTACCTACCCTATCTCATCCCTCGAGTGACCTTCCTTCTACAGGAATATACGTATAAAGAAAGAAATATGCTAACGACGAGGATTTCTAATGCATGAGTTTTAATTTGAGGGACCTTTGAATAGCCCGCGTTCTTTAGCGGGAATTAAACCAATCAGAATGCTTCAAGATAGTGTTGCCTAATTGCCAAATTGCTAATCTGGCAGTTACATAACGGACAGATAAAACAGTATTGAAATACGCTACTATTCGGATAACTGTCAGATAAGAATAACGGTTAGATAGTTATCTGACACATTTAACTGGACATTTATAAACCGGCCCTAAGGCAAGTAAAAATTTTGTTGTTTCTACTTGACTATCACTAGGTTTATTGTCACAATTTGACGGGTGACTTATTCAATTTCGATTATGTAGTAATCTATGAGGTTTCAGACTAAATTGGTTAATGACGCTGTGGAGAAAACATGCACATTCCTCTTAAATGGAACCAGATATCGCTGTCGAGGAGTCTTCGGGAGATGTGAAGCCAAATCTTCAATGACGACTGGATTGCTCTGCATGGTCCTACGACGTAGCCTGTGTTGCACCGGATCTTATGCTCCTTCCTCTGATCTGAAATACGAAAATTCGATATAATAGTCCTTATAAGATATTAACTTTTTTTTTCGCTGCCTACTGTTAATCTCAGGGATGTTACTTACTCGATAGCCGAGCTGTCAGGCTGACCAATGCCTGCGGTCTCCTTTCTATATTACTTCGCCTCCGAGTCGAGGGAATATCTGGCCTTCCTGAACCTCGCGTACCTCCTCCAGGCAATTTGTCCATCCTGGCTGCATCGATGACGCTGGATCTGCGCAACTGTGAAAGACGAGCATAAGAGATAATAAAGAAACATTTCATCTATCTGCCTCCTGCAAATAATTTCATTAAATTAGCTGTTAATACGTACCCTTCTATGCAGAAAGCTGGATAATCCTTATTTCCGGCTCGTTCGAATGTTCTAATTAGTAACGCACGTTAACGTTAAACGCTGACGGCTTCTTAACCTAAAAATTACGCGTGAACCGAACTGATCGCGGACATACTTTTGACAGCTGAGGCGATGCGCACGCCACGCCGCGGATTTTTATGACATCTATTCGCTAGGCACAACCTTGTATAGGGACCGTGCAGGAACTAGAGAGGGCACTACTGTTGCCGACAATCACGCTCTCGTCCGAACGGCATTTGTAACATTTGGGTGCAATGTGTTATGGCACAGTAGGGAAAAATAATTAAAAATGCTTGAAATTATTAAATATGGATTTTGTCTAGTAGTTAATGCTCGTATACACGAGGACAAAATGATTCGAAGGGGGAAAAATTATTTCACGCGCACGATGTATTTGACGTAGTGGAGGTGCACAAAATCCAGAAAATCAAGTGATTGTGGATCAAATATGTAAGAGTGAAGAATTTATTATGCATAAACTATATAATGACCAAAATAATGCTAGTAACGGTGTAAATCATAAGGACAGATTTCTACCTGGGAAAGTGTCCCAGGGAATACACGCCAGCGTAGCGGGTAGCATATCGGTTGGCGTCTCCGATCCGCTGTGGTTTCCTGTAATTCGGTGGTAATACCGACAGCCCAGACACGAACCAAATAGACGTTTCAGTACGAAAAACATCGATTATCTCAATAGCGGTGAATGTGACAGACGCTCTGACAGATAGTTTGATTTTTTTCGAATAATCAAGACAGTGAAGGACAAATATATTTGTGGTCATTCTATTTTTTGTTTTCATACGCAATCAAAATGAGGTTAAAACGGTCAGTTAGGAAGTAACTTATCTGATGGCACTTCTGAGATACTGATATCTCCTTTCCTGCCCTTTATGCACAAGCAACTAGAGAAAAATAGCACTGCTTCCGTTCACTATCTTGATTATTCGAAAAAAATCCAAACGATTATCAAACTATCTGTCAGAGCGTCTGTCACATTCACCACTATTGAGATGATCGATGTTTTTCGTACTGAAATGTCTATCTGGTTCGTGTCTGGGCTGTCGGTATTACCACCAAATTACAGCCCTCTACTGAAAAAGTGCACGTGTAAAAGCACATGTAAAAGCACCTGTAAAAGCACATGTAAAAGCACGTGTAAAAAATCGTATGTAAAAATCGAAAACTTTCACATGTGCTTTTACACGTGATTTTACACGTGATATTACATGTGCTTTTACACGTGATTTTACACGTGATTTTACATGTGCTTTTACACGTGATTTTACATCTGATTTTACACGTATTCTGATACTCTATATTGTAAACACTTTACTGTGTTTTAAATATTATTTAAATAATAATTTTAATACCACATATTGTGCTTTATACATGTCAAAGATTACCTAATTTAACATCCCCGTCTGTTACAATTTATTGACAACGAATAAAAGGAATATATTTCAATAATTTTTTAATCGATTTAAATATGATTTTAATTATTTTAAATTGCATCTTTTAACGTTTTAATCGTATCCAATAAATTCTAATCAAAGATGTTTAATAGGGATACGAAATTATATGAAAACATTTCTTATTGAACATGGTCACCTTATTTTATTACAATTTTATTTACAAACATTGTACTTAATGGGAATAATAATCATTCAATAGATCATATTTTATTAAATAGTTATATATATATATATATATATATTTTTGTATTTCTATTTATTCACCATTCTGACTTTAGTACAGTTTACAAAACATAGATGTCTTTACAAGTTATATCGCCCTCGCTGTGCTCTCATTACTGCAGGTTGTCTATACCTACTTGCTTTCGCTGCCGCCTCTTCTTTGATCACTTCTCTCGCTAATTTTTCAAATTCCCTACTATCGTTGCATCCCTCTGTCACGACATCCCCCTTTAACCCTTTCACTGCTCATGGCACGGATCCGTGCCACACCGAGCCTTTGAGCAATGCGCGTGGTACGGATCCATGACATAAACAAACACTCAGATTACATAGCCAGTCGGAGCTAGTGACTGCTCGAAGGCGGACGTGCTTTTGCGAGCATATAGTAAAGGTATCGGGACGTTAAGAAAGTGTATCCGTTTCTGATTTTTTTTACAACTTATTGTAAAATGGGGGATAGTACGGCCGCTCCTGGGTAAGGCTTCCTGAAAAAATGAGCAGTGAAAGTGTTAACAGTTCTGACATTGCGCTTCTAACATCGCTCGTTTCGCTTATGTTATATATACATATATAAATTGAACAAAGCAATTCTGAACGTTATTACTATTTTCATAACTTTCATACAATAAACAAATCCATTCCTTCTTATTCCATAAAAAACAACTTATTAACTATTTTCTTTCTCAATATTACAGTCAATTATCACAATAGAATTTCTGGCAGCTTTTCTTTTTTTTATAATTTATTCATTATCCACATAATAGTGATTCAAGGAAATAGAAGGAATGTTTAAATCTGAAGGGAGAGATTGATACGATTTAAATTAATGGAACTAGTGTGAGGAAGGAGACGGTCAGACCTAGGAAACGTAATTGATCTTAGAACAGCATGAATTAATAAAACGAAAATGGACTGTATTTTTAAATTGACAAAATGATATTATACATACACTCTCTAAGAAAAATCGGGTAAATGCTGCGAAGGGTTGCTGTGATACTCGAGAGACAAGCGGATAGAGATTTCGACTGAACCGTGGTAAAGCAAGGAAGCGACTGATCGTGTCGAGGGCAGAAAGGTCTGTTCCTCTCCTTGAACTTGGGGGAGGAAAAAGGAAAGTACAGCGAAAGAGAGTGGACACGCTCGATTCAGGAATTTTCCGTAACGCTGAGGGGCTGTAGGCGACGCTCCACAGGTCACCTTGGGGTAGCAGAGTCAGAGGCTGGTTTACAGTTCTGTTTTGAAAGTTGACGGCTCCAACTTTCGAGGAAACCTCCCAATAAAATAATTCGCCGATGGTTTGTCGAAGGCCGGCCGACCGGCGCCTTAGGGACGGAATGCTCGCGGTAGAACCATCGAAGTTTCACGAAACAAAATCAAATCGAATAATTTACCTAAAAATAGCAGGAAATGTCGCACTTTAATTGATACTACTATATTTCGAATGTTGAGTCAGCTTTGCAAAGGGGAGAAATGACGGATTCTTACCGCTCAGTATAGTACCTACAGTAGATGGGCTGAGAAAATCGACTTTGTTGTCACTTTTACTTTACAAGTGTCCGATTTCAAATTTTTTTTTTAAATACTCAGAAAAATATGTAGAACAAATGTTATATAAAGCCAAAGTGTACTTTTTAATTTTTAATAAAAATTTATTTTTTGTACGGCTTTTTCAAATATCTCGAAAACTATTGAGAAGTTGTCGAGACATGCTGCGGAAAAAATGTAGAGATTTTCAAGACGAAACGATTGGTTTTTATCTCATTTTACTACGATGAATAGTTCTCGAGATTTTGCATTTTGTATATAAATATGCGCCGTAGCGCCCGCGCGCTCTCGGAAACAAATGGTTCTTTTTTTGTTTTAAAGGTAATGAAATATTTCAATCATCAAAATCAAAAACTTGTCAATTTTTTCGGTTTTACGCCAGTTATCGAGCGTGAAGAATGCATTAACACGTTTTAATAGCAAAAACGCATTTTTTCCGCAGCATGTCTCGATAACTTCTCAAACGTTTTCAAGATATTTAAAGAAAAAGTCGTACAAAGAAATATTTTTACTAAAAATTAAACAGCACACTTTGGCTTTATGTAATATTTGTTCTACATATTTTTCTGAGTATATTAAAAAAAGAAAAATTGAAATCGCACACTTGTAAAGTAAAAGTGACAACAAAGTCGATTTTCTCAGCCCATCTACTGTACTACACTGATTGTGAGCGGTAAGAATCCGTCATTTCTCCCCTTTGCAAAGCTGACTCAACATTCGAAATATAGTAGTATCAATTAAAGTGCGACATTTCCTGCTATTTTTAGGTAAATTATTCGATTTGATTTTGTTTCGTGAAACTTCGATGGTTCTACCGCGAGCATTCCGTTCCTACGGCGCCGGTCGGCCGGCCTTCGACAAACCGTCGGCGAATTATTTTATTGCGAGGTTTCCTCGAAAGTTGGAGCCGTCAACTTTCAAAACAAAACTGTAAACCAGCCTCTGACTCTGCTACCTCAAGGTGACCTGTGGAGGGTCGCCTACAGCCCCTCAGCGTTACGGAAAATTCCTGAATCGAGCGCGTCCACTCTCTCTTTCGCTGTACTTTCCTTTTTCCTCCCCCAAGTTCAAGGAGAGGAACAGACCTTTCTGCCCTCGACACGATCAGTCGCTTCCTTGCTTTACCACGGTTCAGTCGAAATCTCTATCCGCTTGTCTCTCGAGTATCACAGCAATCCTTCGCAGCATTTACCCGATTTTTCTTAGAGTGTATGTATAATATCATTTTGTCAATTTAAAAATACAGTCCATTTTCGTTTTATTAATTCGTGCTGTTTTAAGATCAATTACGTTTCCTACGTCTGACCGTCTCCTTCCTCACACTAGTTCCATTAATTCAAATCGTATCAATCTCTCCCTTCAGATTTAAACATTCCTTCTATTTCCTTGAATCACTATTATATGGATAATGAATAAATTATAAAAAAAAGAAAAGCTGCCAGAAATTCTATTGTGATAATTGACTGTAATATTGAGTAAGATAATAGTCAATAAGTTGTTTTTTATGGAATAAGAAGGAATGGATTTGTTTATTGTATGAAAGTTATGAAAATAGTAATAACGTTCAGAATTGCTTTGGTCAATTTATATATATATATAGCGAAACGAGCGATGTTAGAAGCGCAATGTTAGAACTGTTAACACTCACTGCTCACTTTTTCAGGAAGCCTTACCCAGGAGCGGCCGTACCATCCCCCATTTTACAATAAGTTGTAAAAAAAATCAGAAACGGATACACTTTCTTAACGTCCCGATACCTTTACTATATGCTCGCAAAAGCACGTCCGCCTTCGAGCAGTCACTAGCTCCGACTGGCTATGTAATCTGAGTGTTTGTTTATGTCACGGATCCGTGCCACGCGCATTGCTTAAAGGCTCCGTGTGGCACGGATCCGTGCCATGAGCAGTGAAAGTGTTATAGGGGGATGTCGTAACAGAGGGATGCGACTATAGTAGGGAATTTGAAAAATTAGCGAGAGAAGTGATCAAAGAAGAGGCGGTATAGACAACCTGCAGTAGGGAGAGTACAGCGAGGGCGATATAACTTGTAAAGACATCTATGTTTTGTAAACTGTACTAAAGTCAGAATGGTGAATAAATAGAAATACAACAAAAAATATATATATAACTATTTAATAAGATATGATGTATTGAATGATTATTATTCCCATTAAGTACAATGTTTGTAAATAAAATGTAATAAAATAAGGTGACCATGTTCAATAAGAAATATTTTCATATAATTTCGTATTCCTGTTAAACATCTTTGATTAGAATTTATTGGATATGATTAAAACGTTAAAAGATGCAATTAAAAATAATTAAAATCATATTTCAATCGATTAAAAAATTATTGAAATATATTCCTTTTATTCGTTCTCAATAAATTGTAACAGACGGGGATGTTAAATTAGGTAATCTTTGACATGTATAAAGCACAATATGTGGTATTAAAATTATTATTTAAATAATATTTAAAACACAGTAATAGTAATATAGAGTATCAGTAGACGTGTAAAATCAGATGTAAAATCACGTGTAAAAGCACATGTAAAATCACGTGTAAAATCACATGTAAAAGCACATGTAATATCACGTGTAAAATCACGTGTAAAAGCACATGTGAAAGTTTTCGATTTTTACATACGATTTTACACGTGCTTTTACATGTGCCTTTACATGTGCATTTACATGTGCTTTTACATGTGCTTTTACATGTGCTTTTACACGTGCACTTTTTCAGTAGGGAGGAAACCGCAGCGGATCGGAGGCGCTAACCGATATGCTACCCGCTACGCTGCAGAATGGGCCGTTTACCCCTTCTAGGTGGACAAAATGCATTATCAAAATTCCAGGAAATATGAATGGGTGGTAATTACCAATAAGCCATTATGTACCTATATTATAAGAATTTGCTTATTACCTGCGTAATGAACAAGGTAAGAATGTTCAAAGTTAGGCATTCCCTCAGTGGACTTCTAGCCGAACTGTAAGTGACAGTGCAGTGGTTTTCTTATAAGCATTTATAACCGTCATGCGTGTTTAATAATACTGTTATAATGATGGATTCTACTCTTGAGGGTAAGAACTAACATATTATAAAGAAAAATTGTTAATAAAATCATAAGGTCTGTAAAAAAAGGGCGAACTAACTAGATCTCGTAGCAAAGTGAAGTAATAGTAATTTCCAAATTTTCTCAGAGCATAACTAAAATTATCCACCGATATCCAGGCTGCTTTTTTTGTATGTTTAAGCCCAATGTGTCAGCATTACGTGGAAAAAAAAATTGACTACAACCACTTGCCGAAACTATATTTTGTTTTATTTTTTCAGATGTCGTGTACTTAATACCTAAAGCAGCTTTCTTTGAAGAGTGGCTGAAATACCCGGTAGATGACAAAAATGTCATGTTATTTGAATATATCGCAACAAAATTTGATTTAGTAGATATAACCGAAGAGTCATCGAAAGCTATTAAAATGAAAGTGGCAAGTGTTTCTGCTAAAATGAAGGAGAAGTGGACCAAGTGCGGACGGACGAAGGAGAAGTTTATTTCCACATTTGCAGGCTGGTTGCTGGAGACGACATCGAATTTCAAATTAATAAATATCCGTCGCAGCCATCGACATTCAAGGACATTGTGCGCAATGTTGGCAGACCGAAAAAAGACTGGCGATTCTTCGTTTAAGACGAAAAAAAAACGTATCCAAGATCTGGTGGCGACGCGTAGTACGGATGAGCTCACTACTGCTGCTGAAGTTAGTGTGCGGTTAGCGGGACATAAAAAAGCTGCTAATATTATAAAAGACATTATGGAGAATGTACAAGAAGTTACTAGTAGATGTAGTAGTAGCAGTAGTAGTAGTAGTAGTAGTGCAGTCACCTCCAAAATGCGTCTATTAAGTCCTGAGGAAGCATTGACATACTATGTGGATGCGAAATTAACAAGCTTTGCCTATAAACAAAGCAGAAAATGGACTTTAAAAGCTGGACACCAACTTTTTCCATCCTATTATGCTTTACAAGGGGCGAAAATGGCTTGTTATCCATCTGCGGAGGACATTATTGTAAGTGAGACGCAAGGTGAAATTAAAGTGCAGGCGATTTTGGATTTAACAGCTAGAAGATTAGTAACAGTACAAAGCGTGTGATTAGTACCTCATTTACAGACTCATCATCACTTACTCTGGTCAGTAAATGGGGATGTGATGGTAGTTCTGGTCAGAGTATGTACAAACAGACATTCTCTGCTCCTGAAGATAGTGACGAATTTTTATTTATGTTTTCATTTGTGCCTCTGATACTGCAAAGTGGTGATACTGTTGTATGGAAAGATCCACGCCCTTCATCAACAATATATTGTCGCCCATTGAAATTTTTTTTCATAAAGAAACTACAGATTTTACAGTTTCCGAAACAAATAAAATCAGGGATGAAATCAGTTCATTGCTTCCTACGACATGTATGATTGGGAATATCGAAGTTACAGTGTCTCATAATTTATGTTTAACCATGGTTGATGGTAAAATCTGTAATGCTCTGACCGAAACTACTTCATCCCAACAATGTTATATTTGTGGTGCAACCCCAAAGCATATGAATGATGAAACAAACAATTTTCCTAACCAGGAAAACCATTTCAGTTTTGGTCTGTCTACCTTACACGCGTGGATTCGTTGTTTCGAGTGTTTACTTCATATTGCTTATCGCCTTCCTGTAAAAACCTGGCAGGTTAGAAATGCGGAAAGTAAAATTCTAGTAAAAGAGCGTACCCGTGAAATTCAATCCCGTTTCAAACAAGAGATGGGACTTATTGTAGACAGACCAAACCCGGGATACGGAAACTGTAACGACGGAAATACTGCTCGTAAATTTTGTAGTAATCCGGCATTAAGTGCTGAAATTACTGGTGTAGAAATAACCCTTATTAAAAACTTAGATTATTTGCTAACAGCACTGTCTTCGGGTTACGATATAAACTTATCAGAATTTAGAAAGCTAACAATTAAAACAAAACAAATTTATTTAAATCATTATTCGTGGTACTACATGCCCGTTACATTGTACAAGCTTCTTAACCACAGTGAAGACATTACAGTGGTCTCTCTATAACTCGCGCGTTCCGGGGCTGTAAATTCGCAGAATTATGAGTTAGAGAAGCTTCGCTTTAGCCCCCACTCACCTCAATGGAGGCGTGGCAAAAGAAAGAGACAGCGTGGTTTTTAGACAAAGAACACACGATAAGTTGCGCGCGGCTCTGGTGAAATTGGGACCGTGCAGCTGCTTGGAAGGGATACGGCGAACGATCGTGCGCAACTAGTGGTGAAGCTTGAAGTTAGGTAGCACGTCTCTCCATACACACCGGCTTCTCCTCTCTATATTTTCATGCGCACCTCTGTGCGCACTTCATGCTATAGGCCATCACACGTGAAAAAACGTAAGCAGTAACAGTAAGGCAGTAAGTTTCCAACACATATTGTTAGATGGAGCAATCTAAGTGAAAGTGCAGCGTAGTGAAAGTGAAGTGTAGAGTTTCCGTCACGTTGGAATTTTACGGCTTACGTCTTACTCTCAACCAATAGAAGAGCAGCTGACACGCGATTGGTATATACACGGAATGCAAAGTTACAACTTGCAATAATTATCGATGCTGATAACCGCACTAATACTTTTTTCTATATTGTATTTCATTTAAATAATATACTCACGCATCTCAAGTGCAAGCGTAGTACATTACACTAAACATTTAGGTTATGATTTCAGATACGACTTTCGAACAGCGCATGCGTATACCACGCTACTAAGAATGAGCACTCGTCTATACGGCTTACTGCCTTACGTTTTTTCACGTGTGATGGCCTTATGGCAGCAGTCATGGCGTCACGGGAGAAGTGGGGGCAATCGCTTCCCCTCTCGCGCGAGTTATGGAGGGCGCGAGTAATAGAGGGACCACTGTATTCAACATGCACTTGTGCCTATAGGTCAGCTTTCTGAGGAGGCCCAAGAAGCTAGACACAAGGATTGCCACCGATTTAAAGAATACCATAGTAGGAAGCGGTCACGTAGATTAGATCCAATGCAATTTTCGACCACCGTCGGTAAAAACTGCCGAAGTGGTGTTGCGCTTGCCGTCAGACATATGGTAGTGTGACGTTATATAGTCATTCTAATTACTGCAATTAAACGATCAAGTCGGTGATCGCGCTGTACTTTGCCTATTAGTATCGAGATAATCATTCGATATGTCATCTCTAGTAATTGATGATGAATCAAACAGTAGTATGACTGATGCGGTGTCAAATTTGAGTGTTACTGAATCTGAGGCAAGTCAATCTTGTGAAATAATTACTAACTTGCAAGCAGCTTGCGACTCAACGACATATCTAGGCGGCCACTTTTTTAAGTCTGATCTTACTAAAAGTAGCAATAAAGACTCTGTGGCTGCTCAATGTCAATTATGTCCGCAAGTGAAAATTATAAAAGGACCAATTAAATCAGTATCTAATTTTATATCTCACCTAAAGGTAAGTTCCGCTCATCATTATAATTTATGCAACTATTGCCGTTCTACCAAGTATATCAAACTAGTGAATGTCAATATATCTTGGAATGATATAGCATATAATGAAATTATACAACCCTGCGCTATTTTTTACGGATTTTTTATTAAAATCTGAACGGCGCAGTTATTTGAGTTCTATACGTGGTGTATTCCTTGCCAATTTAACGAACTGTTACTTTTCATCACTTGTGACAGAAAAGCATTGGTTTAAGATTTAATTTCACTATTGCTCAGATCAATATTTCTCGACATTTTGAGACCCAAGGAATCCAAAAATATGGTTTTAGCGAAATGTCCGTCCGTCTGTCTATCCGTTTGTCTGCTTGTCAGGTGAAATATTGTAGCAGAGTGATTGAAGAAACTACTAGATCGATTGATATGAAAATTTGCAGGTTTATTCCTGACAATCCAAAGATGAAAAATTTTGCTAATTGAGCTCGCTACTACTTCCGATTGGGCCGGACAAGAAATTTGAAAATTGGACAAAAAAATGTTTACATTGAAATGCCAATATTTTTGGAACTATAAAGGATAAGAGAATACGACTAACAATCAGAAGTTACCGGAATGGACTTAGAACCCTGTGGAACTCACGTGATGATTTGCCGACGGTGCTTGAGACTTTTACACGTACACCGTCGGCAAATACTGCCGAAGGTAAATGTCGCTTGTTGCGTTTCTTATGGGACATACTGTAAATGAATATGCAGTTATTTAATTTGTATATAACACATTTAGGGCCGGTTTTATCAACAGGTATAAACGCGGTATAGCGCTATACTGAGAATAACCATAAGGCTTATTGCTGGTTATTGTCAGTATAGCGCTATACCGCGTTTATACCGTATTGGTAAAACCGGCTCTTAGTGTCATGAACGTCACGAGTCGAAAAATCGTATTCAAAAATTGTCTGTGGCGAACGAAAAGTAAGTTCGCCATTTCGACCCGGAGTCGGCCTATGGACTCGACAGTAAGGCTAGGCCGACTCCTGCCTTAGACGCTCTGTGGTTCTCTTATATACAGGGTCGCCACGTATGTTGTTGACATAGTACGATATGGCACGTAGCGTTTTTTAGACAGTAGGCTGTACGCTATTGGTCGGAGACGCAAGGATGATAAACAATTGGCTCTATCTATCGCCGACAGACGTCAATCGTCGCGAGAGAAGTTCCCTAGAGCGTAAAAACCTAGCAGACGAGAAAGTATGGCGGG
Organism: Xiphydria camelus; assembly: GCA_963678675.1. Classification (NCBI taxonomy): domain Eukaryota; kingdom Metazoa; phylum Arthropoda; class Insecta; order Hymenoptera; family Xiphydriidae; genus Xiphydria; species Xiphydria camelus. The sequence continues at coordinate 13,389,045 of OY783196.1, forward strand.
TGAGGGGGACACCTCCGACCAATACCGCGCTCCGCTATTGCGTACAGCCTACAGTCTACAAAACGCTACGTGCCATATCGTCCTATGTCAACAACATACGTGGAGACCCTGTAGTAACTCACCGCCGCACTGTGGGGCCAAATCCCGAAAACCTGGCCAAAATGCAAAAAAAAAAAGTTTCTAGCTCGGGACTTTTCAATATTCGATTGGCTCGAGGAAGGGTCCTAGTATGTAGATTCACCATTAGGGCCCCCTTCCAGGAAGATATCACGCTGTAATGGGTGCTTTCCATTTACACGACTCCCAACGACTTTTTTGTCGACTCGTGTCGACTCTCACCACAAGGGTAATGGAACGCTCGCTAGGCTAGTAGAGCGGTAAATTCAAATATTTTCTATACTAATTTAGGACTGGAGAGGTATACCTAGATGCAAAACCCGCCAAGTCACATTTATAGCAATTTTATGAATATACTTATAGCATAAGTACCGTATGTCCGCGATCATTTGAACCATAGGAAAATTGCGAGTTTTGCATGAGCACCCCTTTGGGTCTCCTCGTCCAATAGAATCACCGGAGAAGCGTGAATGCGCATGCGTAGTCATCCGCGAGTGTGGCGTCGTCAGCAAGTTCAGATCGATTATTTCGATAACCGATCTGAACTTGCTGACGACGCCACACTCGCGGATGACTACGCATGCGCATTCACGCTTCTCCGGTGATTCTATTGGACGAGGAGACCCAAAGGGGTGCTCATGCAAAACTCGCAATTTTCCTATGGTTCAAATGATCGCGGACATACGGTATATTCATAAAATCTTTGAACTGGCTACAGTATAAAACGTAAGTATAAAACGTTTTCAAACATAATAGTAATACTCATTATTAATATACATTTTTTAAGTATATACGTAAAATCTTACATTTTTGGAAAGATTATTAATGTAAGTATAAATAGTGTAAAATTTATTTATTTCACGCATTCAGCATTTCAGATGAATGTTTATACAAAATAATGCTAACCTCAAATGTGACTCGCTTAAAAAAATACAAATTTTTAAAGTATATATGTAAAATCTTACACTTTTTGAAAGATTATTCATTTATTTATTTCACGCATTCAGCATTTCAGATGAATGTGTGTACAAAATGATGCTAACCTGTACGGACATGTACTATCGACCTGGTATTTACGAATGAATAACTAAAATCTACGGATCTAATATCTGTAATATCTACAGATTACTGCAAATAATTACATTTTTCACCTACCTTCATTTTATTCAATCAGACTTTGCATTAACTTTCCATTATATATTTTTCCTTTGCCCCGTTCATTCAAACTTTCGCTCCTTTTACACTCAAACTCAGAGTGAACTCAGCTCTCTAGCGGAGTCTGTTTGAGGTGACTCGTGTCGCCGACTCACGGCGACACAAACTAAATGGAAAGCACTTTCGGCGACACGAGTCGACTCGTGTCGACTTGTGTCAGTAAAAGGAAAGCACCCAATTTCAGTCGGAATATGACCTGCGGCCGATGCGCATTAATTGACGTACACCCGGGCTCACGGAATCTGTCGCTGGTGACTTTTTTTAAATGTTATTTTTAAACGTACTAACCAATGATTAATCAATCCTCGTGCTTTCATTAACGAGAGTAGACGTCACCGTAGCTAATGAGGGCATGAGAATTAATTGTTCACTGGTTAGTACGTTTAAAAATAAGGTTTAAAAAAAGTCACCAGCGACAGATTCCGTGAGCACGGGTGTACAAGCGAAAGGAAGAACGCGAGTGTTGTGAGTGGTGCCAAAGTGTCAAAGTTTAACCAATTTCAACGAAATAAAATGGAATCATCTTCAGAAGGTCAGTGGAAAATAATACGAAATTTGGAAATTTTATTTGGTGTTGAGGGAATTACTTACAGGTCAATTATACATGTCATGTTTTTTCGTGCATATTCCGAAAAAGTAAAACGTATTCGTTGAAAAAGTAATGGTGAACCGCCGCGCACCGCTTTCAAATCTACTTAGGATTGCAGGCTAGTACCTAAGCTATAAAATTAAAAAAAAATCAGTTCCCCATATTTCCCCCAAAGCGAGATATTTATGTTTTTCTAAATCATTGCAAGAAATTATAGATTTTACTATCGAGTATGTCGCATAAACTTTAGAGTTTATAGCATATTAACCTCGTATAAGGGAAATTTTTGAGCAATGTCATTTAAGGAACAAAAATTATGAGAGAGAGAGAGAGAGAGAGAGAGAGAGGGAGAGGGAGAGAGAGAGAGGGAGAGAGGGAGAGAGAAAGAGAGAAAGAGAGAGAGAGAGAGAGAGGGAGGGAGAGAGGGAGGGAGAGAGAGAGAGGGAGGGAGAGAGGGAGGGAGAGAGAGAGAGAGAGAGAGAGAGAGAGAGGGAGAGAGGGAGGGAGGAGAGAGAGAGAGAGAGAGAGAGAGAGAGAGAGAGAGAGAGAGAGAGAGAGAGAGAGAGAGAGAGGGGGGGAGAGGGAGGGAGAGAGAGAGAGAGGGGAGATAGGGGAGAGAGGGGGAGAGGGGGGAGAGGGGGAGAGAGAGAGGGGGGACAGAAGAATGCAATATAACCTATATAGACTAAGAGCTAGTGACATTTTTCAGTGATTATTTAGTTAAGGCCTATTTTTTGAGAGAATGTTGTGGGGGGCATGTCTAAGTGCCATCCGTGAGGATTAACCTTGATAGCGGTATGGGAGGCTGGCGGAACGCCCCCAACTTGTAAAAAATAGTGCACAAAATTATTATTTAGTTAAGGCTGAAATTTTGTTTACTATACATCTGGTAGTCCACAATTATGAATATAAATTGGCGGATCGATTGGCCGGCATTAAAAAGGTGGCGGATCATCCTAAATATGTCGTGTGAACAATAAAATTTTTATTATTTAGTTAAGGCTCAATTTTTAATATGTTATTGAGGCAACTGTTTCAAGTGGAAATTTAAATTGGCGGAACAAAATATTGGCATTAACTACCTGGCGGAACGGTTTAAACATCCATTGTGCGCGCCTCGATTTCGTGTTGTTTGCCGCAGAATTTTTTGTATTAGGAATGCTTCTAATATAGATAATGATTTTGTTTATTTTCTGGAATCTTTTTTGTAATAATAGTAATTTAGTTTTTCCCTGGAGTTAATATTTTAGCGCTCATTCAATATTGATGAGCTTCAATATATCAATCAAACATCAGTCTTATGTTAGGACACTCAACATTTTATTTGTGATGTCGGAAGTTTTAACAATTTTTAAAACGGATGAATGATATAATTTTTTTTTAGAATACCCTTTTGGCATTTGACCGACGATATAGTGCTTTATACAAATATAACGAGGTGCGTGAAGTGGAAGAATATTTTTAACAGAAATTTTTTTAAAGCGAACTAATTTCTTAGAGTAGTTATCGACTTACAAATATATGGTAGGTACTTCGTATAAAGACAATTTTAATACCGTCAGTTGTTCGATCATCTAATCATCTTCTGTGTCCGGCCAGTCAGAATCGTCACCTTCGTCAACAGAATCCAGATCACTAGATGCTCGGGAGCCTACGTCTATAAATTTAAACAAATTGATTAGAAAAATGTAATATTTTTTGTTTATATTTACTGTTAAATCTGCATACCTGATTCAATGTCACTGTTGCAATCATTGTTGCTTTTATTGGAATCTTCAACAAGTACATCTCCAAGAAATTCAGGCAATTGATCTCCTTGAAACCAGACGAATTCATACTTGCCGTCGTTGATGCACCAGCCATGGTTTTCTGGAGATTTGTCCGTTGATTGTTGCAAATTTGCATTTAGCCAGATACTGGCAATGTACGAGCTCCGCAATAGTTGCTGTTGCACTTCAGTTGAGCATGGTGGCAAGTTTGATGCGTCGGAATTGCGGATGTTTTTTGCAAATGAGTACGTAGTATCTGCAACTTTATAAGCTTCGTTAAAGAGTACCAAACGAGCTTCATTAACGGTGTCTGCGTTTTTGACACCATACATCCGGCAGATAAATTCTTGCAAAACAGGAAACACTGCTGAAGTGTCAACATCATCTTTGCCTAGGTCTTCAAATGCCTCTTGATAATTATAGAACGCCTTCAATAACTGATATGATTTATTTTTTCCTTTACGGGAAGAGATGTAATCACACCCTGTAAGGGCGTGGAAGCCAGGCAGAGCTCTTGAGAATGTTGAGAAGGTTGAGCTCTTGAGAATGTGAACAGTGACATTGAATCAGGTATGCAGATTTAACAGTAAATATAAACAAAAAATATTACATTTTTCTAATCAATTTGTTTAAATTTATAGACGTAGGCTCCCGAGCATCTAGTGATCTGGATTCTGTTGACGAAGGTGACGATTCTGACTGGCCGGACACAGAAGATGATTAAATGATCGAACAACTGACGGTATTAAAATTGTCTTTATACGAAGTACCTACCATATATTTGTAAGTCGATAACTACTCTAAGAAATTAGTTCGCTTTAAAAAAATTTCTGTTAAAAATATTCTTCCACTTCACGCACCTCGTTATATTTGTATAAAGCACTATATCGTCGGTCAAATGCCAAAAGGGTATTCTAAAAAAAAATTATATCATTCATCCGTTTTAAAAATTGTTAAAACTTCCGACATCACAAATAAAATGTTGAGTGTCCTAACATAAGACTGATGTTTGATTGATATATTGAAGCTCATCAATATTGAATGAGCGCTAAAATATTAACTCCAGGGAAAAACTAAATTACTATTATTACTAAAAAGATTCCAGAAAATAAACAAAATCATTATCTATATTAGAAGCATTCCTAATACAAAAAATTCTGCGGCAAACAACACGAAATCGAGGCGCGCACAATGGATGTTTAAACCGTTCCGCCAGGTAGTTAATGCCAATATTTTGTTCCGCCAATTTAAATTTCCACTTGAAACAGTTGCCTCAATAACATATTAAAAATTGAGCCTTAACTAAATAATAAAAATTTTATTGTTCACACGACATATTTAGGTTGATCCGCCACCTTTTTAATGCCGGCCAATCGATCCGCCAATTTATATTCATAATTGTGGACTACCAGATGAATAGTAAACAAAATTTCAGTCTTAACTAAATAATAATTTTGTGCACTATTTTTTACAAGTTGGGGGCGTTCCGCCAGCCTCCCATACCGCTATCAAGGTTAATCCTCACGGATGGCACTTAGACATGCCCCCCACAACATTCTCTCAAAAAATAGGCCTTAACTAAATAATCACTGAAAAATGTCACTAGCTCTTAGTCTAATAGAGCTAAACAGTGTTTGGCGACGTGCTACGCTAATTGTCTCGAATTTCTCTACTGCAGATTTATAGTAATTTATAGATTCTTCGTAATTATAGTGTTAAACATTTTCCGGGCCGCACATTAGCATTTACGGCCCGAAGGAATGTACAAACTCAATTAGCGGGCCCGCAAAAACTTCAGAGAGCAAACAATGGAAGATGTCTTCCGGAGATTTTTTATTTCTTCAGACCCGCTTGTTTCTAGCTGCCGAAAATTACCGACAAAGCCATTGAGATCATTGTCAAGCGAAGTAATTTCTTTATTGTTACCACCCTCATTGGAAACGAATGAAAATCTTGCTGAGGAACTTCAAGACGAGACTGATTCAGAACTGACTACAGACACGAGTACACAAGGACCTGCAGACTATTCTGATGAAGAAGGAACATTTTTCTTTTAAACAATAATAATTGAGCCATTGAAAACCAGAATGGTGTAAGTCACATTTCATGTAAACTGAGATTATTTGACTGCAAAGTTAAGTACAATTTGAAAAATCTGTCTAGATGATACAAACAGATATTTTAAATCGTAAATATTTGTTCTGTATCATCTAGACAGATTTTTTAAATTGTACTTAATTTTGCAGTCAAATAATCTCAGCTTACATGAAATGTGACTTACACCATTCTGGTTTTCAACGGCTCAATTGACTTCCTTAAAGAATTTTTTAAATAAATAAATTTATATTGCATAAATAAATTCTTTTCCATTTATATGATACTGAATTTTCTCATTTATTTTGCTGTCTTGAATATTTATACTGATTTTCCAATTGCTTATAGGCCATACTGAGTTTCCATTGTGGAATTCTTTAAATCTGATTACGGATTCGTGATTAGCGACCCCAAAAACCCCCGAGTAACACATTTCAGATCAATATATCCACTTTTTGAATTTTGGCCAGGTTTTTGGGATTTCGCCCCACTGTGCGCCGTTGAACTACCGAGAGCCGGGGGCCAGGAGCCGCGAGCCGAGGACCGAGAGGGTCGGCGCCATCTGACGTCAGGCCGCCACAGCGTGACGGGTGGCACCACATGTCAAACTTTAATTATCACAAAATATTTAAACAAGATAACTGATCATTTTCTTTTTTATAAATACTGTTAAGGTCTAGAGAGTACATACATACCAAAAGTATTAAAAAATCTGACACGTGCAAGTTCCCTATTAATTAATTATTATTTGAAAACCACTAAACGTATTAAATAACTTAATTTATGAAAATGATAGTGAATTTGAAGTCAAATTTGTATTGCCTATATTCTTTTTGTTGAAAGGGAAATGAGTTGAAAAAATAGGAACATCATATTCCTCACTCCTTCCTCTTCCCGCTATAATAATTCCTCTTTCAATGAAGAAAATTAAATTTTAATTTTATATATCTATATTTTATTAATTCACAAAAATGTGTATATTTTTATTTATTTACTTATTTATTTATTTATCAACATTATAGAGAGAGGAATTAATGAAATTGCTAATACATTGCCCCCCCCCCTTCCTTTTAATTCAAGGTTACCTATAAATAATTTTTCGTTCAGAATGTTTAATTGATTATCTATGAATTTCAAATTATATGAAAAAGAGCTAAACGGTACGTTAAGACATCGACTAGTGCGAAAGAATAAGTCCGACTTATTAAGGACAGTGAAGACCATATTTACATATCAGGACAACTCAGGTTATAGAGAAGAATCCCTTTACAGGTCTTTTTAGAATTCACCAGGTCTACTCAGTTCTAAACAGATCTTAAAATAGGTCTATTCAGAATGGAACAGGTCAAAATATTCGACTCGGTGTATTTTGTGGATTTTTAATAAAAAATTCCGGAAATTTTTGAATCGTACCTTGTATGCAAATGTTTTATGATAAGTTAATCTATTGTAAACGGCTCTCCTGAAAAATGAAGAAAATTGACATATCTGATTTTGCCATCTAACTACAGAGTTAATCCCACCATCGACGAATTGGCATGTTTCGGGGAACAGGTCGCGAACACTGCGGTCCCGCACCTTTCCCAGAAAACAATTACCGGACAGGTCGGAATAATCCCCCCACAAAAACAGATCCTCTGTAAAAAAGGCGTCATGTTCATTCAGTGCCAACAAAAATTGATACGTAAAATACTCCCCAAAAAAGATTTGAAGTCAATTAAGATCGCCATGTTCAAGATTTATATACCGCATGTCCTATGGCCAACCGCGCAGGTGAGCTGTGGCCTGAATTCTTGACTTCGGCAGTATTTATGGTACAGTTAGAGTGGGTTTCAGACGAGTGCGCTGCATAAGAACGAAAAGTGTCGACTGCTCTTCTAATAGCTGTCAATTTGGGAGATCGAAACGTTTCGTGTAACCTGAAAATCGTAAAGTTTTGAATTAGTAGTGAATAATTTGTAGAAGTGATGAGAAATAATCATAAATAATCTTCCGAATTGTGACCCTTAGGTATCGCTCACGCTACTTCGTAAAACTACTTCCTAGACACGCGCGGTGCTAGCGCGGAAATAATTTGTGAAACAAATAGGCATTAGGCGTGTAATTCGGTTGGACATCGAAAAAACCCGAATGATTGTTAACTCTCACTTCTGAACATTACTTACCATTTATTCAAAGATTCACGATTTCGAGCTTAGACTTCGATCTCCCGAATTGATAGCCATCGGGAGATCAGACGTTTCACACTTTTCGTAAGAACGCAGCGTAAGAGCGAAAAGCGTCATCTGATTTCCCGATGGCTGTCAATTCGGAAGATTATTTATGATTATTTCTCATCACTTCTACAAATTTTTCACTACTAATTCAAAACTTTACGATTTTGAGGTTACACGAAACGCTTCGATCTCCCGAATTGACAGCTATTAAAAGAGCAGTCGACACTTTTCGTTCTTATGCAACGCACTCGTCTGAAGCCCACTCTAATTGTACCATAAATACTGCCGAAGTCAAGAATTCAGGTCGCAGCTCACCTGCGCGGTTGGCCATAGGACATGCGGTATAAAAAGTAAAAGGCATCATTTGAAAGGAAAATTATTGTAAATCACAAGTTACTAAAAAATTCGGCTAAAAAATTTATTTAAACATTTTAATAAAAAAGCGCGTTTTTTCATTCAAAATAAAAAGTTCAGACACCGATACTCTGTTTATGCACTTATGGTTTTAAATAAATTCATACACTTATATGATACCACCAGTATATAGTGGACAAAATATGAACACTCTCTCTCTCTCTCTCTCTCTCTCTCTCTCTCTCTCTCTCTCTCTC
>OY783196.1:14668501-14981789 GCA_963678675.1 Xiphydria camelus
AGAGAGAGAGAGAGAGAGAGAGAGAGAGAGAGAGAGAGAGAGAGAGAGAGAGAGAGAGAGAGAGAGACAGAGAGAGAGAGAGAGAGTGTCGGTTTTTTTTTTCTCAAACCGGACCCGGCCAAGACTCGAACCTGCGATCTTTAGAAGACTGGGAACGCTTCTCGCATTCTACCAATTGCGCCATCGACTCTTTGTGGTGGAAATCGACTAAGTTATACATATAATATCGATACCTGAAAGCAACAGTACTGTGACTAGTGAGATAAAGCCGAAAGCCGATTTCGAGCTATGTCAAACGTAAACTAAATTTTAAATATTTTTGCCGAGATATCTCAGTGTTGCATTGTGTAAAGGCCGGTTTATATATATATATATATATATATATATATATATATCTCATTAAATTTTTAAAAATAATTTGATACTTTCTTTTTCAAAACAGTAGCGATTATGATAATTAATTATTCATTATTTATGAAATAATTCAGTACAATTTGCACTGTTTGAAACATTATTATAATATCAATTTTGTTATTTTCTAATTTAAAAATTCTTCTATCGGGGTGTGAAATCAATTAATTGTAAATTTACAACCGCACACATCCGCAGATCAAAATTTGTAACTAGTCACAAATTGCTTTCTGGGAACAAACCTATTATTATATCAATTTTGTTATTTTCTAATTTAACACATTCGCTGCCACTTTTAGATTGATTGCATCGCGCTCAGTGCCGGTAACAGACTGAATAATTATATGTAATGTGCACGTCAATGTGTCTCCGATCGGAGCCGGCGGCACAGGCGCGAAGTGTCGACTGGCTCCGATCGGAGCCGGCGGCAGCAAACGACGTGTTAAAAATTTTGTGAAGACAATGAAGTTACCGACATTCATGGTCGGTAAATTTACGAAGTGTGCACGTCAAAAAGGCACCTTGACTGCAGTGAGTGTAACTACTGTGTCTTTACGCTGTGAACCACTCAGTGTGTTCACTGTGTAGCCACGGTGCTTTTAGTTTGTGTACGCCACGCGATCACGCCACGGTGAGACCATAGTGGTGCCACTACGTGGCAGCACTGCGTGCGGCTAGCGTGTAAATCCACGCTTTGCTGTCGGGGGAGTCAGTACCGACCAAGTATATACTAAATGCAACTTTTGTCGGATTGGAACGCAGCCATCGACTCAACTGTTTAGTCGAGTTGTATGCTCGTCTCTCTCTCTCTCTCTCTCTCCCCCTCTCCCTCTCCCCCCCCCCTCTCTCTCTCTCTCAAGGAGACCGATGTGGCTACTTCATTCTTTTGTCCGGCCACTATCGAGTTGATAGTATGTGCACGTTCATGCATTCCCATAGACTTATGACACACAACTAAATACACTACGCAACAAAATTATCGCAACAACTTATTTTACTCTAAAAATTGTCAAACTTCGAAAGCCCGTAGCACAGCGAAAAATCATCGTATCCCTATCTTTTTTTTTAAATTAAAGCTTAAAATCTCAGCTTTACTATCCCAAAGTTTATTTTTCGATTTAAAGCACCGAGAGATTAAGAGACCCTGAAAATCAAGGTCATCTTTTGAAACTTAAAAATTTGCAAAGTTTGCGCATTGACACGGAGTTACAATTTTTTTTCAAATTCTGATCACAGAAAATGAAAGTTCAACTCTTTACCTTTAATTTAAAAAAAATGTTTACTTTCCGATTTTTCTACGCCATTCTACAGCGTTTTAAATAAAAAAACTGAAAATCCCGGTTTTTGGGAGTATTACTCAACTGAACATGAATTGCGTAATTTTTTTTGAACTTATAAATTTTTGTTTCGAATTATCGGAGTTCGAATATTGCGTCCAGGTATACCTGGACTACTTCTTCAGGGATTTTGGTATCGAGATGGGGACATTGGGGCGAAGTTACATAGAAGCCGTTCGTAAGTTAACACGGGGTATTGGGGCCAAGTAGGACGTTGATCGCGAGTTAATCGAGACATTGGGGCCAAGTTAGAGGTCGCCGAAAAGGTATTGCACGTATGTTAACTTACTGTACAAGTGTACCTGGACGAGTTCTATAGGAAGTTTCGTGTTCGAACGGTATTTTCACTCCTGAATATCGAAAAATTTTGTAGGCCATCATCTGTTCTTTGAGAAAAAATTCATATGAAAGCGATGCATTTCGATGTCCCAATAAAGCCCATGCATTTGTCTTAAAAAATATGATTATTCGTCGCGTTACCTGGGCCCTGTAATACGGGAAAAAACAGGATTTTCAGATTTTTTTATTTAAAACGCTGTAGAATGGCGTAGAAAAATCGGAAAGTAAAATTTTTTTTAAAATTAAAGGTAAAGAGTTGAACTTTCATTTTCTGTGATCAGAATTTGAAAAAAAAATTGTTGTAACTCTGTGTCAATGCGCAAACTTTGTAAATTTTTAAGTTTCAAAAGATGACCTTGATTTTCAGGGTCTCTTAATCTCTCGATGCTTTAAATCGAAAAATAAACTTTGGGATAGTAAAGCTGAGATTTTAAGCTTTAATTAAAAAAAAAAAGATAGGGATACGATGATTTTTCGCTGTGCTGCGGGCTTCCGAAGTTTGACAATTTTTAGAGTAAAATAAGTTGGTGCAATAATTTAGTTGCGTAATGTAGTTGTACAACTAAAAGTTGTATGTATGCGCCAGGCCTAACCGCTCACGAAGCGTTTTCGATCACGTGTCAAAGTAGGTGTTCCGCTGCGAAACAAACTTACAAATATTTTGCTTGTTGCCCGTTTTTTTGGGAAAAAATTATGTCATCTTAAGAAGGCTACTACATCGCCTTAAGCAGAAATTCCAAATGATTTAAAATTCATGTAATTTCTCCATTGAAGAATTTAAAAGTTCAAATTCAAACAAATGGCAATCTTCTCTTACGAACCTTCTTTATTGCTAAGTCGCTCTCCCCAATGAAGCAGCATATATGCCAATTGTCTGGCAGGTATAGTGCCAGTTCGAGATGTATCCGCAGCCTGGAATGCCTCTATCACTTCTTTTGGTAGATTTTCCACCTTGGTTTGGAAGTACATTACTTCCAAAAAGTCGGCAAAAGACATTTTACAACCTGACATACAAAACAAACACTACAATGCCCTTGAATATTGAATTCTTATGAACACCACTCCAAATTGATAATAAATTCCAAACAAATCGTAACTCTGTTATTTTATTAAGAGGTTTTCATCGAGCAATGAATTCGACCAAAAATTGCGAACAAAGCCTTATTATTTAGGAATTGCGTATGTACCTTTACTTTTGAAGTACTTATTTAACTCCGCAATTGTGGGGCTATGTCCAAGCGATCTCATGATGATAGTCAACTCATCCAAGGTATGAATCTGACCACTCCGAGCGAACAAATAAAAGCATTCGCGAAATTCTAGGAAAATATTAAATAAAACTGTACTAATAGCAATGTGGCGTGAATTATGAATTAATATAATGCGAAAACTGTGGAAAAACTTACCATCTATATCGCTTTCACGAAAATAGCGTGCCTGGTAATCAAGACAAAAAAAAAGAATAATATGTTGCCAACCTTTTGTGTCACAAAATTTGGCTCCCTAAGGAATGATCAATTGTTCTCTAACAATCCTTAATCAAAAAAGGCCTGCAAACAGTTCTATACTGAATCTTGAGCAAGTGATTTTTATATATTTTTTGATGCTGAAAAAAATTTTATACCCAGATAGAAAAGTATCCTCCAGAATTGCGGTACAATGCCACGGTAGAAATATCAGGTTCTACCGACACGACGTGCTTCGACAAGGTCCGCATCAACTTTGGCAGTATATTGGCGGCACTGCACTAATCCTGTGGCACACTTTTCCACATTATTACGGTAGTATAGTTGCACAGCGTTCCGGTAATATCCCGTCTTCCTGTACTGACAGTATACGTGCATTTTGCCTCCAATATATGCCGGAATTTAAAATCTCTAGAACTGCGGTAGAATGCCACGGTAGGAATATCAGGTTCTACCGACACAACGTGCTTTGACAACAAGGTTTGTATCAACTTTGGCGGTATATTGGCGGTACTGCACCAATCCTGTGGCACACTTTTCTATCTGGGTATGTACAATGTGACTATAACATCAAATTTGTAAGAAAATTTAAATTGAACGTCGTAAAAATAGGTAATAAACAATATAAATAGGCAATATGCAATAAAAATGTATAAGAAACACCTTATCCGGTTTTTGATACTCTATAAATGTCAAATGAATAGTACGTATATAGAAGAAATAGAAATAAAAGTTCATGAAGATATTTGCAATGAAAACGACCTAACTAGGAAATACTGCATCATCTCTGACCTTGATGCTACTTCATTATTTCAGAGTTCATCAGACAAGATATACTCTTCCTTCTTTTTATGAACATAAAAGTGTGCACTCTCACTCTTCTATGTCCCCCCCCCCCCCCATAACGTCTAATACTAACAAATACTTCCATTTAAATACTGCAAAAAATACCGTTTTTGCAACATTCAATTCGAATTTTCTAAAAAATCTGACGTGATGGCCAAAATCTACATATGGGATCCATTTCAGCGTCGAAAAATCTTTAAGCACTTGATCCGGCTCTTTATCGAGATTCGAAATCGACCGTCAGCTGGTAGTGGATGAAAGTTTCACTTTATTGTATGTAAATATTTGCGCCTCTCAACCGTTCGTTTATATACAAAATGAAGCATGAAAAAAACTCAATAATTTATACGATACGATCGCCGTACTTACCATCGTAGATTTCCGAAATCTGATTCCAAATAATGCCTTAAAACTTTAATTATGTGCCAAATTACGCACTCGATTAATGAAACTAGACTGAAAGCCAACCATAGATGAATTACAAAAACCTTTACTTAGAGAACTCTAGTGTTTAAAAGATGGCTCAAGAACGGGTCGCTGGCGACATCTATGGACTGGACCTAGTATCATGGAAGAACGGGTCATTGGCGACATCTATGAACTAATGGATCATGGAGATTATGGCCCAAATGACCAACATTTTAAGAATCGATAGAACTTTAAAAAACAGTGGGTGCGTTCACCACCGTATGCCTAGCAGACCATAATTGTATAATTAATTAGGAATTACTCCTGTCGTTTGGAAATAGTTTGGGGATATTTAGGAAATTAGTTTCAGATTTTGGGAAACGTTAATTAATTTTTACTTGACCGTATACCGTATGTATCATTCCGAATTAAACAAGCAGATACCGTATGTCCCACTCTGTACGGGCCAGTTTGAAGTTACCTTCGGGGAGGCTTGGTCGGTACTTGAGTCATTTAATACCGGTAGAAGTCGAGTCGGTAGTTAGAGTTGGTGTCAATTCGGGTGATCGAAGCGTCTAACTTTGAAATTATGAATTTGTGAATAATGGAAATTACTCACCATTATTCACAAATTCATAATTTCGAGATTAGACGCTTCGATCTTCCGAATTGACACCAACTCTAACTACCGACTCGACTTCTACCAGTACCCCGATAGCCAAGCGTGACTTTCACCCGAGCGTCACGCGGTGGCAGCACGCTGTGTTGGCACGGGAGCTTTACTGTGCCGCCACCGCGTGATTGTCACCGAGTGACGTTAAAGGCCATCACACGTGAAAAAACGCCCCGATAGCCAAGCGTGACTTTCACCCAAAAGTCACGCGGTGGCGTCACTGAGTGACGTTACTCTGATGCCACAGTGAAGATCCGGAGTGCGAATTTTTGCCAGAACGGAATACTTGATCCTGATTGGTCTATTCGCTGACGCCGTACGGAACTTTTATTCGCGTCGGACACCGCTGTATGGTGGCGTTTCGTTCTTCCTAAGATGGCCGTCGTTGCGGACCGAATGTCAAGATAACCATGTAACGTAAACAAAGTATTTGTGTAAATACCTAAAAGTAGTTTTAAGAGTGCAAGTGCAATAAACCCAATTCATAAGTGATGAATATCGATATCGAAGATATCTTGTCAGTTCTAGGAGAGTCAAAAATGCCGCTAGTGGAAGGAGAAGCGGTATTGAAAAAGCAGTTTGTATTTTCCTGCTGAATCAAAAAGAGAAACCAAAATACAGTGAAAATCGTCGCTTCTTGCGTACAATCGTCACATGTAACAAGTGCTCCTCACGAAGTTGAAGTGAACATCTTACTAGTAAACAACAATAAAGAAGTAACGTGCAAGTGCAGCTGGGCCAGAGGAAGACGCAAACATGTTTTTGCAACGCTTCTGTACGTAAATCGGTAGGGCAAATAGTACCATGTGTGACGATTGTACGCAAGAAGCGACGATTTTCACTGCATTTTGGTTTCTCTTTTTGATTCCGCAGGAAAATACAAACCCTCTCTCTCTGCTTTCAATACCGCTTCTCCTTCCACTAGCGGCATTATTGCACTTGCACTTTTAAAACTACTTTTATTTACTAATTCTTTGTTTATGTTACGTGGTTATGTTGACATTTATTTTCAAAAAGAAATGATCAAATTATTTTTTAAAATTTAATGAGAACTTTCGAAAGCAGTCACTGTCATGTCCGGTTTCTATATTATGACCGGAGTGGAGCAACATCGCGCTTGAAGAGTCGGTGGCTCAATTGGTAGAATGCGAAGCATTCCCAGTATCGAAGCATCTCGTATTCTAAAGATCGCAGGTTCAAATCCCGTTAGGGCGTGAAAAAAAAAAAGCGACACTACTAGACTGGTGGCAGGCGGCGGTACTGCAGTGAAAAACCTCGGTAAAGTCACTGCATGCAGTTCCCCTTTTGCAAAATCCTACTTTATCCACTTTATCCACCGTGTGCACTGCGTGATGCCACAGTGGTACCCCAGTGGGCACGCACCAAGACATCACTGTGATGTTTCTCAAAGTCACCGCGTGGTCCCACAGTGCCACCACTGTAAAGCCACCTGGCTATCGGGGTAAGCAGTAACAGTAAGGCAGTAAGTTTCCAACACATATTGTTAGATGGAGCAATCTAAGTGAAAGTTGTGGCGAAAAGGATGTGGTCGCCATCTTATCGGCGGAGCGTTTCGTCCCGGAGTCGGCCTGTGGACTCGTCAGTAAGGCTAGGCCGACTCCTGCCTTAGACGCTCTGTGGTCCTCGGTGATAGACGGGCAGTTGCGGTCTTATATAGAAACTTGCCCGTTGATGGACCACTAACGAGAAGCCGAAAGCCGTGGAGTCGAAGGTCGGCGCCACCTGGCGGCAAGGCGCCGTAGCGCAACGGGCCGCTACAAAGTGCAGCAACAGTAAGCAGTAACAGCAAGCAGTAGGGTTTCCGTCACGTTGGAATTTTACGGCTTACGTCTTACTCTCAACCAATAGAAGAGCAGCTGACACGCGATTGGTATATACACGGAATGCAAAGTTACAACTTGCAATAATTATCGATTCTGATAACCGCACTAATACTTTTTTCTATATTGTATTTCATTTAAATAATATACTCACGCATCTCAAGTGCAAGCGTAGTACATTACACTAAACATTTAGGTTATGATTTCAGATACGACTTTCGAACAGCGCATGCGTATACCACGCTACTAAGAATGAGCACTCGGCTATACGGCTTACTGCCTTACTGTTACTGCTTACGTTTTTTCACGTGTGATGGCCTTTACTCATACGTTACTGGGATGCCACGGAGTGATTGTCACTGGGTGACGTTACTGTGACGCCACTGTGACTTAATCTTTTAAAAAATCCAAATTGTTCAATAAAAATTAAAAATTATATATTAGGTGTTGGAATTAATTCATAGCGTTCTTTAATGAAAAAATATGATCATGCCCAAACTTTTAAGACGTTTTCCTACTGGTGATAAGTCAACTCCCAACTTGGTTGGTACATAACCTTTTTTCAAATCATAAATAACAACATTTTATAATAATTTATTGAATATATCAAAATTTGTGCCGAATAAAGTGTTCTTGCGGGGAGTTTTGCTTCATTATTTTAATATGAACAAAAGTGCAGCTACGTATTTAGTGGAAGTGTACATGCTCTAGCTGCGAGCAAACGCGTCGGAAGTGGTTTGCACGTTTTAAAGCTGGTGATTTCGACTTGGATGACAAGGAGCCGAATAAATTTGACGATAATGATTTGGAGGCATTAGTCCATCAAGACTCATGTCAAACACTTATGTATATAAAGAATTCTTACAATTAGGTTGGCTGGTGGTCGAGGAAGTAAACTTCGGTGCCACCGAGCTAAACACCCTTTTTGACCGCCTGATTTAAAATATCGACACCTTGCTTTGAAAACCTCGAAGTGCAATTTTTGACAAAAATGCCATTTATAACTTACTATGTTAAGGTTTAAAATCTGAAAATAGTAAGCTATAAATGGCATTTTTTTCAAAAATTGCACTTACAAAATTTTCGAAGTAAGGTATCGATGGTATCGATGGTATCGATGGTATCGATATATCAATATGGCAGCCTACTTCATAGTAGGCATGGAATTCAGATATTATCAAAATACCTTTCAATCAAATCTTGTTTTCTTCCACCAGTTTTGGTGTTAAGACCAACTAATAATTCCTTCAACTGCTTCACTTTCAATTCACTTTCAAATCACCGTAATTCATTTTTACCAATTTTTTTACCAGTCACATTAGTGCAGCATTAATAATGTATTATAACCGTTTAAATTTGCCCGCGGGTGTTTGGCTCGGTGGCGCCATCTGCTTCAGTTTTGAACAGCCAACCTCATTAATTGTGATGTTTACGATATTACATTACTGTCGGTAACAACGAAATACTGTACTACCTGCGTGCCAATTATTGTTAAGATCGACGCTACAAATTAATTCCAACACCTAATAATACAAAAATTCCATCGTGAACTTAATCCATTAAAGCCCAAATTAATTTCTGGTGGATTTTCTTTACGAAAATTGCATGATTTGTTACTCAGAGGTTATGAGAAAAAAATTCCAAATGGCCGTCCTATACATAAGAGCCGATGCAGACGAGGCCACTTTTAGTGGCGAACGCGTGCGATCGCCACTGGCTTCTAATAGTCCAAGAGCCAAAAAAGGTCTCTGAATTTAATAAGCCCAGTTTTTTTTTATAGTTTATTACAGTGGTTGTGTAGACAAACATACTGCGGTCAGTCAAGCGAAAGCTGGGGCATATGTCTCAGGGACGCTATCAAAGTTGTCGTTCCTGCCGGGGTAATAATTTGAATTTAATAAGGTTGACAATCGGTATATAACTTGTATATTGCATATAAATAAAGGTTACGAAGTCAGTCAGCTAAATGTGGGGGCGGAGCTGGTCAGTCAGCAAAAAAAGAAATGTTAATTTCGCGCGCGCTCGGCGTTGCAGGCGATTTCAAATCAGAGTATAGAAAAGAGCGCAGGTATACCCGTAGGGGGGGTAAGAGACAATAGCTCGGGGTCTGTTCCGTCGCACCGAGCGTACATAGGTCGTAAATATCATGGACCAATTCGTTAACAGCCATCTCCCGCAGTACCCGCTTTGACCGGTACCGTCATAAAAGTGATCCGAGCCGGCTAAAGGAGAGGAGTGTCCGATGCCGCCGATGAACAATTGGGGAATTTTGATACTTAGTTTTTCCATTTCGCCAGCGTCATCGACATCCTTCCCCTGGCCGATCAGGGTGCGTCGCGTCGCGTCACGTTAGCCCACGCTATCCCTTCCATTGGGCTACGATGCGAATATATAAATCGGGGCTAAAAGCGTGTCCTTCAATGTACTATCAACCATCAAGTGTCGTGTCTCAATTCGTGTTGTATTGAACAATGGTTAAACCATAGTGAGTGACGCATGTGTTTCGTTTCAAAATGAACAAAATTTGTGTATTCTGCCTCAAGAAGCATCAGCTATTAATATAATTTACAGAGAAGACTTTAACAAATTGTAAAGCAATTTTACGAATTCGTGCAAAATATAATTTAACGTATGACAATATATCTTTGCCGTCGAATCCAGGACAAATTGAGTGCTACCATGTAGTTTGCCACAGAAAGTTTACGGCTTTAAGTAAAAAGTATAGACAAGAGTTAAGGTAAGATACAATTCAATATAAACATTTTGTGCATGCTCAAAATAGTTTATTTCGTACTTATTATCGATATGACTTGAACACCTATTGAAGTAAGAAGTTGCGTTGTTGACGTTTAAACGAAATCAACGAATTTGATGATTCGGAGGCAGAATTTGATAATGAATGAGTTATTAAAATATTATTTGTAATGTCTATTCTGTACATATATAATACATTTTCAATATTATTATATTATAATTAATTAATAGCCTATTGAATCTAGTTCGTTAAATAATAATTTATATATTCGTATCGTAGCCCAATGGAGGGGATAGCGTGGGTTAACGTGACGCGACGCGCCCTGATCGGCCAGAGGAGGGATGTCGATGACGCTGGCGAAATGGAAAAACTAAGTATCAAAATTCCCCAATTGTTCATCGGCGGCATCGGACACTCCTCTCCTTTAGCCGGCTCGGATCACTTTTATGACGGTACCGGTCAAAGCGGGCACTGCGGGAGATGGCTGTTAACGAATTGTCCGTGATATTTACGACCTATGTACGCTCGGTGCGACGGAACAGACCCCGAGCAATTGTCTCTTACCCCCCCTATGAGTATACCTGCGCTCTTTCCTATACTCTGATTTGAAATCGCCTGCCACGCCGAGCGCGCGCGAAATTTACATTTCTTTTTTTGCTGACTGACCAGCTCCGCCCCCACATTCAGCTGACTGACTTCGTAACCTTTATTTATATGCAATATACAAGTTGTATACCGATTTTCAACCTTATTAAATTCAAATTATTACCCCGGCAGGAACGACAACTTTGATAGCGTCCCTGAGACATATGCCCCAGCTTTCGCTTGACTGACCGCAGTATGTTTGTCTACACAACCACTGTAATAAACTATAAAAAAACTGGGCTTATTAAATTCAGATACCTTTTTTGGCTCTGGCTCTCCGACTATAAAGACCTGATGCAGACGAGGCCACTTTCGCTCTGTATTGGTTGCTTTCCATTATGACACAAGTCGACACACTTCTATTAGAACCACCAACTGATTGGCAGGCTCCAGTAGAAAGAACCAATGGTTTAATTTTGTGTCGATTCGTAGCAGTTAAATAGAAAGCACCCATTCAGTAAGATGTCGATTAAGATGTCGCCGACAAGTGATGTGACATTGCTATTGCTTCTACTTTTAAAAAAGAAAAAACGTCGATGTATTCCACGTATATATGTGCATCCCTTGTTACTCGAAAGAGCGTCAAAAGGTCTATACCGTACATTATATGAAGATCTGCGGCAGGACGACAAGATATTTTTTACATACTTTCGCATGTCAAAAACATCATTTGATGAACTTTTAGAAAATGTTCGGGGTGAAATTGTTAAAATAGATACAAAGATGAGAAGAGCCATTCCACCGGATGAAAGACTTGCTCTTACTATTAGGTAAGTAATCTACATTTCCGAAAATCTACATTAAGCAAAACATGATACTTATCTTTTTCAATTAAAAAAATACGCAAACAATATTTATACAATATAACTAAACATGAGGAAACTTTATTACAAATTATGTGCAATCAAAAAAATCTGGAAATGAGTCGTTACTGCTTGTAGACTCTGGTGAAAATGTTACCCTTGATGGGCCGCTAAGATTTTGAGTACCAGGATGCTGGTTGTTTGATGAGGTATCGGTAGATGTCTGACTGCGAGCTTGCATTGCACTTTGCTGAAAGCGTGCTGAATATACAGGTGCTATAATTGTAGACGCAGATGCTTGTTGCGCTTGAAGTATGGTACTCATTATTTGTGTCTTAATAATGAGTCTTTTGTTTTCTGGCACCTTTTTGAGCTCAGGAACAAGTGACAACATAAACAATGTGTCAGAATCACGATCGTTACTTGCTCCTTGTGCTACTTTCTGCTTTAAAATCTTCCCCAACAGCACGTAATATTGCTGCAACGTTGCAGCAATATTGCCACATTGCAGTTACAATGCAAGATTGCAGCAACATTGCAGCAATATTGTCTCATAGTCACAATGCAATATTGCAGTAACATTGCAGCAATATTCCTAGACTGGCGTACATGAAAATTGCCAAAACGATTATGTTCCGATAATATCGCATAATAGGTCATAAAAAACGAATTAGAATGCAAAATAATAATAAAAAACGACAAGTGTATAGTCAAAAAAATTTTATATATTGTTCGATTGATTGTTACAACATAAATTTTGTATCATGAATATTTATGATACATGATGATAAATATTCAACTTTTTAATATGTAACATCGTGCCGTATTGGCATTACAAAACAATGAGATCCTGATAATTTGAAATAACACATTTTCTTCTTGAATAAACTTAATTTCCACCGAGATAGTTCGCTCATCTGTGAAACTTGATATATATTTAGAATTTTCGATGAATACGGCTGATTATATAATTCGGAAGAAACTTTACATTTGTGTCCTACGAAATAAATTTCATCATTTTTTATGTGAATTATATTCAAAGCTATAATGACAGTATTATCTCTTAATAATATACAGTTATTCCGTGTATCTTTGCTGTCAATAGTACATGATTTATTTTTTAGTACTTTATACTGCAACAGGTCGATATTGTCCAAGTCTGTTGTCAATGGTCCATCAAAATGTTGATTTTGTAAAGCGAACTGATCTGTGTGCGAAGGATTTTTTATCTGTACTAAACTTTTCTGTTCGCAATATCTCCGTGCTAGCTGTTGCAGTGGTTTCTCCGGTTTCCTAATCTTTGTTTTGAGAGATGACAAGAAATTTTCGAACGGAAACGCACTAAATTCATCTAATGGGCCGAAATGTCTGACATCGTTGCATAAATGTAGGAGATTGTGGATATTGTGGGACATAAATTGCTTGCCATATATAATTTAGAAGTTTTTTACAAAGTAATCTAACAAATCTTCGGCATACTTTATGTTGAATTCTTCTTTCACCAATTCTGGACTGACTAGAATGGACACAGCAACATGTAAAGTTAAGATGTGTACATAAATATTTGTGTCAACATGATTTTTCAAAGCAATGGGCCCAGTATATAGCAAAAATTGTCGAAACTCAGTTGCTTTCCAATTTGAAATTTCTGACAACCCCCTCGGTTTTCTTGCAAAATCCGACGGTACTGTTTGCAAATAATCCTGTACAAGGAGGACGAGTGGCAAACAATATTAGAGCGAAATTTGCCGAATACTTTGTTAGTCCCCAGGGACAAGTTCCTTGGCAAATGCAAAAGATAGCCTAGGTTAAGGACTTCAGATACCAACAATAAAATAAAATATGCAACGGTCACAAAGTAGGTAACTCCACTTTACGGTATGTGAATTGACTGCTAACTCTAGTTTCAATTCATCGGTGAAGAAGGTTAGCGGGAATGGAATTATTTTAATGTAAATCTATTGCTTTATTTGTCAACGTTTCGACCTTTTATTATTTACTCCCGACGATAAAAGATGTTTTGTATTTTTACTTGTACATTATAACTAAACTGTACTTGTAATTTATAACTAAATATATTTACTTACCAAATGCATTCTTTTCTTTTATTTCTCTGCTGTTAAATTCTGCATCGAATTGAGTACATATTTCCACCCAGGCTTTTTCTGTTGCAATACTATTGCTGTACTCAGGTGTCGATGAATCCCATATAGCAGGGCGACTCTCGATAGCATTAATAAAATCTTCCGTATTTAAATTATCTAAAATTATTTTTAGACATTCCGGAATGTCGTTGACACTTTTTCGTGGCATTTTGAATATCTCGTCAATAGTGATTGGAAGTAGCTAACCAAAGTGGCCAATCGCTGTGGCGTCGTATGTACACGCTGATGCCAACCTATGTATTTCTATCGGTGGCCTGTCGCGTGCGATAGCCACCAGTGACACTGGTGAGCGACTTACGCGCCACTATCGCTTAGGAGCGCGACAGCAGTGGCCAAGTTGCATGCACCGATTTAATTCCATACTTTTCCACAGGAGGCCAGTGGCGATCGCACGCGTTCGCCACTAAAAGTGGCCTCGTCTGCATCGGGCCTAAGACGCTGGGCGCTAATGGGTTAACTTTAACATGATTCTTGACGAATATTCTACTATATATAGTGAATGAATAATTATCATAATCGCTACTGTTTTGAAAAAGAACATCAAATTATTTTAAAAAATTTAACGAGAACCTTCGAGAGCAGTCACTGTCATGTCCGGTTTCTATATATGACTGGAGTTGACCAACATCTCTCGAAGAGTCGGTGGCGTAATGCGAAAATGTTTCCCAGTTTCGAGGCATCTGGCATAGGATATCCCAAGGATCGCAGGTTCAAATCCCGGTGGGGCACGGAAAAAAAAAAGAAGCGACACCTCTAGGCGGGTAGAGTCACTGTGTGCGTTCCCTTTTTGCAAATCTACAAACCGACAATTATTTTGAAAGCGCACCGCGTGACTGCACAGTGCAGTTGTAGTGACGATCGCTGTGCAGTCGCAGTAACCTCTCTCGCCGTTACCACTCCGTGTCGCCACTGTGACGTCCGCGGGGGCACGCACGATAAGGTCACTGTGATGTTTCCTAACTCCACCGCGTGACGGCACAGTGCGCTCGTAGTGACGAAACTTGGCTATCGGGGTATTAAATGTTTCGATTACCGACCAAGCCTCCCCGAAGGTAACTTCAAACTGGCCCGTACAGACCCCGATAGCCAGGTGGCTTCACAGTGGTGGCACTGTGGGACCACGCGGTGACTTTGAGAAACATCACAGTGATGTCTTGGTGCGTGCCCACTGGGGTACCACTGTGGCATCACGCAGTGTACAAAGTGGATAAAGTAGGATTTTGCAAAAGGATAAAGTAGGATTTTGCAAAAGGATAAAAAGTAGGATTTTGCATGCAGTAACTTTACCGAGGTTTTTCACTGTGTGCCCGTGCAGTGCCGCCGCCTAGTAGTGTCGCTTTTTTTTCACACCCTACAGGGATTTGAACCTGCGATCTTCAAGATACGAGATGCTTCGAAACTGGGAATGCTTGCATTCTACCAATTGAGCCATCGACTCTCCGAGCGCGATGTTGCTCCACTCCGGTCATAATATAGAAACCGGACATGACAGATACAGGGAGGCTTCTCCACCTTTTGTATACATTTTGTAGAAAATCAAGGAAATCCTAAGCGGATGTGTGAGTTCAACTAATTGTTGAAACGTAAGTCTTTCTTTCAATTGCTATTTTTCAAATAGACACCATTTAGAAGTTACGGATAATCCCCTTCGCGCTGCTCTAACCTACAAACGTCCCGGAATGCAACTGTAAACATTGTTGACTCGTGTTTTACATTTTCAGTTTATTGGCGTAAATGATTGAAGGGGTCGCATTCTCGTGTCCACCTGTATTATACATTTTCTGGATCTGGGTTGTGTTTATTATCATGTGTTTAGATCATGCCAAAGGGATTCAGGGATACTGCAAAAGACGCGAAGTGAACTATCGGAGTATGCTTGATATCTAATTTTAATTGTGTAAAGTATTCCAATACTCTTCTGTTTCAGGATTCAAATGGCTAATCCGACCTTATGTGGTGCTTCAAAAGGAATATCAATGCTTAACACATTCGCTGCGGACTGCGCAGCTCCTGCTTTAAAATACATACACCCCCTCACGCGGGAGCCGCATGATCCGCAGTGAACGTGTAAAGGAAACTCTTTCAGAACTTGATAGTCCTATAGTATAGGCTCACAATGATCTTCTACTGGGAAATATATTGTACAATGAAAAAGAAAATAGCGTTACTTTCATTGACTATGAGTACACTGCTTTTAACTGAGGCTTTTGATATATCCAATCATTTTATTTGAATTTGCTGGTAATCAAATTATCCATTTACCACAAACTAATCATTTTTATAGCATAGAAGTAATTCAAAATTTCTTATTTCTTTTTTCAGGTATAGATAATCCTGACTTTTCTCTGTATCCGGAGGAAACATTGCAAAGGGCTTGGCTTAGAATATATCTTCGTACGTACAATGAAGCCACAGATGTATCCGAAGATACTGTTACTAAACTTTATACCAAGGTTTAAGTTTCCTCCTTTATCTCATTTCTTCCGGGGTTGCTGGGCGCTTATACGGAGTGAACATTCAAATATCGACTTTTTGATTTTCTGGAGTAAGTTTATTTAATTATTATCAGATTGTATAATCAGGATATTTTCATTTTATAATATTCATATTTCATTTGATGATAATCGTTTTGATAATAGGTACGCTTCTTTCAGATTTAACGAACACTTCAAAATGAAGGACGAATGCCTGAACATGAAGTATAAAATTTACGCCAGGACAAAATCATTCCATACAATGAAGAATTTTAATAATTCCCAACGATGTATTCTATATGATACTATTTAATTTTACCAGCTTGTTAACTGGATTTCTCAAGGAAATTATCTCCTTTTATTCAGATTCATTATATGTAACAGCAGTTGAAAAAAATTGTGAATGAAAATACTATGATATAATAGCTTAAGTCGTACAGTATTTTATATAAAGAATAGGATAATATACACATAATAGAACCATGTACATATTATATTACCAAATAAAAAAATGTTTTCTGTTATCCATCATGTTTTTCCCGCAATTTCTAAAAATTTCCTTTGACCCTTTTTAACGTTATCATCGGAATTAACATTTCAGTTTTTTCTCCGTACTAGTACTTAAACCTTTGCCAGTAAACGATATTTGTTAGAGCAAGAGTTTAGCATATTTTAAAATATCCTTCAATGCCTCCGAATAGAAATGAATCGGTGAATCCAAGAACAGTATAAGTCCAACAAATGGCGTTTTGAGTTAAGATAGGTAGCCAAAATGTTTAAAATTCTAAGCTCCATATATTGTCAAGAACCGATTCCTATCAGTCATAAGAAAATCCACGTATTTAGCATCCCTCATTACAGTTTTCAAGAGCTTGAAATGATGGCCATTAACTCATTGTGAAGTTATTATGTTTTATCATTTTTTCTTGAAACTATCTTTATGCATTTGTACTGTTCTTGGACTCACCGATTCAAATAGAGTGCGTCTCGCGCCTTACTACGCATGTGCTAGAAAGTCGTTCCAACTCAGAACTAGGGACTGAAATTACCGTTCGAGAACCAGTTCTGTTACAGTTCGCGGTTGGAACGCTCGTTGGAATCGTTCCAGAAATAGTTCTGTGTTTGTTGGAACGGCTGGGTCAGGCTGCGCACACTCCGTCGAGTTAAGAACCAGTCCTCGTGTTAGTTGGAATGAACCTAGTGACTGCTCTCGAAGGTTCTCATTAAATTTTGTAAAATAATTTGATATTTTTCTTTTTCAAAATAAATGTCAACATAACCACGTAACATAAACAAAGAATTTGTAAATAAAAGTAGTTTTAAAAGTGCAAGTGCAATAAACCCAATTCATAAGTGATGAATATCGGTATCGAAGATATCTTATCAATTCTAGGAGTGAAAAATTCCGCTAGTGGAAGGAGAAGCGGTATTGAAAGCAGGTTTGTATTTTCCTGCGGAATCAAAAAGAGAAACCAAAATGCAGTGAAAATCATCGCTTCTTGCGTACAATCGTCACATGGTACTATTTGCCGTACTGATTTATGTACAGAAGCGTTGCAAAAACATGTTTGCGTCTTCCTCTGGCCCAGTTGCACTTGCACGTTACTTCTTTATTGTTGTTTACTAGTAAGATATTCACTTCAACTTCGTGAGGAGCACTTGTTACATGTGACGATTGTACGCAAGAAGCGACGATTTTCAATGTATTTTGGTTTCTCTTTTTGATTCAGCAGGAAAATACAAACTGCTTTTTCAATACCGCTTCTCCTTCCACTAGCGGCATTTTTGACTCTCCTAGAACTGATAAGATATCTTCGATATCGATATTCATCACTTATGAATTGGGTTTGTTGCACTTGCACTCTTAAAACTACTTTTAGGTATTTACACAAATACTTTGTTTACGTTACATGGTTATCTTGACATTCGGTCCGCAACGACGGCCATCTTAGGAAGAACGAAACGCCACCATACAGCGGTGTCCGACGCGAATAAAAGTTCCGTACGGCGTCAGCGAATAGACCAATCAGGATCAAAAGTATTCCATTCTGGCAAAAACTCGCACTCCGGATCCTCACTGTGGCATCAGAGTAACGTCACTCAGTGACGCCACCGCGTGACTTTTGGGTGAAAGTCACGCTTGGCTATCGGGGGACGGACATATGGTATATCTGCTATCTACCTACCGTCCCCGTCTAAAGAAGGTATTGATACCTCCATTACATATACAGTTAGGACTCATGAAACAATTCGTCAAAGCGTTGAATAAAGAAAGCGATTGTTACAAATACTTACGAGATCAATTTCCAGGTCTATCTGATGCTAAAGTAGGCGCGGGAGTATTCGATGGACATCAGATCAGAAAAATGTTTAGAGACAATCACTTCGTAACTCAAATGAGCTCTATTGAGAAGAATGCGTGGGTCAGCTTCAAGAAAGTATGTAGTAATTTTCAAGGCAATCATAAGAGCTCGGACTACAACAAAATAATATCCGACATGGTTGAGAATTTCAGGAGATTGGAATGTAACATGAGTTTAAAATTACATATGATAGACAGTCATGTGGACGAATTTCCAGATAATGTTGGCAATTTTAGTGAAGACAAGGAGAACGTTTCCACCAAGATTTTAAAGATGTAGAACGAAGATTTCAGGGTAGATGGGATGAAAACATGATGGCAGATTTCTGTTGGATGTTGCAGAGAGAAAGCGCGGAAAAAGGAAAAAAACGCAAGAGAAATCCCTTGCACAGATCTTTTGAGAATAAACGAGTACGTTATAAAAAGAAGGCGAAACGATGAAGAAGTAGCAGAGTGAAATACAAAATACACGTTCCAGCGACTCCAAAAATATAACGGAGTGATGGTGCGAAAAGATTCGAACATTTTTGCTGGATTTGACCTTGAAATGAACTTGACCCTGACATATTGGTGGCAAACGAACCTCGGATTCTAACTCAGTGACCTTGAAATGACCTTAGGGGTTATGTTATCAAAAAAATTGAGTACATATCTAGACGTAAAATTTCTCGTTCTTTCAGAATCTGCAGTAAAAAATTCATTTTTGGGAGAATAAATATATTTGCCCTTGAAATGACCTTGAATTTGACCTTGTCGAATCAAACGGACATCGGACTTGGATTCAGCGACCCCAAAAATATATAGAAATAATAATTTGAATCGATTTGACTATTTTTCCAGGATTTGACCATGAAATGACCTTGAACGTGACGTGATGGAGACAAACGGATACCGGATTCGGATTCAGCGACCTCAAAAACATAAAGATATGCTCGTCTGATTCCGGGAACAGGAATTTTTTTTTGTGTGCCTGTGTTATCTTACGTTGATTGGAGAAAGCTCGCTCTTCAACACGATGGATTTAGCTCATCGCTATTTACAAATTCTTTTGGCCAAAAAGAATCGTGAGAAGACGGCGTTCATTACGCCTGACGAAATCGGCCAATTCACAAAGATATACCAGGCGCTTGGACCGTTACGTAATCGCGCTGTATTGTTTTACATAGACGATGTTTTCATACCGAGAGAATCGTGGAACGATCTCAAGGAAAAACTGATTCTTGTAATGGAAGCATTTAGAAAAGTAGACCTCACCATAAAGTTATCGCAATGTCAATTCCTTAAGACACGCGTAACGTACTTGGGATTCGTAATTTCAAAAGACGCTTACGAGTCAGGAGAAACGAAATTACGAGTGATAGCAAATTTTCCGAGTCCAAATAGACTAAGAGCTAGCAACGTCACGAAAAAGTTAATTTTAGTTCGGCTGGTTTTTTGATATATCCTTTCTTATTGAAGTTAGATAGGGATGCAGTAGGTCTGGCACCTGGGAGCGGTTGCGTTTACTTCTGCGCATCCCTTCTGTACAAGTAAAAAATAGGGTAAAATATAGGATTATCTCGAAATTGATTGCAGGTATCGAAGAAAAGTTTAGATAAAAAGTGTTTATCTATATTTTTACTGTAAAAAAGTTGCTACGAATTTTTCACATATCTCCACTGCGTTTCGAGATAATCGAGTTCAAAGTTAAACAGAGACTGCGGCATCTGTCCCACTTTTACCTTAGGCATTTTGAAATCATTTTGATAATTTTTTTTTTTTCATAATTTTGTATGTCTTTTTAGTAATAGAAATTTATAATTGCCAGACAGTTTTGTTGTTGCTAACAGTGCGCCAGATCCAATTTTAGTTATTAAAAATAATAATTTTCAAGCCATTGTAGTATAGCTGAAATTTTAACATAATATAGTTCTGTAATCAACGAATACACTATTAATTAGCCACATGGAAATTCCGTTGTTTAATTAGGAATCAGACCAATTTAAGTCTCGGGGAGAATAGGTGAGTTAGAAGAGTGCGGCAGCTTATTCGTTGGTTGCGGGAGAGAGAGATAACTATACAGAGAGAGCAGAAGGGATGCGCAGAAGTAAACGCAACCGCTCCCAGGTGCCAGACCTACCGCATCCCTACCTAACTTCAATAAGACATGAAATATCAAAAAACCAGCCGACCTAAAATTCATTCTCGAAAACGTTGCTAGCTCTCGGTCTAAAACAACATTCACATTCATTCACATTCACATTAAGACGATTCCTCGGGTCGACGAGTTTTTTTTAGAAGGTTCGCCCCGAAGTTTGCACAAATTGCGGAACCGTTACATCAATTGTTGCGAGCTAAACAAACATACGAATGGAATGACGAATGTAATGTTGCGTTTGAGAAATAAAAAAGTGGGCTGACGAGATAATCGATTTTAAGCCAATTTTGTTCGAATCGCGAAACGCGAGTGTGACAGCTTGCTGCCACACCGTGGGACCGATTGCCGAAAAGCTGGCCAAAAATAGGAAAAAAATTTTTCATTTGGGTTTTTGTTTCCATTGGATTATCTAAGGTAACACCCCAACAACAGTCATGAAACAGGTATAAGAGGGTCATTTTCGTTATACCTGCTGTAGAATTTCAGTCGCAAAGTAGCTTTGGTCAAGCAAGCATCGGTGTCTTAAATAACGTATAAGAGAGAGTAGTGCAGAAACGTGTGTAAAAGTTTTAAAAATCATCCAAGGTCAATCAAACAAAATGGAGGCGACTCCTGGAGGTAAGTACAATATGAAAATACGTTGCAAATGATTAATACATGAACAATAAATATTAGGAAGCATAGTGATTATTTGTGTTTCTTGAACTGAAATTTTAGAAAAGTGTACGTTTAAAATGAAAAAAGTTATAGAGTTCTGTAGAGTTCTATCATAAGTCATATGGGAGGTTGTAGCTGAAGGTATTACCTATAAAATAAATCAAACATCAGGTGCTCCTAGCTGTCCCTTGAGTTTTTATGTACATTTTTATGTTGTTATCCGTACTAACAAGGAAACCGTCCCAGGTGTACCTCACCGATTTCGTTCATTTTGATATGTTATTCTGCATCAAAATTTAAGAGATACGTATTTTTTTTATCTGCGGAAAAACATTTCTCTCTCTCTCTCTCTCTCTCTAGGGGGTGAAGTTAACCCTCAAAGTTAATAACTCCTAGAAGTGAGTGCTGGTTTTCGCATACTTGCAATTGATCTTTTGAAATGAAATGAAGTGGAAATGAAGTGTATATTATTATATACATAAAAAATGATGAAAAATGCAATTTACTACATTTCCTTAGGGTAATTAATTTAAAAATTATAAGGGTTGAAATTTTACAGTAATTTTGTGAATTTCAAACCATTATCATTTTTTAGGAGGAGTGTAGGAGTTGTCAACTTTGAGGGTTAATTTCACTCCCTAGAAATGTTTTTCCGCAGATAAAAAAAATACGTATTTCTTAGATTTTAATGTATTTCAGATTTTATATTTTGTTACAAACCTTATCATCTGGGTATGGCGTTAATATTGAAAAATTCAAGAACTATGCTTTGGAAACCGCAAGAAAATTTGTACAACACTGTATCCGTGGTATTAAGACCGCTACACACGCTCATGCGTGTAATTATCACAAATTATCGTATACGTTATTAAAGTAGACTAAATTTGCACCAAAACGAGATAAATTTGGTCTATATAGACCTAATAGTACCTGAGATACAGCTGTTCAAAGTTGATGCGATAAGTATGTATGCAAATCGTTGAAACATGGTCTGTAAAAGTGTTACCTATCGATTTCGTGTATTTACCGCTCAGATTTTAGATCTGTATGTAAATACCTAATCTATACAGCATTTAGACTAGCTTACGCTGTGCTAGCGTCTACCCAGTGCTCCCGAGTGTTACCGAACTCACAATCAGTCCAATGCTACTGTTCGGTCGCCCCGCGATTAAAGTCTCTCGGATCTCCTCGGGGGTCGTAAATCCTGAGTAGGGGAGAGGGAGACAGTTTGGAACAAAATTTAAACTTTCATAGATAAAGCATATGTATTTTAAATTAACTAAACTTTTGGTTACGCTGTACTTTAGTCTAATATATTATGAAGACTTTGTAATACAATTTTGAAAACTACGGTCATTTATAACTTTAAGAAATGAAATTGCAAGTGTTCTTGAAATTGTTAGAAACTGCCCCTTAGGTGGGGCAGTTTTGAACGAGCTTGGGGCAGTTTTGAACTCACACTAACGTAGGGGCTAAATATACAGTAAATACGCTGCATATTTATAAAGTCAATAAAGATTTATTATTTATATGTATTTAACATATATTTACAATAGAAATGCCCTTTGAGAAATTAAACATACGGACTGTAGCTGATTGATCAGGAACTTCAAGAAAGTAAAATTTGCTGCTGTCAGTTTGTCTCATCTTCAAAACTCATTTTAGGTTCCTTAGCTTTCTTAAATAAATCTTTCTTCAATTTTCTTTCATTCATTTTTTCTTTTCCCTCTACTAGCTTTTTCTTTTGTTCTCTGGCAAGTAATTCCTGCTCTAGTTTATCCTTTTCGGGTGTCTCAGTCAAAACTCTTGACTTTACTTTCTTTCTGGAAATTACTTTTTTTCGTGGAAGTGCTTTTGGGAATGGTCGCACTTCTTCTGGTGTTTTAGCTGGAATATTTTCAGATCCGACTTGTGCATAAGCAATGCCACATGATGTTGATGGCTGTAGGTCTAGTGATGCTTGACTGTTATGAGGTGTTGGTTGTAAAACTGCGCTACTGGAAGTTGAAGCTAGAGAGTTCGTTACAGAAGTTGAAGCAGTGTCAATTGATGGTAAATGTTGTGGCCTATCAGTAACAAACGCTGCATCAAAGTCGTCTTCTTTGAAAATAAGACTATTAAATGGTCAGATGTCTGTTTTTCTGAAGCCTTCTGAAATATTCTTAATTGTGAAGGAAGCTTCATAGGCAGTGTTTATCAAACTTGCAAGATCATGTATGGTTATTATGCGACCTGTTATTCATAGCTATTGCCAATTTGGATTTAAAAGATCCATACACCGCTACGTCTAACGGTTGTAATCTATGGGATGTGTGTGGGGGAAATGTTACTAAGGTAACACCATGTTCCTTTGCATATAAACTGCATTCAAAGAGCAGTGTGTTTCGTGATTATCCATCACTATTAATATGGGATTCTGTTGAGAACATGCAGTGAACTTTACGATGTGTTCAAGAAATTTTATAAATAATTCACTTGTCATCCATCCACTATTTGGTGTGTTTGCATGTGCTAAGCTTCCAACTGGAGCACCAGCTAACGTACTGTCTCTGTAGCGAGCTCTCGGGATTATAAAAACTGGAGGGACTGCATTCCCTGTAGCGTTAATAATTCCGCACATTGTAATGGAGGTGCCCCTCTCTGCTGAAACTATTTGCCCGACCTGTTTAATATAAATAAATAAATCAAGTCCTCGTTGAGCAACTACATTCGGAGATTGCAACATAGTGCTGATGCCGGTTTCATCAAGGTTATATATTTTATCTGCTGTAAAATTTTTAGCAGAAACTGCTCTTTCAAAATTTTTGAAAAATTCTTCCGCATTTGCCTTTGTAAAGTTTGATGCTCGGCTTAGACTGGTGTTTTCTGGCTTTCTCAATGATAGTGTTGAATTTCTTTTCATAAAATATTTTAGCCAATCGAGGCCAGCTTGTTTCTTTGCATCTTATTTTTCTCCACATATCTTCTTATTCAAAACTTTGGCATAGTCATAGGCTAATGTTCTAACCTGTGAATGTGTTAGCCTAGTGTATTTTGGAACATTTTAGTATATACTTCAGTAACTGTTCTTCTTCAGCTTTGGTGAAAACCTGGTATGTTGATTGAAGAGATGAATATTCAGAATAGTTTGTCACAGCTTCACCACATTGTAATGCTTCTATTTTCTTTCACTTATTTTTAACTCGGTAAAATAACGTCGCATGTTAAATCCCATAAAGATCCGCAGTTTCTCGTAAACCTTTACCATCAAAAACTTCAGCAATTGCCTTTGCCATATTTTCTTCGTTCATTTCAGGCCGCTTTCTTTTATAATTTCGCACCATGATGAGCTGAATTTGAATAAATATATCTTACTATACCGAATGTCGCACGAGAAACCGATCAGGCAGGAGCCTTCTGAATTTCTCCAGCTCCGCCCTCCCGGCTTAGTTCAAAAGTGCCTCAGGTTACAAACTATTTCAAATTAGGTTAGAATTTCTTTTGGGGAAAATGTTTTTAAGAATGTATAATTGTAAAGCATACACCAACCTTTAATGTCTATAGCTATATCACAAAATGTCACTACTCGACACTTTTATAGTAGGAGCAAACTTACACACCAAATGTTAAAAATTTACAATCATGATCCTAGAACCATACTGTGTACCATATGTCCGCGATCAATTTTACCATAGGAAAATTGCGATTATTGCATGAGCACCTCTGCGGGTCTCCTCGTCCAATAGAATCACCGGAGAAGCGTGACTGCGCATGCGTAGTCATCCGCGAGTGCAGTTCGACTTCGACGCGAGAATCGAAATCGAAATCGAACTGCACTCGCAAACGTCACGCCAACACTCGCGGTGACTACGCATGCGCATTCACGCTTTTCCGATGATTCTATTGGACGAGGAGACCCAAGCGGTGCTCATGCAATAATCGCAATTTTCCTATGGTAAAATTGATCGCGGACATATGGTACTCTAATCGGACACTTGTTGGAATATCACTATTTCACTATATTACCGACAACTGCATGGAGTAGTCCTACTTTGAACATAGAGATAGCGCCGCTAGTCCCAAAACGTAAAATATTATTGCCGATGTTCTAAACTGCCCCTTGTTCAAAACTGCCCCCCTCTCCCCACACTGTACGTGACGCGACTATGCGAATTAACCGAACGTACCGGAAGATATCTTTCAATCTATCGGCTAGTTTAATTAGTCTAATTAGTCGTACACTACCCGAGTCCAAAGTGCGAGGGTACCGTTAATTTCGGTTTCCCGAGTCTCGCATTTCACGATCGAGAAAGCTCGTTCTCGACCGTGGGAATCAATAGTGAATTGAATTCCTGGATAAGCTTGCCATTAAATCTTCCCTAATTGGCCGTTGACTGCATTCGTCATTCCTCCCCTTAAGCCGGCTCGACATTAGTGTCACCGCGGGAGACGGCTTACGGTGATCTCTGTCCGATACCTTCTTTTCGGGAAAGGTACGGAACCGAGGTAATAATGACCTACGTTCACCGAAATGTGTCCTTTCGCTGATGATCCGATTAATTATAGTCGGCGATTTACTTATGAGTGATGCTATGAATTAACCTTCCAAATTCCGTCGCTGAGTGCGACGGAACACTACAATATGTAACTAACTGCCTCTATGCGTCAGTCGTTCACATCTATTCGGCCGAGTTAGATATGTTCTGTTACGTGACGCGTTCGAAAGTGAATTAATAATAAAATGATGGAGAGTGCACGGGCCTCTGTGGATTCCCTTTGCTTTATATGTAATGATAGTTTGAGTGAAGGTGAAGTGATTTTGGTGAAACAGAGAGGAGTGGAAACCCTGCTTACGTGCAGTGTTAATTTAAAAACCGGGAACACGAACGTTTACTGAAGGAAGTGTGCGAGATTTCAGTGCATCTTGCGTGTCAAAAAAGATACACCAATCCCAAATTGATAAAAGCAGCTCTGCAACGTGGGGAAAAGGAAGTGAGATCAGCGAGACCTACAGGAAGCTCGACTGAGTAGTCCAACTTCAGAGAAAACTGTTTTTTACGTGGAGAGCAAATAACTGTTGAATTCATTGAAGCTCAGAAAAAAACAAGCCTAAAAAAAGAAATAATGTGATTTTCGTGGAGAACTTGCAGCTGGTTTCAACCTTATTGAAAGCAGCTGAGAAAAGAGGCGATGAATGGGCACTGAAAATAATAGAACGCATCTCAGAAGATACCGATTTGCCTGCACTAGATGCAAGATATCATCAGTTTTGTCAGAGGAAGCTGTACAGACCTGTTAGAAAAGGACTACAGAGGGGAGAACACACTCGTGGCACTGTTGATGAAGCCATGGATACATTTTTCGACTTTCTAGAAGAAAACTCGGAAGAGTGCCAGTTTTCCCTGACCTGAGTTGACTGAGCTGTTAGGTGAGAACCCACCTGATGTGCGAACCATTAAAGGTCGCCTAATTAAAAAGTACGGTGATGACGTAATACTAGTTACCACATCAAAGAAAAGAACAACTGTTTGCTTCAAAAGTACTGGATTCAAAATTGTATTAGATGCCTGGTATGCTGAACAGAAATCAGATCCACAAGAAGAGCGACTCCGGATGGTTAAAGCAGCAGCTGATATTATCCGGGAGGATATTTGCTCTCAAGTGTACAACACAAAAGAATACTCGCCCTCACATGGTTTTTTGCAAGATGTGGATTCTGTAATACCAAACTCGCTGAAAACGTTTATGGAGACCGCAATTGTAAAAAATAAACGAGGTTGTCTAGATAAGTGGCGTAAAAAATGTGTTGCTCTGTCACACTCAATAGTGTCAGACCTTCCTCATTCATATCTTCATTGCTTCATGGCATAGGTGTTTATTTGTATCACAAGTTTGCGTCCAGTCACCTTGTTGACTTGTTATCAACCATGGGGTTTTGTGCGAGTTACAAAAACATTGTAAAACTGGAAACCTCTGCCATCCTAAGACCAGACCAAATGCAATTGAAGCAGAGGAGTTTTGTGCAATTCACCTTTGACAACGCAGATTTTACCGTCAACACACTGGATGGATTAGGCACCTTCCACGCTTTGGGAGGTATAATGATGGTGACTCCCAGTGAATCAATTATCCCAGAACAAAGTTTGCCACGAGATGTAGAAGATCACACCCTTTCAACACATAGACCAAAGAACATTATATTTGAAAAATGTGGGAGAGGAAAAAACCCAAATATCACCTCACCCATTCAGTGGTTGTGATGCAACATCAGCCCTTTTTGGTCAAGGAAAAATGAAATTTTTATCGACGCTGAAAAAACAGCAACGCCTTGAACAAAACGCTGCAGTTTTTCTTAGCCCCAATTGCACATCTGCGCATGTCGCCGAAGCCGGAGAGAGCTTTCTCGTTTTACTGTATGGAAGCAACAGTGAATCTCACAATCTCAACGATCTTCGCTTCCAGTTGTTCACAAGGGCAGCAGCTAAGTCCAACATGAACCTCGCCAGGTTACCTCCAACCAGGAATGCTGCAAGATTTCACTCTCTGCGAACCTACCACCAGGTAAAAAGATTTTTTGCCAGTATTGATTTTCTTGAGTTATGGTTCTTAATTTTGTTGTTGGTTTCTTTTCAGGTACAGAAGTGGCTGGGAGGAGAGAAGAATCCCCTCGATTGGAGCTGGATGCGGAGTATATAAGACCTCATTCCTCAACTGATGACGAAACCACTAGCTCCTCAACCCCTGCTAAACATGATTTCCTGCAACTGAAAAAAAGGTTGTACCAACCAGTTCCGGTTGTAGGAAAGCAGGACTTAAATGCTCGGCTGTTTGCAACCACTATAGCGGTCAATCTTGTGAGAACATACCAGACTTGATGTGTGACGAAATTGATGATGAACCACTTATCGGTGATCCACTATCAGATGACGATTTCGACGTCACCTCCTAGTTTTATCTGTTACTGATTTTCCAAATAATACTCTACATTACTTTTGTGTACAAAGAAGGTTTACGTTGATATATTGTTTTTTCTTACTCATGCCCATTTCGAGGCCTTTTTCAGCCTATTTTTAGACCGTAAGATGGCATTTTTCCCGCGTGACAAGGATCGCGAGTCCGCAGGCTGTCAAAAGATTGTTTAGTCCGAAGTGGGTCCTTTTTCCAAACTGATGAACGCAACGTGAAAAGAGCCGTGTATACTTCTGTTTGTTTTGTTTTGAGAAATGGGCATTCATGAAAAAAAAAATAGTATATGTCATTCGGCAGAAATCCTCGGATTTTTGAGAGTGTGTTTAGCTCGTAGCATGAGGCATGGCGAGGGGACGAGGCTCGTGTTACGATCTAATTAAACACAGTCTGAGAAAACCTCGGATTACCGCCTAATGACATAAGATACATACAGACTGTCCCTTTCAATACACGCCAGCGTGGCGGGTTGCATATCGGTTATCCGTCTTGCGCCAGACACAGGCGCCACAGGCGCATGGCCCCTGCGGCGGATCGGAGGCGTCAACCGATATGCAACCCGCCACGCTGGCGTGTATAGCGGGGGACAGTTTGTATATTACATATACAGGGACCAGGGTGGACCAGGTTAAACGTAATTTTTTTTGATGTGTGATAGAACAACAACAAAAAAGTAGACTTTCATAAGAAAATTTGTTTCAAAAATGTTTCTTCACATAGATACAGGGTGTCAAAGTTTCGAAAAAAATGGTTTTCTCATCATAACTTCTAAACTACTTGATCGATTTCCATGAAATTTCGCACACAGGCTAATGTAGAATAGCTCTAAGTAACAATTAAATAATTTTTAAAAATTCTCCAGTGGCGTAGATACTAGGGGCCGGTACCCCCCTTTCCCCCTGCCAATCTTCGGCGCCACTGGATATTTTGCAAAGAAAATTTAATTATTGGATTCTCCGTTTAATTTAGAGAAAAAAATCACCCTTGCAAATTTTTTATTTATGGCTTCGTTTTTGAGATATTTATTTTAATTTGTAGGGTTGCGAGCAGGCCAAAGCTAAATTGAACTCCATTAATTGTGATATGTGATAGAGCAACAGAAAAAATAGATTCTTATGAGAAAATTTTTTTCAAAAATGTTTCCTAACAAAGATATAGGGTGTCAAAGTTTCGAAAAAAATGGTTTTCTCATCATAACTTCTAAACTATTTGATCGATTTCCATGAAATTTCGCACACAGGCTAATGTCGTACAGCTCTAAGTAATAATTAAATAATTTTAAAAAGTTCTCCAGTGGCGTAGATACTGGGGGCCGGTACCCCCCTTTCCCCCTTCCCAATCTCCGGCACCACTGGATATTTTGCAAAGAAAATTTAATTATTGGATTCCTCGTTTAATTTAAAGAAAAAAATCTCAAAAACGAAGCCATAAATAAAAAATTTGCAAGGGTGATTTTTTTTCTAAATTAAACGGGGAATCCAATAATTAAATTTTCTTTGCAAAATATCCAGTGGCGCCGAAGATTGGGAGGGGGAAATGGGGGTACCGACCCCTAGTATCTACGCCACTGGAGAATTTTTAAAAATTATTTAATTATTGCTTAGAGCTGTTCTACATTAGTCTGTGTGCAAAATTTCATGAAAATCGATCAGGTAGTTTAGAAGTTATTATGAGAAAACCATTTTTTTTTCGAAACTTTGATACCCGGTATCTTTGTTAGGAAACATTTTTGAAAAAAATTTTCTTATGAGTACTTTTTTTTGTTGTTCTATCCCATATCAAAGAAAATGACGTTTAACCTGGTCCACCCTGTATATGAGTATTATATATAGTTGTAACTTATCTTCTTATTTACCCACTACTGTGAAATTTATGTAAACGGAGTTAGAACATTGATATCCTGGGCAGTCGATATATCATAGATCATAAGTGATCCGCGAGCGTGTAGCTTACGCTCAGGCATAGTGAGCGACATGTGAGACTTGACGAATGTCGAATGTGTGTTCGTGTACGATTAAATAATGGTAATAATGGAAAAATTTCAATCGTTCGGCATTTTGCGAAAAAAAAAAGTTACGTATACGCATCTTAGCGAATAGACCAATCAGGATCAAGTATTCCGTTGTGGTGGGGGTCCTGATTGGTCTACTCGCTAAGATGCGTATACGTTTCCTGATATGGAATACTTGATCCTGATTGGTCTATTCGCTAAGATGCGTGCACGTAAAGATACGAGCGAGTTCGAGAAAGGTGCCCCTGATCTCCCGGTAGCTGTCAATTCGGGAGATCGAAGCATCTAACCTCGAAATCGTTAATTTGTAAATAATGATGAATAACGTGTAGAGGTGATAAGAAATAATTATTCGGGTTTCTTCGATGAGATTCCTCAAGTGTTTAAAAATAGGAGTCCGATTTTTGCCAATAACTGTTGCTTAAACTTCCAGTGATATTAGTATTACTGCAGAACGAGTAGGTTAGAAGATTTTCATGAAGACTCATGATTTTTTGACATGTCATCTCGTAAAGGTGCAACCGAAGAGGATCTAGCTCGTATCCTGTCCGTAAAAAGATGACTCGATGGACATTGGAGAATGTCAGGCTTGTCACCGAGCGCCTATCACCCATGATACTTTCATTGCAATATGCGCTTTTCGTTTCAACTATTCCTGCTTTAAATAACTTTCACTTCTTTCAAAGTATTTACCTCTTGTACAAATTGTTCATCGTAGGGGGCAGCGATCAATGACTCTGACTAATCGTAGACAAATTATTCCTGCGATGATGTTCCAGTTGCAAAGCATACACTAGCAAATCAGCTTAGAGCGTCCAATGTTTTGTATCAACTTTACCTCTTTTGGAACACCCATAGTCCAGGACATTTAGTAATCGTCTTCTAAAAATCGAGCTCACCGAAAATTTTTTTTAAACTTCTTATTATGATGTATCAATATATGCCTGAAAGTTACGCCACCGACGCACTGGAGCTTCGTGACATATAAGAGGTCAAAGGTTGCGAATTTTGTTATCTCGCTTCCTATCGCTCCAACGTAAAAAATACCTATTACGAAAGTTGAAGATCTCAATTTTTAATACCTAAAAAAATATTTGACGTAAATACGCCTAACCGTTATCGAGATATGTAGCTGAATATGTGTAAAAATGCAAAAATAGCTAAATTCGGGTATGCAACGTATATCGCCGCATTATTCTCTCTTCCTACTGCCCAAACGGCAATTACACCTATATAATTATGTTTTCATGAATAAACGCCCTTTGTAAAAAGATCAGTTTGGTTTTCGTACGCCTACCTGTTCTCGAGATATGAGACACGAAAGATAAGTTTTGGTAAAAAAATACTACATCTGTTTGAATGCTATTATCTCGCTCTCTATGACTCACACAAAAATTAAATGAAAAAATGAAAGTTATTGCTGTTAGATCATGAAATTATCTAACTAAAAGGCCCCATACACTTTCCACACATACCTTACCGGTTTCGAGATATTATGCTGTGAAGTTGCAACATTTTTGAGATCGCATGAATGTAGGATCATAATCATGCGGAAATAGTATTCCGAACTGTGGCTATTTTCCTGGAATGGTCACATTATCGCAGTAGTAGTTCGGCACACCGAATTGCCTTTTAGTTTTAATAGACGAACTTGTCTACGACGAGTCGCTATTATCGATCGCTGCCTCCTACCACGAACAGTTCATAAAAGGTTATTAGCTTGAAGGAAGTATATTTAACGCTGGAATAGTTGAAACAAGAAACGCGTATTGCAATTAATGTACCGTGGGTAATAGGGTGGGTAAAAGGTGACAAGTCTGACATTCCCCAATGTCCATCGAGTCATCTTTTTACGGACAGAACACGAGCTAGATACTCTTCGGTTGCACCTGTATGAGATGACATGTCAGAAAATCATGAGTCTTCATGAAAATCTTCTAACCTACTCGTTCTGCAGTAATAATTAATATTACTGGAAGTTGAAGCAACAGTTATTGGCAAAAATCGAACACCGTATTATACTACTATCGCATGTTTCAATTTATATACTGAAATGTCAAACGTGAAGTGTACATGTACCTCACTTCTATTTCATCTTTTCTTCGCCTCTGGTGTAACGGCGATCAATGAGGAATCACTGATACCAATTAGCGTTCGAGGGTTATTCCTTATTCTTTCTAGCACAGCATCGATATTTTGCTGCACCTTTATTCTTCTGGGACTTCCTAAAATAATTATAAAAACCCCATATAATTCAGCCTTCACAAGTACAATCTTATCGAGCTGTACCTTATCGAGGAGATCTTTCGACGTAATGATTCCGAAACGTTTCTATGATGTTTCGCAACGTTCACGAATTTATCGAGAAATATATATTTCTAACATACGGTAGTGTTCACGAATATTGTAAAATATCGCAGAAATATTACAGAAAAGTTACTTGCAAAAATGTGCTTTGTGGGGTGTAAATGATGATATTTTGTAATTTCCATCGTTACACCAGGGGCGAAGAAGAGATGAAATAGAAGTGAGGTACATGTACACTTCACGTTTGACAGGTCGGTATATAAATTGGAACTTGTGTGATAGTGTAATACAAAAGAGGAAATATATCGATAAAGAAAAAATAATAATAAAGTAGTTACCCCATTATTGTAATCCAATAACATTGTATCACTTATTTTTCTGCCACGACTTTAATTGCTGATAGTGAAGGAAAATCAAATTTATTAGTTCATCCATCCACTATCAACAATCAAAGTCGTGGCAGAAAAATAAGGGATACTATGGAATTGGATTACAATAATGGAGTAACTACTTTATTATTATTTTTCCTTTAACGATATATTTCCTTTTTCGTATTATACTATCACAAGTTCCAATTTATATACCGACCTGTCAAACGTGAAGTGTCCATGTACCTCACTTCTATTTCATCTTTTCTTCGCCTCTGGTGTAACGACGGTCAATGAGGAATCATTGATACTGATTAGGGTTCGAGGGTTATTCTTTATTCTTTCTAGCACAGAGCATCGATATTTTGCTGCACCTGTATTCTTCTGTGACTTCCTAAAATAATTATAAAAACCCCATATAATTCAGCCCTGACAAGTACAAGCTTATCGAGGAGATCTTTCGACGTAATGATTCCGAAACGTTTCTATGATATTTCGCAACATTCACGAATTTGTCGAGGTGATAGTGGTGTCGGTTTTTTCTTTCATACCCTACCCCCCCCCCCCCCCGGGACTCGAACCTGCTGCTTCGAAACTGCGAATGCTTTCGCACTCTACCAATTGACCCACTGACTCTTCAAGTGGCACCGGTCGACTCTAGTTGTATATAGAAACCGCCCGGGTCGAATATTTTGACCTGGTAAGCCCTGCTAAGAATGAACGTTTGCAGGTCTAAAAGGAATGAACCAGGTCTTCGTGAAATGTAGAAAGTAAACCTTGCTTGTCCTTCCATAGCCTAGTTACGGTGAATATCAGATGCAAACAGGTCTAACACGGACTTTTCACAGTAGACCTGGGAAAGCCGTTATTATCCTATCGCAGGTACTAACCAGGTCTAAGAAGGCCTTCTGAATTTTGTTTCCCCCACCCTTTTCCCCTTCCTCCCACGTATACCGCATGTCCCATAAGAAACGCAACAAGCGACATTTACCTTCGGCAGTATTTGCCGACGGTGCATGAGTCGGTACATGTGTCACGGATATATATATTATACACTGGATATAAGCCGATAGGGCGATTGGCGGCGTACCAAGTTGACCGTCGCGCATGATCGCCATGTTAAGTTTTTGTAGACTCTGTGACGTCAGTGTTGAACGCTCAATTCTGTCGAATTGCTGTCACCATAGTGTTGACATTATGACTAGTAAAGTGAATAAGTACAGAAAAACAATTGAGGTAACAATTACAGGTTGTTAAAAATGGGACGATGCTGTTTTTGCCATGCTCTGACAACTAAAAAAAGTGGTCTCACATTTCATAGGTAAGTACTGTCCACTTACAAAATATATTTTTATGGTTATGGCATATAATGGCAATTTAATTTATATTTATATTTATCAATTAGGTTTCCCAACGATCCGAAAAATACCAAGAATGGATAAAAAATATCCCACTAATTGACTGGAAATTCACTAGAACTGATGTACTGTTCAAAACATTTTAATGAAGATTGCTTTGACAAAACTGGAAGCTATGTGCGATTAAATTTTGATGCAATTCCGACAGTGTTTAACGACCCTCAATCGCTTTGTGTGTATTGTAAACGAGGAAAATGTTATAAAAACGGGATTTCATTTTTTCGGTACGTAATAATATTTGTATATAATGAAAAACTTAATCATTTCCGCAATCGATAGAACACTCTATGTACTTTCATTTACATTCTAACTTGGAGTGACATTGCCACCAAGTTTATCTAATTTGTATGAAAAATTTTTTGTTCCCTAGATTTCCTGTTGAGGAACCTGAAATGTTTCAACGTTGGTGCCACAATATGGGCAAAAAGAATTGGGAACCAATTAGAGAGAGGATAGTTATTTACATTCACAACACTTTGAACCCTCATGTTTCAAAAAAAATCAGGGGAAATATTTCAAACTAAAAACAGGGAGTGTACCAACGATTTTTAATGAATCCTTTGAAAATATTGAAGGTAAAATTTTT
Source organism: Xiphydria camelus (assembly GCA_963678675.1). NCBI lineage: Eukaryota > Metazoa > Arthropoda > Insecta > Hymenoptera > Xiphydriidae > Xiphydria > Xiphydria camelus. Next base: position 14,703,456 of record OY783196.1, read on the forward strand.
TTCAGTATAAATATCAACAATAATTTATCCACTCAAGATTATAACCTTGATTGATTTTTTTTGTTCAGATCCTAGACCCTTATCACCACAATCATCGAACAACGCTGTTTTGATGCAAATACACAGTGATAATAAAATTGTGGATATTGATCAACATTCTACCAATCAAGTATCAGTGAATCCCAATGATGATTTACAAAAAACAAATGTATCAACTAATTGCTCCAATGATCAAGGAAGTGTTGAATAATTTATTGACGCACACACAACACTGCACAATAATCGAAGAAAATTATTACCAAATATTTGTACTGAAAACAATAAAATTTCACCACAGCAAGGAGTTGAAAAAATTGCGAGTAATTGTCACTGTGAGCATGTCCGAGTGATATAAAAAAAATCGGTAACCATCCAATTTATTCTTCTATTTTTTTTGCAAAAAATATAATAAAAGAAAAAAATGTCATCGTGAAAAATTGATTTTTTGAGGTTAAAATACGGTACCGGGGTTAGTATTTCTTTATATAGGGGTGATCAATTTAATTGGGAAACCAATGCAATTTATTTCCATTCATTCGAACACGTATTTTTATATTTATTTATTTATTTTCATACGACAGAATGGATATACGCGACCCTCGTGCGCACTCGACAATGGGGCGAGCTAGTGGTGAAGGAGTGAATATTGGCGCCAGGCAACTAGGTGACTTTTTTCGCGCTAATTTCGAAGCGTTCATTGCAGCTTTGTGTGGACCACTTACATGTAAAGTGAAAAGTACACAGAGCAAAAGAAAAGAAATTACATTTTATTTTAAAAAAATGATTATGTGCAGTTTCCCATCCTGCAATAATCCTTCACGGTTTAAATTTCAGTGAGTTTCGTAAAAAATGGCTAGATTTTATTGGCATCGCAAATTTCAATCCGTGTGGTAGAAAGGGGTTATGTGAAATGCACTTTACTCCGGACCAATTTATAGAGGAGGGAATAAGATCAGGTAAATAACATAAAATGTTACCCTTGTTTTTGATGTGTAAACATCTATGCTATGGCTCTGCGGTAGGACCTTCCTGGGAAATTGAGCGTCAGAAGTAAGCCATGTAGATGTGACTGCGTCAGTGTCTGTGTGGCGTTACTGCGCATACTATTCGCGCAAGCTGGATTATCTCAACGGGAAAACATTTTAGAGAAAAATGTTTAATACAAAACTTTAAGGATTTTCCCTTGGCACCCAGTGGTCGTATTAGATTTGACCTTGACCGTGACCTTTAAGGTAATATCAAATGCCTTCCTAAACCGTTCATCTGATTGCGATGAAACTTTGGGGAATGGCTGGACGCATGCCCGCGAAGGTTTCTGAGTTAGTAAATCTTTTACAGGGTGTTCAAAAAGTACCGGTACTGATGATTATTATGCCTTCCTAAACCGTTCATCCGATTGCGATGAAAAGTTGGGGAATGGTTGGACGCAGGCCCGCGAAGGTTTCTGAGTTAGTAAATCTTATACAGGGTGTCCAAAAAGTACCGGTACGGATGATTATTATGCCTTCCTAAACCGTTCATCCGATTGCGATGAAACTTTGGGGAACAGTTGGACGCATATCCGCGAAGGTTTCTGAGTTAGTAAATCTTATACAGGGTGTTCAAAAAGTCGAACTATACTTGACCTAAATTTGACCTCCGCTGACAATAAAGGTAACATGAAAAAAATGGTCAAGGACACATTTGAACGTGAAAAAAAAAATAATTTGACCTTGATATAACCTTGAAGGTCATGGTCAAGGTCAAATCCAATATGACCATTGCGTAGCTCGGGAAAAATACTAAAAGTTTTGTATTAAAAATGTATTTAAACAATGGTGGACGGACAAAATCAATCCACAATCTACCCCTGCGAAGCCGGGACGGGCTGTTAGTAAGTTATAAATCTAATATAACAATAATAAATATTTTATTATAGAAAAAATTAAACTTCTTTATGTCGAACTACGACGTCATATTCCCCAATTAAACTCGGACCGCAGATAATTGTAAGATGTTTACACATCCTCCGCGTGAGTACAACGGCACTCACACCTTTTTTTTTGTGACTGTGTTATCAAGGAAATTCTAAAATTTAATGATTACCCGCTTGATTTCATAGACAAGATTGTGAAACAAAGAATTAATGAAATTTACAACAGTTTATCCACTACGAGTAATGAAAATAAGGTAAATGAAAGCATCATTGTTTTACCATATGTGGGGGACTTATTGTTAGTGAAAAGTTGAAAGCTGTCTCTAGAAAGTATAACAATAAAACTGTTTTCAAAAAACAAAACACTTTTTCAAAGTTTTTTAATTCAACAAAGGATATGTTAAAGATATATTTGAATAGCAATGTTGTTTACGAGATAAATTGTAAAGATTGTGGTAAAAAGTATATCGGTGAGACAATCAGATGCCTTAAGAAACGCTTATATGAACATCAGTATAGTGTTAAAATGGGCAAAGAAAGCACTGGTCTTTCTAAGCATGCAATTGGCAATAAACATGTTTTTGAGTTTGATAATGCTAAAATTTTGTCATGAGAAAAACATTGGGCACACAAAGAGAAAGATATTAGAAAGTCATTATATATATTAACACGTTAACTACCACGCCGGTCCCTAGGAACCGGGCCGGCCCGCTTGACGGCTAACTATGGGCCGAACGGAACGGCACGTAAAAGGGGATTGGTACTTAACGTGTTAACAAAATTAAAGACAATATAAATATTAAAACTGATAGTGTTGAACTTCATCAAATTTAGCAATCAATCATATACAAATTTAAATTTTAATGTAACAATAATATTGATTATAGAGATTGGTTTATAGGTTATTAACAATACTTTCGAATTTGACATTATTAAGATAACAGTGTTATTAATAAATATTATTAGGGGGTTGAGGAGAAGAAAGTAATATAAGTAGGGAAGGGAGGGGATAACGGTTGTTAGAGATCTAAATAGAGAATTCAAGCATCTGTGGGTCGTTACGTCTCTGAAGAGGGTTCGAGGAGGAACCGAAACGTCAGACGTGAAGTAATTGTTGTTGTTGTTATACAATATATACCTATATATAACTTTTTATATATGCAGGGTGTTACGCAGGTCGATGCAAACCTTATATGAGCTGATAGAATACCTCATTTAGAACCTATTTAGCCACAGTTACCTTAGTACAAAATCTGATAATTTTTTAGCTATTCGCAAAAAAGTGATAATGTTATCACCCGTTTTCAATGTGTTAAAATGGTGTTATTAATCTCTACTTCGTTTTTAGACAATCCTTACCATATTAAATAGAAAAATACAGATTAGAGCAAGAATTCAAACTGAAAAAATGAATGTAAGAGTTATTATCTTCATTCTTTCATTGGCGAATAGCTCGAAAACTATCAGAGTTTGTACTAAGGTAACTGTGGCTAAATAGTTTCTAAATGAGGTATTCTATCAGCTCATATAAGGTTTGCATCGACCTGCATAACACCCTGTATATATATATAAAGAAAGGTAATTATCAGGCCAAACGACAACAACAATTACTTCACGTCTGACGTTTCGGTTCCTCCTCGAACCCTCTTCTTCAAATATGGAACCCTCTTCGGCTTCAAATATGTTTAGTATTCAGGTGGGACCATACTGGCGAAAAAATCTGATGGAGGCTTAATCCATTCGATAATGTCACATGATGATGTCCAAAAACTTATTGATCTCTACAGTCAGCGCACAAATTGACTTTCAATTTCTGAGCGGGGAACTCAGCGACCGATCAACAACTTCGGCATAACCAATGGTCAAGCTAGTCCGGTTGCGCGCCTGTTGCCTTAACGTAAATTCCCTTAGGTCGCACCTTGAAACCCTCAAACTACACCTTGAAACCAGCCCAACTTACCATCTAATTGCTGTCACCGAGACGTGGCTATCCGGCGCGATTCCATCATCTATTATAAATCTACCCGGCTACTTTTTACATCGAAGTGACCGTAATGTCAATGGTGGTGGAGTCGGGCTGTATGTGCATGAGTCGCTAGCCTGCAGGATCATCTCTGCCTCCAACGCTCTGGACGGGTCGACCTAGAGCTCCAGAATATCTCATATGTGAAGTCCAAGGGTTACGCACACCGCCTGTTTTCGTCGCGGTAGTTTATAGACCGCCACATGCTCCATTTACTGCCCCGCGCGATCTTGGACTGGCAGACCAATGGCTGGGGACTTGGTTGGCAGAAGCAATAGGCGGCTTCAGCCATAAAATCATCTTAGGAGATTTTAATGCGGATCTATATACTCACGAACAACTTTGATGCTCAATATGTAAGGTCGCTCATGAGTGATAATTCACTCAAACTTGTGCAGCACGGCTTTACACATGTCACCGAAACCTCTGCTACGTGGCTTGATCTATGTATGGTCGATGAGTCTGACGTTATCCTCTCGCACGACAAGTCTGATATCCCCTTAGGCGCTGGACATCACCTTATAGCTACTGAAATTGCTCTGCACAATATATATCCCAAGGAGAAGTTCATCTACGCCCGCAAGACAAGTAAACTTCTTGAGGCAGAGGCTGAACTATCTATCGACTGGGAAACTCTCGTCAATAATGCTTCCTCCACTGACTCAGCGCTGACAGAGTTCCATCGACCATTTTTCAGTGCAATCGACCGGGTTGCGCCAATTGCTAAGATCAAGGTTAACTCTGTCAAACATGCCCCTTGGCTAACAGATGAGCTGAAATGTGCTGTGAAGTCAGTGCGCAACATTTATCGTCGCTGGAGGCGAAACCAACATAAGCACGGCTTGATTGAATTCCGACGTCAGAGAGACTTGCTGCGTGTCCAACTGGCCACAGCCAGAACTCCATTATTACAAGTCACGACTGCAGGCCTCTCGCAGGCGGAGACCTGGCGCGAGTTGCGTGTGCTGGGACTCTTGAAAGATCGGAGTAAACCACCACTCACTGTCTCAGCTGATTCTCTCAACCGTACGTTTGCTCAGGTATCGTCAAATCAACATACACCGCATGCGATGGCTATTACTGCAGAGCTGCAAGCCGTTCACTTTAACAGACCTACGCTGGCATTAGCCGCCGTTAACTCAGCTGAAGTTGATAAGGCATTCATGTCAATTCGATCCAACGCCCAGGGAGCGGATGGTATCAACCTAAGGATGATTCGCTGCCTCGCCTCCACCCTAACTACATTCTACACGGCCTTCTTCAACCGCTCGATCAAGGAATGCCACTTCCCCACGGACTGGAAGAAAGCTATTGTCATTCCCGTCAACAAGATAGGATTACCACGCACGGCTAGTGACAATCGACCGATATCTCTGTTGCCTTTACCCAGCAAAGTCTTCGAGCGTCTTATCTATAACCAAGTCATCTTTTTTTTTTACTAAATTACCACACGTTACTCATTTGTAGGGTTGAAATTGTGTCGAAGAAAATTAAAAAATGATGCTGTACCTACCATTACTAGCCCTCAAAAACGCAAAATACAACCATCAAAATCAATCTTTGAGCCATTGGGTTGATTCAACCTCATCCGTTTCACAAACAAATTCTATGGAGCCCACGTTTGCAGGTAAATATTCACGAACATGGGTGAGCCATTTGGTTTTAACTTCATTTTTCTTCATTTTTTCTTCTTGACTTATCACAGATCAGTTTAACACGAGTGAAGGAGGAAGAACCGCTAAACAGCCCAGACTGGAAAATAACATTGGAGTTAAGTATTATAAAATGGACATTCAACATGAACAAATTGAGAGCTTTAAAGATGAAAGATCAGTTACTGTAGTGACAGTTGGTAATGAAAGTTTTCTACAAAACATTTGTGCTGAGATTGAAATTTTCACAACACCAGAAGAAGTAGGTCGTGAAGAAGAAAGCAACAATGAAGAACACACCGAAGATACTCCGAAAACTTTCGCTAACGACTCAACACAAACTCGTTTCTCGTTAGGATATTCAATTGAGAATCTCAAAGATAATGATGACACAATGGGCATGTTCACGATTTTTTTTTTGCTCATTCGTTAATACTTTTTGTGCCTATTAATAAGATGTGTTTGTTTTTTTTCTGAGCAGTAATTTCTTTTTTTTTAATGTTTAAAGTTTGACTTCGATTCAAACGAAATCCTTAGTGACGTCACTAAAGCCACTGGCAAGGGCCCAAACCCGGGTTTGTGAATGGTGGAGAATCTGTTGCCCGACTCTGATTGGTCAGTTAAAATGGCGGTGAAAGTGCGACGCTTTAAAACGAATGCCTTTTTTAACATCTCAAAAATACTGGAAAAACATTTTTTTAATGACCCATTTTTTACCTACATTACTTTAATACCCTAATCTTCCGATTCATGCACTTTAAACAGTTGTACAAAAAGTTGTGAACATGCCCATTGTCAAGAGACACGGCAGTGTCTCGCGGCATGTTCGTTCATCTAGTCTCGGCGTCGAAGCGAGCACCCGTGTATCTATACGCCACAAATATCTACCCCCTGCACCCCTCAATTTTTACATCGAATTTTCTCAATAAATATATGGTTATAACCAAAACTATGCTTAGTTACGCCATATAAATTGATTATTCTCTATTGATAGAGACCAGAATAAATTTGATAAGTTACATATTAACAGAGATTCGTCCTTAGCAACGCGAAACCACGCCCCTTGCCCGTCAAAGTCGAGAGAATCCGATTTCTCGGGCGATATATATATGTAAAAATGTCACAAAAATTCCGCCTGTCTTCGGCGGTATTCGGCCATGGTCGGAAATGTGTACACAGATGCGGCCACACGCATACGCCATCAAAAATGTATGTGAGAGTGTGTGAGATAATATATTTCTTGAATGTTTAGTTGTTTTTCAAAATTTAAAAATATTTCCATTCGCGAAACGATTTCCCTCGCATTTTCTCGATCCTCGGACGCGCTTGTTAATAAAAAGTACAAATTCAGTGTAATCGGAGTAGTGAATCTCAATAGTGGTGAATGTGACAGATGCTCTGACAGCTAGCTAATCAAATCGTTTAGATTTTTTTTAATAATCAAGACAGTGCACGGAAGCAGTGTCATTTTTCTTTGGTTGCTGGTGCATGAAGAGCAGTAAAGGAGACATCTGTATCTCGGAAGAAGTGGCATCAGATAAGTAACTTCCTAACTGACTGTCTTAACCTCATTTTCATCCCTTATACAGAACAAATATCTTTGTGGTTATTCTATTTTTTGTTTTCAGCGCCATACGAGAACGGGACGGATTGACGGAAATTTGATTTTTCTTCGCAGTCAAAAATCAACCTAGGTAGAAAAGAATTCTCTAGAATTGGGGTACAATGCCACGGTATGAATATCAGGTTCTACCGACATGGCATGCTTAGACAAGGTCTGTATCAACTTTAGCGTTATATTAAGGGCACTGCACTAATCCTGTGGCACATTTTTCTATCTAGGAAAGCATATCATTATGGTAGTACAGCTGTACAGCGTTCCGATAATATACCGTCTTCCCGTACTGACAGTATACATGCATTTTACCTCCAATATGCCGGAATTAAAAATCTCTAGAACTCTGCGGTACAATGCTACGGTAGGAATATCAGGTTCTACCGACATGACATGTTTCGGCAAGGTCTGTATCAACTTTAGCGGTATATTGGGGGCACTGCACTAATCCTGTGGTACATTTTTCTATCTGGGAAAGCATATTATTATGGTAGTACAGCTGTACAGTGTTCCGATAATATATAATTGGAACTTTTGATAATACGAAAGGGGGAATATATCGATAAAGAAAAGATAATAAAATAATTACTTCATTATTGTAATCCAATTCTATCGTATCTCCTACTTTTCTACCACGGCTTTCCCAGATAGAAAAATGTGCCACAGGATTAGTGCAGTGCCCCCAATATATTATATATAATGCTAAAGTTGATACAGACCTTGTCGAAGCATGTCATGTCGGTAGAATTTGATATTCCTACCGTGGCATACAAGCGCAGAGTTCTAGAGATTTTTAATTCCGGCATATTAGAGGTAAAACCTCCACTCCATCAGCTTCGACTTCTTCTACCCAGTGAGGATTTCTCACGGACCAATAGTGGGCGTTGTGATTATTCACTAATCCTTTGTTGCAGAATTTCGATTCATCTGTGAACAAAATCTTCTGACTAACGAGGGATCGTCCACTTGCCGTTCCAAAAATCAGTCGGAATAGTTCATTCGTCGAGCTGGATCTAGCTAATTGTACGCTGAAACATGCCCAAGTTGTATTCAGCCTTGAGAAGATTTATTTTAATATTGGACCAAAGGAACGGCAATCCTGTTGCTTCAACTTCCAGGTATATTAATTGTAAGTATTACTGGAGAACGAGTAGGTTAAAAGATTTTCGTGAAGACTCACGATTTTCTGATATGTCATTTCGTACAGGTGCAACCGAAGAGGATCTAGCTCGTGTCCTGTCCGTAAAAAGATGACTCGATGGACATCGGAGAATGTCAGGCTTGTCACCGAGCGCCTATTACCCAAGTTACATTAACGACTCTTTCACCTTGATTGACTTCTCGTTTATTTGTAGTTTTTCCTGTATAAATTTGGCCAGTCAATGGATAGGAGTTTGCAACATCGCATATCCACCAAATCTTAATTCCGTATTTGGCCGGTTTAGATGGGATATACTGTGTGAATTTCGTTCTGCCACGAAACGCTAAAAGCTGTTCGTCAACGGTTAGACTTTCAGTTGGCCTGTACATGGCAGATAAATTGGTGTTAAACATGGTCCAAATATCGCGAATAGCAGCTGCCTTATCAGTCTTCAAGCGTTCAGCGCGAGTAGTAGTATTATCAAATCGAATAAATCGAAGGATATTCCAAAAACGATTTATACCCATCGTCGCTCGATACAGTGGATTTGAAGTCGTTTTCCACATTTCGGTGGTATGGTCTGTATTGGAATTATTAGCACCGGCCATGATTAAAATTCCTACAAATGCGTAAAACTCGCTCAACGTCAAATCTTTCCATACTCTCTGCGTGCTTGTAGGATTCTTCTCGTTGTATTTTCGATAAACTTCTTTTGCTTTCCGATTGGTACAACGAACGATAATTTCAACGATTTCAGTACTTAATATTTTCTTAAATGTATTCAGTATTGATAAATTTTCTGTACATCGATGCGGGCCACTTGTTTGCCGTACTATATTATGAACAGCCACTTGGTGCTGACTTACTGGTGTTCGAGTCCAAACAGTTTTATCTTTTCCCACAAAACTTGTACTGCTGGCGATCACTGCAGGTAGAGTTTCATCTCTCGCTTGAGACGTGTCATCATCACCCATCTCCGTATCACTGTCTCTATTCTCATCTTCACTAGAATCTGCTTCAATGTCTCTCTGCCCTTGTTCACTTGTCCCTTGTCCCTCGTTGCCGCTGCGACTTTCCCCCCTTGTTCACTTTCATCGGTTGTATATGTATCCGAAATCTCAGAATCCCCTTTTTCTGCTTCTGGAAACCATTCCTCGTCATCGCTATCAGACGCATAAGATCAAACGCCCTAACACTCGCTTCTAATTCAAACGGCCCTAGCAACTGATTCAAATAATTTTCCTTTTCTTCATCATTTAACTTTTCAAATTCTTTTGGTGATAACTTTTCCATAGTATACACGCAACAAGAAAAAAACAGTTTATTCTAAACAAACGCTCATTGTACGAAGCACAGGAGATAGAAAAATACTTTTTCTTTCGCGTATACACCTTTACACTCGGGAAACTGAAAGGACACTGAAGGATCTTAAGCCGACGAGTGTCGATCGACAGTGTCGACTCAGTGAGGACGCGTTTTACGACCGTTTGGTCGACAGTGTCGATCGACTTTGTAATTCGATCTGTTTATTTACCATGTGCAATAAGATATTCTTATCTGAAATACTCTCGTGGACCAGGCTCGGCTTGCGTTCTTAGCCAAATCTTAACTTACTTTAGTTAGTCTCAGCATAGCATTGATATTTTATTATTTGTATACGTTTCTTTGTGTATAAAACAATTTTAAAGTACCTGTAAAATATTTTCCTAATATAGCCGAAATCCAAAGGGATAATATCTTGTACCCTAATACACCTGCGAATGGACCCTCATTTTTCTATTGTATTACGGATTCCAAATATAAACTAACGGGACCAAGCATCGTGTATTAGAGAGCCTTTAATACACGATTTTACTATGCGGGTACAACTGTACCCCGGTTATAGAACAACGTTGGTAAATCCGGTTATTGACATAAGGGTTAATTGCAATACGCGCTTCTCGTTTCATTCAACTATTCCAGCGTTAAATAACTTTTACTTCTTTCAAGGTAATCACCTTTTATGAACTGTTCGTGGTAGGAGGCAGCGATCGATAGCAGAGACTCGTCGTAGACAAGTTCGTCTATTAAAACTAAAAGGCAATTGGTGTGCAACTGGAACATCATCGCAGGAATAATTTGTCTACGATTAGTCACAATCATTGATCGTTGCCCCCTACGATCAACAATTCGTACAAGGTAAATGCTTTGAAAGAAGTAAAAGTTACTTAGAGCAGGAATAGTTGAAACGAAAATCGCATATTGCAATGAAAGTACTATGGGTGAAAGGCGCTCGGTGACAAGCCTAACATTCTCCGATCCATCGAGTCATCTTTTTACGGACAGGACATGAGCTAGATCCTCTTCGGTTGCACCTGTACAAGATGACATGTCAGAAAATCGTGAGTTCATGAAAATCTTATAACCTACTCGTTCTGCAATAATACCTCTAAAAAAAGAGAAAAAATCACTTCTAAAGTTGCGCTTGTAAGTATTTGTACAAGTTCTCAACAACGAGTTTCCAAGAGGCGGCGTGGCCGAGCGGTTAAAGCGCTAGTCTACTAACTCGGGGATCGCGTGTTCGAGGCTCCTCATGTGCTTCTTTTTTTTTGCAAATAAAAATGTTCATTTAATCATAATTTGATAACAATCAACGTTACTAATCAATATTTTTTTTAATTTCAATTATATTTTAATTCTGGGAGCTGTGTTGAAAAAAATTAAAATTGTAGAAAAATAGCAGTTATTATTCGCTTTCGGTGAGCTCAGGCTTACAATTTGTGGGATGATAATTGTCATAAAAGCACTCAAAACATAAATTAAGTTGACAATGACTACAGGAGATAAAACCGGTATTGCTGCAAGCGCAGGGAGTCTTCAATTTATTTAAAGGAAAGCATACTTCATTCACGTTGGAAAAAAATATTATTTAATAACGTTGATTGTTATCAAATTATGATTAAATGAACATTTTATTTGCAAAAAAAAAAGAAGCACATGAGGAGCCTCGAACACGTGATCCCAGAGTTAGTAGACTAGCGCTTTAACCGCTCGGCCACGCCGCCTCTTGGAAATTTGTTGTTGAAAACTTGTACAAATACTTACAAGCTCAACTTTAGAGGTGATTTTTTCTCTTCTTTTTGAGTGTTGCACCCTAGGGTTGTGGTGATGTACTATACTAGTGGTGCTCTATAAATGAGTAAAGATTCGGCCAAATCGGTGACCCGAAAGCCTGAGCCTCTCTTGTTAGAGAGTTGAAAGTAAAACGTCTTCATGGATTTCTGTAGACGACCAAAATATAAGAAAAATCCGATGGCCTGTAAATTCGAAAGCGGTATATGTTTTATTTCTCCAAAATACTAAGGCAAAGTTAAAAATATAAGGGCTCTCTAGTCTATAAGTCCCTTTCAAAATATCACGAGAATAAATCAAAAGTAACGTGGTTATAATTAATTGGCTCGTATCGGTATAAAATGTGAGACTTTAATTTTGTGGTAATAAAAAGCTATTCTTCTACATGTACGTATCTTCCTCATAAATTCAAAAAAGTAGTGAAATCCCCCCACAAAAACAGATTCTCTGTAAAAAAGGCGGCATGTTCATACAGTGCCAACAAAAATTGATACCTAAAATACTCTCCAAAAAAGATTTGAAATCAATTAAGATCGCCATGTTCAAGATTTATATGTAAAAAGTAAAAGGCATCATTTGAAAGGAAAATTATTGTAAATCAGGTTACTAAAAAATTCGACTAAAAAAATTTATAAAAAAATTTTAATAAAAAAGAACTTGCCGCGTTTTTTCCTTCAAAATAAAAAATTCAGACAGAGAATTATATTCGATGTTTATGCACTTATGATTTTAAATAAATTCATACACTTATATGATACCACCAGTATACCGAACGTCGCACGGGAAACCGATCAGGCGGGGGCCTTCTGGATTTCTCTGAATTTGACTTCGACAGTGCAATTTATGAATCACTCTAGCACTGTCCAAGCACTGCCAATATTCGGTATAGTGAACAAAATATGAAAACTTAAACGCGGCAAGTTCTTTTTTATTAAAATTTTTTTTATAAATTTTTTTAGTCGATATACTTTACAGGATTGGAAACATACAAAAAGTTTAGATTAGTTTTAGAATCACTTGGCCCGGGTGTTTTTTCCCTGAAATACAAATATCACAAAGTTCTCAATCTTTCAATCGAAGATCAGCTATTTATCACGTTATGGAAGTTGCGCCGTAACACCCCAGATCGCGAATTAGCTTTTCATTTTCAAGTTAGTCGTGCAACGATTGAAAATATAATTCACACGTGGATTGTCTTTATGGATTATCAATGGAAAAAATTAGCTATTTGGCCTTCAAAAGAATTAGTCAAATTTTATATGCCAGACTCATTCAAGAAACATTATCCTTCAACTCGTGTCATTATCGATGGTACTGAAATACCAATTGAAAAACCTACAAACCCTTTACATCAACAAGCCACATTTAGTACCTATAAACATAAAAACACATTAAAAGTTGTTGTAGGTGCATCTCCAGGAGGTTTAATCTCTTATTCTTCTCCGTTATACGGCGGTTCAACTACCGACAGACAAGTAGTTGAACGTAGCGAATTATCTGAGATACGTGAAAGTAATGATTCAATTATGGCTGACAGAGGTTTCAATATGCAAGATTTATTTGCTCCTCATAATATTAAAGTAGAGATACCTGCCTTTTTTTAAAGGGAAAAAGTCGTTTACCTGGAATCACTGTATTAAAAGACAGAAAGTTGGCGCGTCATCGTGTTCATATTGAACGAATTATTGGATTGCTAAAAACATATCTCATTTTGTGTGATATACTCCAACATGAGTATGTTCCTATAGCTTCTGAAATTTTCAGGGTTTGCGCAATGCTGTGCAATTTTCGGGAATGTATAATGAAGTAAGAAAATGAATGGAATTAATTTTGAACAACTTGTATTATTCTGTATTTATGAATATAAACTTTTTCTCAGGTACAAAAATACTACACTTTATAAATAACATTTACTTTTAAATCACATTTATAATTCACATTTTGTTTTTTTAAAATATTTAAGTGTCGACGTTCAGTTTTTTTATAATACCGTATGTCAGACGAGAAACGCCTATTTTTGAACTTCCCTGACATTTAATTTCGGTAGTGGTTGGTACGGTGCTCTAGTAATTTATAGTTAGTTGGCTTTAGCAGAGTGCATTCTCCTGAAGCCAACTCTAACTATAAATTACTAGAGCACCGTCCCAACCACTACCGAAATTAAATGTCAGGGAACTTCAAAAATCGGCGTTTCTCGTCTGACATATGGTATACCATGGTCTTCATCAAAAAAACAAATATATAATCTAAATGTTTTTCATGAAAATTCTGACTCGAGTTTTTGATTGCACTTTATTACTTCTTACAGTCATGTTCAAGAAATAAAATCATATTGACCATAGTTTTTGTAGAGGTATTTTTCCGAAATACTTGGCTGAAAAAATTTCTCATAAAAAGTAATAAGTTTACTTAACATGTTACTAATAAACTTTGAATCACGAACAATTAAAATGCTTTTAAAGTCTTTAAATGTAGAAACTATCAAATTGCAAAAGTTCTTTCCCGTTATCACATTAATTGTCCCTGCACCTGATAATAATACGAATGATTAGTATCCAATGCCAAGTTCCCGTCTGAATCCAGCTTCAAATAACTAATCGTCTTCTCAAAAATCATCTCATTGCGTGAACTATATGGACATTTTACCTCAATTAACAAATCGTCACTGACCACACCATCGGGACTTGCCGCAAGAAACGGATACAAGAGCATGACGAATAGACTACATTTTTCTACTCTTATGTTATTTTCTTCCTCGAATTTGGCAAGCGCCACATCCTCATAAATATTACCATGTGCAGTGGCCTTGGAGCTGAATATTCGTGGATCCGTAATGGAATTAGCAAGTTTCCAGCCCGCTTTATCTTCAATAACATCGCAACACTCTTTGAATCTACTAGCTGTAATTCTTAGCTTTCGCTCTTCAAACCATAATGGATTTGTCTTTTGACCCAGAGTGGATTTTTCAATTACGTCCACGTCTTCTTTACTAACTTTCCATAATTTAAATCTTTTTAAGAGATGTTGGGCAGGAGTTAGTTTACAATAGTCATGATCCCATGCAACAGCATAAGTATTCGCCGGTCGAAATAGCTGCATAATTGGCATTTTTGTACCAAAAGCGTATGAAATACATAAATTTATGAAATATGTTGTATATTCTACAACGTTCAGAGTATCATAGACGCCTTCATTTTCATCAGTAACTGTAGAATTTGAATTACATGGCTTTTTTCTAATGTCCCTGGCTTTGATAGGGGACCCCGTGAACGTTTTTTTCGGCACATGAAATGTTTGGAGTTGTTCGGTACAAGTGTTTTCCAAGGTTATTGTCTCTGCACGATTCAATTCTTCCAGACCCAAAAGTGTTACAATGACATGTTTGCAGTGTGTTTCAGGGTGATTTCCTGATGAACATTCACATTCTGCCCCCTGAATTTCACCATCTAGTGCCAGTTGGACATATGTATAATATTTTAAATGTTTAGACATTTCTGCCTTCACCAACCCTTTCAGGAAATAGGATGACTCATCTGGAAAGAATGAAATAAGGTTGTTCATTTTGCCATAAATTTAATTCTTAATTCAATACCTTGTATACTGTATCGTAGGAACATCCGAAATCCGTTTTTTTTACATTTTTTCAGCGTCTCCCATATCTTTTGTGAACCTAAAACATTAGTAACATTTTTATTGCTGTTACTATTTATTTACTTACATCGAAGATAAATAAAAATAAGTTAACTTACATTTTTGCATACTCATCAATATGGGCTTTTTTAAGTAGAGGCAAATGCAAGTCTTTAAATGACGAATCTGGAGGACGTAAAAGTACAACGTATTCCTCGTTTCCAAAAATAACCTCATTACCAAAATTTCCACTTTCGTCATACTGTTTTAATCTGCAAATGTAACGTAACATTACAACACACAATTTATATTGATAATCTCCGGATTGCATTTTTATTCAAAAGTAAACAACTGAATACCGTTCAATCAATTCTTTTTTTCGACCAGTTGTTTTTGCACCACGATCCCTTAATAATTTTTTTACCGTGTCTGTTTTCAACCCACTGTAATCAAATGTTTCTGACATTTAAAAAAAGGTGTGAGTGCCGTTGTACTCACGGAGGATGTGTAAACATCTTACAATTATCTGCGGTCCGAGTTTAATTGGGGAATATGACGTCGTAGTTCGACATAAAGAAGTTTAATTTTTTCTATAATAAAATATTTATTATTATTATATTAGATTTATAACTTACTAGCAGCCCGTCCCGGCTTCGCACGGGTAGATTGTGGATTGATTTTGTCCGTCCACCATTGTTTAAATACATTTTTAATACAAAACTTTTAGTATTTTTCCCGGGCTACGCAATGGTCATATTGGATTTGACCTTGACCATGACCTTCAAGGTTATATCAAGGTCAAATTAATTTTTTTTCACGTTCAAATGTGTCCTTGACCATTTTTTTCATGTTACCTTTATTGTCAGCGGAGGTCAAATTTAGGTCAAGTATAGTTCGACTTTTTGAACACCCTGTATAAGATTTACTAACTCAGAAACCTTCGCGGATATGCGTCCAACTGTTCCCCAAATTTTCATCGCAATCGGATGAACGGTTTAGGAAGGCATAATAATCATCTGTACCGGTACTTTTTGAACACCCTGTATAAGATTTACTAACTCAGAAACCTTCGCGGGCATGCGTCCAACCATGTCCCAACTTTTCATCGCAATCGGATGAACGGTTTAGGAAGGCATAAGAATCATCAGTACCGGTACTTTTTGAACACCCTGTATAAGATTTACTAACTCAAACCTTCGCGGATATGCGTCCAACTGTTCCCCAAATTTTCGTCGCAATCGGATGAACGGTTTAGGAAGACATAATAATCATCAGTACCGGTACTTTTTGAACACCCTGTATAAGATTTACTAACTCAGAAACCTTCGCGTGCATGCGTCCAACCATTCCCCAAAGTTTCATCGCAATCGGATGAACGGTTTAGGAAGGCATTTGATATTACCTTAAAGGTCACGGTCAAGGTCAAATCCAATACGACCACTGGATAGCCACGGGAAAATCCTTAAAGTTTTGTATTAAACATTTTTCTCTGAAATGTTTTCCCGTTGAGATAATCCAGCTTGCGCGAATAGTATGCGCAGTAGCGCCACACACACACTGACGCAGTCACATGTACACGGCTTACGTCTGACGCTCGATTTCCCAGGAAGGTCCCACCGTAGAGCCATAGATGCATAGATGTTTACACATCAAAAATATTTTTAACAATTAAAAAGAAAATAATTTAAAAATTGATAATCGCTTCGTGCTTGATGTAAGCCTTGTTCGCAGAGCAGGTTCAAACGGTTGGAAACTGATCTACGCATACACAGTTTGTTAAAAGCGTCGATTGGTTGAATGTTCCCTCCAAATTGGTCACCTAGTTGCCTGGCGCCATCTGCGTTGAGCTTTGACTAGCCCACCTCATTGTCACTCACACACGCTCGCGCGTGTCGGGAAGTGAACATTCGCGCAGGCGCGGTCTAACTTTACTTAACATGGCTACCCATCAATTTCGTACGCGCAGCTCTATGGTGAGAGCATAGGCATCGGCTATCCAGTGTATAATATATAATCCGTGGTACATGTGCACCGTCGGTAAATACTGCCGAAGGTAAATGTCGCTTATTGCGCTTCTTATGGGACATACGGTAAATAAATATGCAGTTATTTAATTTGTATTTAACACACTTAGTGTCATGAACGTCACGTGTCGAAAAATCGTGTTCAAAAATTGTCTGCGGCGAACGAACGAAAATTACGTTCGCCATTTCGACCCGGAATCGGCCTGTGGACTCGACAGTAAGGCTAGGCCGACTGCTGCCTTAGACGCCCTGTGGTCCTCTTATATAAGGTTCGTTCCAACAAGCATTTTAGGACAGTTCTAGAACCGTCCTGGAACTAGTTAAGAATTATTTAATGCGCATGCGCCAGTCAGATGCGTTCTATAACTGAATTCATGGGATGTGTTGGAACACAGGATCGCACACAGCACAGGGAGGCTTGTTCACCTTTTGTATACATTTTGCGGAAAATCACGGGTTATCCTAAGCAAATGTGTGAGTTCAACTAATTGTTGAAACGTAAAAAACATTACAGTTTTCAAGAGCTTATCATGCACAAACATTCAAAAAAGCAGAAAAAGAAAGATGAGTCCAAAAAGAGTACAAGTGCATACATTTTTTCCTTCTATAACTTGGAGGGGAGTGATTTTTTCGGATTTTTTATTTTCAATTATCATTTACCTAAAAAGTTATCACAACTTTTATATCATGGCCATTAACTCATTGTGGAGTTATTATGTTTTTTCATTTTTTCTCGAAACTATCTTTATGCATTTGTACTGTTCTTGGACTCACCGATTCAAATAGAGCGCGTCTCGCGCATTACTACGCGTGGGCTAGAAAATCGTCCCGACTCAGAACTAGGGACTGGAATTACCGTTCTAGAACCGTTCTGTTACAGTTCGCAGTTTAGTTGGGACGCTCTTTGGAATCGTTCCAGAACCAGTTCTATGTTTGTTGGAACGGCTAAGTCAGACTGCGCACACTCTGCCGAGTTCAGAACCAGTTCTCATGTTAGTTGGAACGAACCTATAGAAATTTACCGAAGTTTTACTACCGAGAGCCGATAGCCGGGGGCCAGGAGCCGCGAGCCGAGGGTCGAGAGGGACGGCGCTATCTGGCGTCAGGCTGCCAAAGCATGACGGGTCGCCACATGACAAACTTTAATTAAACACAAACTATCAGAAAATATTTAAACAAGATAACTGATCATTTTCTTTTTTACAAATACCTATTGTTAAGGTTTAAAGAGTAGATAAATACCAAAAGTATTTAAAAATCTAACACAGGCAAGTTCCCTATTAATTAATTATTATTTGAAAACCACTAAATGTATTAAATAACTTAATTTATGAAAATGATAGTAAATTTTAAGTCAGATTTTTATTATATTCTTTTCGTTGAAAGAGAGGGAAATGAGTTGAGAAAATAGGAACATCATATTCCTCACTCCTTCCCTTTCCCGCTATAATAATTCCTCTTCCAGTGAAGAAAATTAAATTTTAATTTTATTTATCTATATTTTATTCATTCACAAAAATGTGTATATTTTTATTGATTGATTGATTGGTTTATTTATTTATCAACATTATAGAGAGAGGAATTAATAAAATTGCTAATACATTGCCCCCCCCCCTTTCCTTTCAATTCAAGGCTACCTATAAATAATTTTCCGTTCAGAATGTTTAATTGATTATCAATGAATTTTAAATTATACGAAAAAGAGCTAAACAGCACGTGTTAAGACATCGACTAGCTTGAAAGAATATATCCGACTTATTAAGGACAGTGAAGGCCATATTTACATATCAGGACAACTCAGGTGGTGTGTGTTTTAGAGGAAAATCCCTTTACAGGTATTCTAAGACTCTACCAGGTCTACCCAAGTCTAAACAGACCTTAAAGCAGGTCTATTCAGAATGGAACAGGTCAAAATCTTCGGCTCGGGCGAACATGACAGTGACTGCTCTCGAAGGTTCTTCTCATTAAGTTTTATAAAATAATTTGATACTTTCTTGTTCAAAAGAGTAGCGATTATGATAATGAATTATTCATTATTTATGGAATAAATCGGTATTTAATTCGGTACAATGTGTACTGTTTGAAACATCATTATTATATCAATTTGTCTCTTAGTTTGTGTCACATCACTCGAACGACCCACTACGACCGATGCCACTACGTGTCACTGCGTGCTTCTAGCGTGCAAATGCATGCTTTGCTATCAGGGTTATAAAAGTGAATATAAATTAAAAGCAAAGAAAGAGAGAGATAATAGTTCACTTTAATATTCTCCATATATAACACTTTGTATTAATATAAAGAGTATAAACTATTCTCTGTAATACTACCAGTAATATTCAGCTGTTAAAATTCTATAAATCTGATAATAGGTTTGTTATAATATAGCAAATTTTGGAATTTGTGCAACTGATTGTTTATAAATTTTAATGACTTTTCATCATAACGTCTGTTATATAGAATAATGAGGCTGGAAATAGTTTCAATTTTGTTTGAGGTCCAGCAGGTCGAAATTAGAGTTGGAAGTATACTCACAAATTCTAATTTAAACCTGTTCGTGATCATCTGAGCACCTAGAGCGGCAAACCAATACTTCAAAGAAATTAGGTTTCCCAGATTCAGATTAGAGTTTAAATTTCGACTCGGGCATCGCTATTCCTTTAAGTAATGCTGAGTTGGAATACAATTTTATACATATATTTAATCACGAAATGTATATTAATTTATTTATTGCTGTATATAAAATAAATTCATATGGATTAACAGTACCTTATTAAAACCAAAGAAACCTAATACTCAATAAATATCGCAAGAATAGGAGCTGGAGGTTTTGAATTGGTTTTGTTAAGGTTATTTTGGCTTTAATTAGGTCAAGATATGTAGTTTAGGCTTTGGATGTTTTAATTGCGCTTTGTTTAGGTTATTCTAGGCTTTCTGTAGGTTGAAAATTTCGACTCGGGGTGCTAGAAAGAATAAGGAATAACACTCGAACCCTAATCAGTATCAGTGATTCCTCATTGACTGTCTTTACACCGGAGACGAAGAACAGATGAAATAGAAGTGAGGTACATGTACACTTCAGGTTTGACAGGTCGGTGTGTAAATTGGAACTTGTATAGTACGAAAGAGGAAATATATCGATAGAGAAAAAATAATGATAAAGTATAATAATGACTTGATTGTTGTGATCCAATTCCATTGCGTTCGTTCTGTGCTCGCATTTGATTCGTCCCGTGCTCGCATGACGCTGAAAGCAAAAAATAGAATTATCACAAAGATATTTGTCCTTCTATCGAAAGTGAGGTTAAAGCTGTCAGACGGCAATTAAACTTATCTGATGGCAATTCTTCTGCGATACTGCCGTCTCCTTTCCTGCTCGTGATGCACAGGCAACCAGGGAAACATAGCACTGCGTCCGTTCACTATCTCGATTATTCAAAAAAAATATAAACGATTATTAACACTTTCACTGCCGGTCACGCAGCATGTGCGTGATGCGAGATTTGCCGAGCGGTCGGTCACGCAGACCCTGCGTGATGTGCATACCGCTATTCCACGATACAATGCTGGTCTGGCCTTTATGGATGTTCAAAAAATTATGTCGGCACAGTGAACATGATATCCATAAAGGCCAGACCAGTATACATCGTGGAAATGGCGGCATGCACATTTTCCGAAAAACTGCGCCGGCAGTGAAAGTGTTAAACTATACGGAGCGTCTGTCACATTCACCACTATTGAGATTCATAACTCCGATTACACTGAATTTGTACTTTTTATTGACAAGCGCGTCCGAGGATCGAAATAAACGCGAGAGAAATCGTTTCGCGAATGGAAATATTTTATTAACTTTGAAGACCATAACCAAATATTCAAGGAATATATTATCTCACACACTCTCACGTACATTTGATGGCGTATGCGTGTGGCCGCATCTGTATACACATTTCCGATCATGGCCGACTATCGCCGAAGATAGGCGGAATTTTTGTGAGATTTTGACATATATATATTGCCCGAGAAATCGGATTCTCGACTTTTAGGCGCAAGGCGCGTGGCTTCGCCTTGCTAAGGAAGAATCTCTGTTAATATGTAACTTATAACATTTATTCTGTTCTCTATCAATAGAGAATAGTTAATTTATATGGCGTAACTATAAGCACAGTTTTGGTTATAACCGTATTTATTGAGAAAATTCGATGTAAAAATTGAGGGGTGAAGGGGGCAGACATTTTTCCTGTAAAGATAGTTCTGACGAACTACTTGAATGAACATGCCACGAGACACTACTGTGTCTTTCGATACACATTTCATCATGAGACCGCACGAATAGTACCGCATCAGTCTCCGCAGTGTCATAAAGCTTAACTCGAATCCTGTAGGGGAAGAGACGAAATTAATACAATTTTGGGGAATACCCCCGACATAGGAAAAAAATCAGCATTTTTTTGTGATATCGGAAAGATCCGCAATCTCTACTTTTCTCCAACGCCTGTGCCATCAATAGTTGAATAACTATTCTGTTTCTATATCTGTTAATCTATTAATATTTAGGTCGTGAGTAATTAGCTGTGTTAACAATATTTGCCGTGGGCTCGAATCCACGACATCTTTCTCCAAGCGGCAAAAAGAAGATTGCATTTACGCGAGACGCATACGGAGACACGCCTCGCAAGAGGAAAGAAGGTTTTAAGATATTTATAGAGACTCTATCGGTATTAATGAGTTTCTATAGTAAATTTTAAGCTGGGGAGAGTCGCCGAATTTGGACCACTTGAGGCATTTTTTAATAAATGTAGAAAATGGAATATCTTTGAGAAATAAAAACATGCGGAAATAATTTTAAAAAATCTTGCAGTCAAGAAATCATAAAAACTAGAAGTATGCATTCGGTCTAATCAAGGAAACTGGTTGCCTAGAGCGGACCGGCAGATTCCTGCATAGGATCTCTGGCAAAATTGAGAAAAAAAAGAGTACCAAAAAGAGACAAATGTCCCTTTTTATAAGTTAAAAGTAAAAACGCACAAATATCATGACTTGAATGTATTTTTCTAGAAAATGTAAATATTAAAAGAATAATTATTTCAACTATTGATAAGTGTTCAAAAAAAAAGTAAAACAATGAATAGAGAATTGAATTCCGTTTTGTTATTATACTCTTAACACTTAACAAAGAAAATTATTTAAGACAATTCCAATAACAAAAAATTGCACATTTAATATACAATGTTAAACTGGGCCCATAACCTAATGGAAATGGGAGATAATGGAAATGGGAGAACGGAAAAAGTTCTTTCAATAGTAACCACAGACAGACATTCAACAACTTTCTTTTATTTAAACATCGCGCTCTGAAGATGTGTCTAAAAACAAAATCGACTCTTTCTCTTAACTGAACTAAGCAGTTATTCTAAGAAGAATAATTTTTGAAACTAGTTCATTATTCCAACACGCCCTCTCAAAAATTAATCGCAAATAGTTAAACTGATACTATAGACACATCTTCCTTACGCTTTTTTGGGAACTACATGGCTCAACATTTGTTGCAAGGATTAGGGAAACCCAGTAAAACCTAATCAAGCCAGTCAACAAAACAAATCGCTTAGTGAATAAAAATTGTTATTTTAAATTCTATAATTATTCCAGGCCCATTCCTTTCCTGAGCTCCAGGAATTTCACTGCTGGCAATGGCTTTGTCAGTATATCAGCAACTTGATTTCCTGTGGGGATAAACTCAATTTTAATAACATTTTTCTCAACTTGTTCTCGTGAGAAATGGTATTTTATATCTATACAGGGTGTTCATTTTAAAACTTACCACCCACGTTATCTGCGTAAAGAGACATATTTCTGAAAATCGCCGAGACACGTCAACAAAATTATTGAGGGGGAACATTTTTTATAAAAATTCGACGCCCCCCCCTCAACCACCTGACTCCGGGGGCGGTAACCCCAATATTCTTAAATGGAACAGGGGGTCGAGTGATACCTCATTTTAAAGGGCTTTTAATTGTGTACATTTTGACGTCCTACTTTTCAAATTTGACGTTAAAATGAGGTATCACTCTACCCCCTGTTCCATTTAAGAATATTGGGGTTACCGCCCCCGGAGTCAGGTGGTTGAGGGGGGGGCGTCGAATTTTTATAAAAAATGTTCCCCCTCAATAATTTTGTTCACGTGTCCCGGCGATTTTCAGAAATATGTCTCTTTACGCAGATAACGTGGGTGGTAAGTTTTAAAATGAACACCCTGTATATGCTTCAATCGTTTGTGACTGCTTGGATTGTTGGCGATACTTATGCAACCCATATTATCTTCGTAAATTTTAATTGGACCTGAAATATTTATATTTATACTAATTGCCAAAGACTTCAACCAAAGTACCTCTCTTACAGCTTCAAAAAGAACCATGTATTCTGCTTCGGTGGAGGAGGCAGCTACCGATGCTTGCCTCTTTGTATTCCAACAAATAGTGCATCGGTCGTACAACTTAAATAAGAAACCCGTTGTACTTCTTCTATCGGTTTGTTCACTGCCTCCCCAGTCTGAATCGACATAACCACTCAAGATGTTTTCATAACAACTTTTAACATACGTCAACTTGATATCTGCAGACCGTTTGAGATACCTGAGTACCCTTTTTAGATTTTGCCACAACTCTTTATTATTCTTATAGGTAAAACGGCTCAAAATATTTACGGCAATGCTCAAGTCTGGTCGTGTACAAATCATTATGTACAAAAGACAACCAATTAAACTGCGACAGGGTGCTTCATATCACAGGTTTACAAAAAAAAAGTCCGGACTATTTGATCGGACCATGGTATTCCGAGGTATTTTTGCGTCCTGAATCCGATCCCGAGGTCATCTGAGCCACATCACGTCAGAAAAACGAGATTTCGAAATAAATAAATAAGGAAATGGGACTGCCCTGAGCAGCACCCAGAGCATGACTCCAAGGTTCTAAGGCCATTAGGGTCAGTGCTGGGTCCACTGTCAATATGTCACAGTGAACGGATCGCCGGAATTGGATGCCTTGACAGGGAGATCGTAATCCGCGAGATACCACGATCACATGGCAACATTTTATCCACTGGGGTGGTTTTGTGATAGTCCCGGTCGAGATTTAGGACTCCATTCCAATGTTTGGAAGGTATTCAAGACCTAAACAGCTACCCTCTCCAACTCAACAGGTCGCTTGAGAAATTGTCCCGGGTCCAGTTCCAAAAAATGGTCATTTTAACCTCTAAATGACCTTGAAATCTCGTTTTCCTGACGTGATGGGGCTCAGATGACCTCGGGATCGGATTCAGGACGCAAAAATACCTCGGAATACCATGTTCCGGTCAAATAGTCCGGACTTTTTTTTTGTAAACCTGTGTATTCTTCATCAGAATTCAAAGCTAAATAGTCCAATGTACTAGGAAGAGGAGTACTGATAGGTTTGGAATCATGCATATTAAATTTCTCAAGTATTGTTTTAATGTATGCATTTTGATCCAACGTTATTTTCCATTACTTCTTTCAACTTTAATTCCCAGAAATAATTTAATTTCTTTTAAATCTGTCATTCGAAATTTGTTCATCAAATAATTTATGAAATTTCTCATCGTTACAAGACAAGTAGTTGCAATCACAAGATCATCCACATATAATACCACATATATATTCTTTAATATATCTCCTCTATCTAAAATATAAATACATCGATCGCGGCAGATGAATTTCGGAAACCTTTTTCTAACAGAGCCTTTTCAAATAATTGAAACCAGCATCTGGCTGCTTGCTTTAAACCGTACAAAGCTTTGTTCAATTTGCAAACTTGATTTCCATTACTTTGTACTCCTTCCGGAACTTTCATATAAATTTCCTCTTTTCAATTGCCGTTTAAAAATGCAGTTTTCACATCCATATGATGAACCAATAAATCATGCTGATTTGCAAAACAGATAATAAATCGAAAACTTGAGATCATTGCAACTGGTGCAAATGTCTCGTCATAATCTACAAGGTACTTTTGACTAAATCCGCGAGCAACTAAACACGCTTTGTATTTAACGGGGTTTCCAAATTCATCGTTTTCCATCGTAAATACCCACCTACAATCTACAATATTTTTATCTTTTGGCTTTGGTACTAACGTCCAAGTTTTATTTATGTTTAAGGAATTTATTTCTTCCTTAAGAGCTTCCTCCCACTAAACTCTATCTTCCCTTGTTTTAATTTCCTCGAACGAAGTAGGTATTTTACAAACAAGTGATTGAGCACACAAAAGATAATCATTATGTATATTATTTTCATCATACGAAATAGGCGGTCGTTGTTTGATCCTATCACTCCTTCTAGGCTCTACGGTTTTCTGTGTTTCTTCACGACTATTTTCAATTACAGATTCATTCAGTTTCTGTGATTCGATGACAGCTTTATTATTCTCGGGACTTGTAATTACTTTTACTCTCGGCTTAATTTTATCTGATTTTTCACTCTTATTAGATTTACTTCTCTTTGACACATCTGATTTCACAATATCAGATTTATTTTCCATTATTACTGATTTAGGCAATCCCACGGATGCATCAGTTTTACTAGAGGCTTTTTCAGAAACATCCTCTTTAACAACCGGCCGAGATTTCAAGTAATTTACCTCATCAACTATTACGTCCCGAACTGTCACGAATTTCCCTTTTTCTACATCCCATACCTTATATTCGTTTGGTTCATATCCTACTAATATGCCTTTCCAGCATTTTTCTTCGAACTTAGTTTTCCTGGTTTTATTGTGAACATATACAGTTGAATCAAAAACTTTTAAATATTTTAGCTGCGGCTTTCTACCGTGCCACATTTCAAATGGGGTCATATCAATTTCCAATGCTTTCGTGGGACTTAAATTAATCAATTTCATGGCAGTTAACACTGCTTCCCCCCAAAATTCCTTTTCTAATCCTGCACCATGTACCATTGCACGCGCTCTTTCTGTTATCGTTCTGTTCATGCGTTCTGCAACGCCATTTAGCTGAGGAGTATGCGGAACGGTTAAGTGATAACTAATACCCTTCTGTACACAAAAATCTTTCATTTCGTTCGATAGATATTCCCTACCGTTATCGCAATATAGATTCGCAATCTTCAAATTGAAATGAGTTTCACTCTTTGCGGAATAGTCTTTAAAAACTGAGAAAACACTCGATTTATTCCCTAATAAATAGGTAACACCGTAGTGAGTAAACTCATCAATAAAGGTTACAAAATAATTTTTACTATCAATTGTTGAAGGAGTGATTGGACCGCACACGTCCGTATGTACAATACCTACGTGACTTTTATCTTTTCGCTTCTCAAATGGTAACCTAGCTTGTTTACCTTTAATACAAGCCTCACACAAATTTTCGTTAGGAGTCACTTTTTCAAGAAAATTTGAATCAATAGCTAATTGTTTGTTTTTCATTTTCATAAATTTTTCTTTCCCAATGTGGCCCAACCGTTGATGCCACAATTCAAAATTACAACTATCATGTATGTTATTGGCTTGAGAATTTATAGGATTAGAATGTACCCCTTTTGTAACTTCAAAATCAATAGCTATTAAATTGTTGGAGAGCTTACCATACATGAGGGTTTTACCATTTTTGTGTACTGTGACACCTTTCTCGTTAAATGTGATACTCATCCCTGCTTGCTGCATTTTTCGCACTGAGAGTAAATTGTAGGGAACCTCAGGGCAGTAGAGGACTTCTTCGAGAACGCCTTGGATTCCAGTGTTGCTCGTTACATGAATTTGTCCTTTCTTCATTGCTGTAATGAATACTCCATTCTTCGCTACAGAGATCTTCAACGGTGGATTCAACTCAATTACACTTGAGAATTCACTGTCGGTATTGATGAGATTGTTTCGTTTTCTCTTGCTTGTACACCTGCTGCCACTAGTTCTGTAATCACGTCATCAAAGGTTTCGAAATGATCCTTCAATTGCGTCTCACTTTTCATTTTTAATCGATGGAGTCTGTTTCGCACAGCCAGTTCAGTAGCGGTACTTTTTCTTTCATACACGTCACTCAAAAGTTTCATAGTTTCTTTAGCTGTACACCCAGGCTTGTCATATTTGAGGTGAGTGTCAGTTAGATACTCAACGATTGTACACTTGGCCAGTCTTTCAGCTTTACTCCACTCTGCTGTCACTGGTTCAGGAGCCTTTTCATCTATCACTTTCAACACGTCATGTTCACAAAGCAAATTTCTTATTCTATGTTTCCAGGAACTGTATTTGCTGCCATTAAATGGCGTAATGTTTCTCCTGTCCTTTGATTTTTCCATCTTCACTTTCACTAGTTTGTATGTACTCTTAACAATTAACAAAGAAAATTATTTAAGACAATTCCAACAAAAAAAAAATTGCACAGTTAATATACAATGTTAAACTGGGCCCATAACCTAATGGAAATGGGAGATAATGGAAATGGGAGAACGGAAAAAGTTCTTTCAATAATAACCACAGATAGACATTCAACAACTTTCTTTATTTAAACATCGCGCTCTGAAGATGTGTCTAAAAACAAAATCGACTCTTTCTCTTAACTGAACTAAGCTGTTATTCTAAGAAGAATAATTTTTGAATACTAGTTCATTATTCCAACAGCGGGAATCCTATACTTTAAGAATCGCCTTGAATTTCTGCTTTAAGACATTCCAAAGTCGAGATATCATGTCAACCAGATATAAACAAAGAACCAAAAAAAAATTTGTTTTCTGTCAGTCTAAGACCTCTAATAGTATGTGCGAAAACATTTAAATTCTAAGAAAATATTTACCATGAACAAAATTCTTAAAAAAGGACCTCGTTTCAGGAGACTACCCCCTTAAGTGCAGCCTGCACCATCCGTACGACCTTCATTGTTCCTGACGCCAGCCAATAGTGATCAGTACCCCCAAATACGGCGTGACGCGATGGCCCTCGGTCGAGTAGCGATTCAATAGAAACTTTTAGCACGTCCTAAATTTTAAACGTATCAGTATACGCATCTATCTGCGCATGCGCAGAATAGATACGGATATCTCGATGCGTTACGGTGCCCGTATCGTTACGGGCCTACCGTCGTATCCCTATCCGAACACGTATCCTGTCGCGTATGCAACTAGACTCGGTAACTTTCGAGAGTTACTAGATTTTATAGCGGTAAGATTAAAATATTAGTTCATCCTCTCTTAATTTCCGCCATTGGTCGCGACGGCGAGGCGGGCGTTATGTTAGTAGGCGCAAGGCGCCTCGATGGCGCTCTTCAATTTCGGGTTAAACGTAATTGTGGAGGCTTCTACTACTACCTTACTACCCTAGTAGCAGAGGATATCTGTCAGATATCTACAAGATGTCTATATGTCTAGAAAATGATATCTATATTTGGTATAAATGTGGTCGAAATCTAGATATAGACAGCGCGTAGATGTCTGACAGATATCCTAAGTTGACAAGAATCGATATTCTGTGGTAAATATAATGATTGTTTAAAATTAAGAGTTAATACTATTAAACAAACTTAATTATAAAGCTCTATATTAGTCTTCTCATTCTTTAATAAAAAAACTTTAAAACGAATTAGCAGCTAGCATTTTATTAGAAAACGAGAAGGCCCTCTAGTGATTTGTAATCCCTTTTTTAAATATTATTAACTTTATATTTTATGAAATTATTATATTTACCGCAGAATATCGATTCTTGTCAACTTAGGATATCTGTCAGACATCTACGCGCTGTCTATATCTAGATTTCGACCACATTTATACCAAATATAGATATCATTTTCTAGACATAGAGACATCTTGTAGATGTCTGACAGATATCCTCTGCTACTAGGGTAAAACCCTCCTAAGAAATAGATCAATAGGACTGTATATATTTGTTAAGGAAACTCGAGTTACAACAATCGGGTCAGGAATTTGTAGAGCCCTGGCTAGCCTCGGTATATCCCTTCTACTAAACCTAAACATGGCAAAGCTGAGGCTATCGTTATAAAAGGCAAGATCAAAATTTCCATAGAGAGCTGCCCGGTTACTCAGGAGGTCCCCATCGTGTAAAATATGCCCTTAACTAGATCGTCCAAATTGTCGTCATCTTCATCGGCCTTATCAATTAGGATGGGGTGAAGTATATCGTCCATAATTATGTACAATAATTAGGGTAAACCACCCAGTTATTGGACACCTTGAGACAGCGGAGTTAACGAGAGAGGAGATCTTAAGTGAGGGGGCGTCAAGCAAGAAGGTATCGTGGCTAAGAACGATAGACCAGAGGAAGAAAGAGAAGAAGAAAGAGAAAACGCGCACAAAATACATGATACAGAGGAATGATAACGGTTTACGTAAAGAGAAGTATGCATGGAAAGAATTGTGGAATGCTGGTATGGGAGGAACACTGTAGGGAATATGTTTGTTACTTGCCAAGTCCTTTTCTGGGCCAGTGGGCCGAAATAAACTATCTACCTATCTATTGGACACCTTGCAGTTATTAGACAGTCTAATTTAAATGAATAAAAATAAGATTTTTAGTTCTTACTTAAATAAATATTATCAATAAAAAAATAAGAACACTGTCCAATAACTAAGTTCTTTGACAGTTTTTTTGAGGTTATTGCTTTCGGTTTCGTATACGTAGGAGTAGATCGATGCTTGCTTAAACGGTTATTTTGCGGGCAACGTAAGTCGTAAGTTTACGGATACGGATAGGGATACGGAGAAAATTTTAGGGTTTGCTAAAAGTGTCTAATATTGGCTTACGTCGAAGGGTCTAGGCCATACAGCTAGAGTATCCCTGGGTAAATTTACACCCTGAATATAGATACAACTTTTTTTTACTTATGGTCTATCATATTTTATGGCGTAATAAAGTGATATGATATTTTTAGTTATATTCTTTTTCAATTCCATTAATTTCTCCTTCTTCATTTTGCGTGAAGCATCCTAAATCCGTGACGGATCTAATCCGTAACGGATACTCATTCTGTATCCTCTCGATTATTCGCAATCAGGTTGGGACGAATCATTTCACGGGTATTTTCTACTAGGCGCTTTAAACTTTGAAATATCTCGCGTACATAAGTTAATAGATTTTGCATTTGTTGCATTACTTATGTGAAATTGATTTATAATCAATTCGTTTTCTGTACTGATTTTACAAAAATGTATTGCAATTATCTAAGTCAGCAACCTTGACAGAAAATAGTCAGGTAGCAGGCATGTAAATACACTTCTGTAAAATGATTTATTTCATTGTTAGTTTCATATTGACGATTAGAAAAACGACAATGATCATGGGTGTATCGCCGTTCGATTTTTAGTTTAGCATTGCTTCGTGTGTTTCCTAGCTTGACTTTTCCCACTAATATTCTTGATATAAATACAATATAAGAAGGCAACACATTTAAAAATAAACCGTCTCGGGTATATACCCGCCTCCGCTTTTGATATACAGGGTGTCCCTAAATATCATGTACAAACGGAAGGAGGTAATTCTTCGGCTTATTTCATGACGCTGTAGAATGGCGTAGAAAAATCGGAAAGTAAACATTTTTTTTTAAATTAAAGGCAAAGAGTTGAACTTTCATTTTCTGTGACAGAATTTGAAAAAAAAATTTTGTAACTCCGTGTCAATGCGCAAACTTTGCAAATTTTTAAGTTTCAAAAGATGACCTTGATTTTCAGGGTCTCTTAATCTGTCGGTGCTTTAAATCGAAAAATAAATTTTGGGATAGTAAAGCTGAGATTTTAAGCTTTAATTTAAAAAAAAAAGATAGGGATACGATGATTTTTCGCTGTGCTTCCGAAGTTTGACAATGTTTAGAGTAAAATAAGTTGTTGCGATAATTTTGTTGCGTAGTGTATTATGTAGAAAAAATGAAGAAACGAAGGGAAGAGTGATACAGTGAAATTATTTGCCCTCTGTTTACAAACGTAGAATCCGAAGGGAAAGCCACATGAAATCAAAGGAGAAATAAAAAGAAATGGGGTAATGGGGGAATGGGGTAATTGCATCAGTTCGTGCAAAGCAGGACTGGGAGAAAAATGTAATATACATTAGCAATACTGCTACATTGCTACAGGTAACTTCCTAACCTCTACACCAGTCACAATATATAATATTATTTCTTAAAATGACGAAAGCATACTTTTATATGGCATGTAACCTCGTTTCCGATTTTTAAAGCACTTATCCATGCCTTTAACATATCAATTTTTTCCGTTTTGCCGAAGGCATTCTTTATATACACAGAGCACTCGTTTGGCTTCGGAAATAAATGAAACCATACATGCACACCTTTATGAGATTTTGATACACAGTTATACACACAACAATACTCTTTACTTTTACTTTGACGATGAGGTGAAAATTCGCCAATTTCCATCATAACTTTATTTTCTCAGTTGAACTAACATCGACCAAGCACATTCAACTTCACGTAGAGAGTGGTTCACATTATTCTCACCAGATCTCATATCGCAATATGTCAGTTCCCTATAAGGATTGGAGGTCACTTTCAGCAGTTTTTGTAACGTTGTTTTGTTGTTTATTATTTAGGTTTTTCTTATTGTAATAAATCATTGCTACAAAAACCGCGTTATAACAGCTTTAATTTTTAAACAAATTTTAATTTCATCTAGCGAATTACAGAAAATCGTTTTTTATTTTTTTTTCTCGATAACGGTGGTAGATACGAAAAAAATTCAAGAGACCAAAAAGTTTGTAAATAAGAGAAAATGTATTTTATATTATTTTTAGAATCTACCAGAGGCGCACCGCAAAAAAGTTCAGGGGGAGAAAATAGGGCATGACTCCTGAAAAAATAACCCACTGTAGATTCTCACAACCATCAGACATACCCAATGATATAAGCCCCACAGCATAATCTACATTCCAAATTTCAGCTAAATATCTTGAAACCGGCATGAACTATAAAAAAAATTTTTTTTTTGAAATTTCAACACCCTGTAGATCAGTAATGATGCTTTTACGGGCCTATGTTTACATGAACTTTTAGTCGTGAAATAAACCAAAGAATTACCTCCATCCGTTTGTACATAATATTTAGGGATACCTATCTACCTAGATAAATGTGAAATTTATCGAAAAGTATGAGGCCCGTAAATTCTTTATAATTGCACAATTTTCTTTTAAAGGACTAAAGATATCCCTAAAAGTTTGACATCCCCGAGCTATCTCCGAAACGAAACAAGATACGCTGTTAAAAATGTTTGAAAGTTCAAGTTAATGTAACTGAAGCAATTACACAGTCACACACACACAAAAAAAAAGTGGGGTATACTTTTGATGCGATATATGTTATCCGTAGTAATTTTGCTTCCTGATTACGAATTCGGTGTCAAAATTTGGCCATCATATCACCTTTTTTTTAATCTCAAAGAAACAGACAGAGATCATGATTTTCAAAAAGTAAATGGACTTAAACCAAATTCGGTATAGGGGGTTCTTTGGGTCGCTGATCACGAATCTGAAGTCGGATTTCAAAAATGCAAGATGGCGGATCCAATATGGCGGATGAGATTGTCGATAATCGACGGATTCATGCCAAATTTGGTATAGGGTGTTTTTTTCGGTCGCTGATTACGAATATGAAATTATATTTGCAAAAATTCAAAATTTTCGAAAATCTCGTCCGCCATATTTGATCCGCCGTCTTGAATTTTTGAAATCCGACTTCAGATTTGTTGTCAGCGACCCAAAAAAAACTCTATAACGAATTTGGTTTAGGTCCATTAACTTTTTGAAAATCATGATCCCTGGTTGGTTTTTTGAGATTAAAAAAGAATGTGATGTGATGGCCAAATTTTGACACCGGATTGTGATCAGGAGGCAAAATTACTACTGATAACATATATCGTATCAAAAGTATACCCCACTTTTTTTGTGTGACTGAGTTATCAACCATATTTGTACCTAAAAAATCATATGCTCATACATTTTTAAAGTTTTACCTTAAAATTACTGCTTTCAAAGAGCGTAATTGTAAAATGCAGTCATATTATTTCAGCCGTTCTTTATTCTGAATATTCAGATGAAGAGAGAGCTGAATTTGAAATTACTCCATCTTGAAAATTGTCAATACGATACTGAATTTTCAGGCGCAAGTAACTAAACTTTCAAGTGCAGGTAGTCAGAATTAGAATGACCATAGACGAGGTATACAACTGAAAATTTAGGAGATGGCATTGATTTCAAACTCATTTGAATTTCTCACATATTATGTATCTTGAATATTAAAGTACGTATATTTTTTAAATCCCAGTAATAGCGTCTTAAAATTCAGGACGGTGCTTGAATGTCAGGTGCAACATCATTTTTCTATTCAGCGGCTTCATGACGACTTTCACAAAATTTAAGTATACACGTTACTTATAAAAAATTCATCGAAATATTTGAGGAGGGGTCATGCAAAATCAGACATGTCCATTTTTAATCCCAATCTATTTTTATTCAGATTTGTACTCTCTTGTATGGTTTCTAGGGCTGGCCTTATCTAGATTCCCGCAAAGAAAGACAAATATTATATTATTTCAACAAACATATAAGAACAAAACACAGTTTTTCCAGACGTTTTCATAAATGGACATGTCTGCTTTTGCATTAACGCTCCTCATTTAAGATGTGCTTCTGAAAAGGTACCTTTTGTTTGTAATTTTAGTCCAGAAAATGAAGATTGAAATGCAGTAATAAGTATTCTACTGCTACTGAAAATTTAGATACTTTTAATTCTTAAGATCCAAAGCATTTTTAACAATGTAGAATAAAAGTTTGAAAAGTGATAGAGGGAAGCTATATGTTAAATATTTACTATTATTGTTAACACCATTCCAATATAAGTACTTGAAAATACCGTTGGGTGTTATCAAGGTTGAGGTTAAATTTGGAATTGTATCTACTGCATTAGACTTGTTCGTACTATCGGGTAATGGTCCAACACTTATCGGGCGAACTTGGATTCGTGCACTTTCAGTGCCCGTATCGAAATTACTAGAGGAAAATAGGGAATCGAACATTGATTGGCTAGATAATGCGGGTCATAGGGACATTAATGCTATTATCAACGAATTTAGTACAGTTTTTTCTAGCGAAATCGGGAAATATTCGAAAAGAAAATTTCAAATTCATGTCAAGGAGAATGTTAATCCAATTTTTTGTAAACCTAGACCTATACCTTACGCTCTGCGAAGCAAAGTGGAAGCCGAGGTTGATCGTTTAGTCGAAATCGGGGTTTTGGAACCTGTTGAAAGTAGTGATTGGGCAACACCAATTGTGCCAGTTTTGAAAAGCAATGGTCAAATCCGTATATGTGGAGATTATAAAGTAACAGTAAACCCACATATCAAAGTAGATCGGTATCCGATACCGCGTGTTCAAGACCTATTAGCCACTCTAAATGGAGGCACAGTTTTTACGAAAATCGATCTTTCTCATGCTTACTTGCAAGTTGAACTGGAAGAAGAGTCGAAATCATTAGTGACTATTTCCACACGCAAGGGGCTATTAGCCTATAATCATTCATGTTTTGGTATCGCGTCAGCACCCGGTCTTTTTCAGCGGGAAATGGAGACTATTTTGAGTAACTTAGAGGGTGTAGTTTGTTTTTTTGACGATATTCTGATTTCCGGTCCAACTCGCACTATCCATAACGAGCGACTTCGTACCGTATTACGTAGATTAAAGAACTGCGGACTTACCGTTAAGAAAGAGAAATGTAAGTTCGGCAGGGAGAAAGTTGAATTCCTAGGTTATGAATTGAGTCGAGAAGGAACTCAAGTTTCTAAAGAAAGAGCGAAAGCAATAATTGACGCGCCAGCACCGACTGAAGTAACTCAATTAAGAGCATTTTCCTAGGATTGATGAACTATTATTCGAAGTTTATTAGAAATTACTCAAAGGTTGTTAACCCCCTTTATAGATTACTGCAAAAGAATGTATCCTGGAAGTGGGATAATTCATGTAACGAGGCTTTTCAAGCAGCAAAACAGAGTCTTATCAATTCTGAGATTTTAGCTCACTATGATTTGAAGCTACCTGTAAAAATGAGTTGTGATGCATCTCCATTTGGCATTGGAGCAGTATTATCTCATGTATATTCTGATGGATCCGAGAAGCCAGTCGCTTTTGCGTCACGCACGTTGTCGAAAGCCGAAAGGGGTTATTCGCAATTAGACAAAAAGGCGCTGAGCTTGATTTTTGGTGTAAAGAAATTTCATCTGTTTGTCTATGGTCGTCGTTTCATTTTGGAGACGGATCATAGCCCTTGGTTTATATTTTCGGTCCAAAGAATGGTTTGCCTCAGATGTCGGCAAATAGAGTACAGAGATGGGCTGTATTACTGTCAGCCTACGATTACGATATTAAGTAGGTATATTAAAGGAGTTGACAACGCTCGAGCGGATGGATTGTCGCGCGTACCGCTAATTACTCGTGAATCGGAAAATGAGCCTGATGAGAGAGAATATTCTTATTTAAATTATGTCACGGATGATGTTAGCTCGATTAACGCTGAGACGGTTAGCGAAGAAACTGATTTAGATCCGGTATTGAGTCAAGTGAAAAATTTCACGATGACAGGATGGCCGAAATTAGTTAACGATAAGTACAAGCAGTTTCAATGTCGTGCGAAAGAACTATCGGTGGAAAAAGGATGTGTAATGTGGGGACATCGAGTGGTCATTCCAGAGAAATTAGGCGAAAACCTTTTAGAGGAATTAAATATTACATTGATTTCAAATCAATAATAGTGCAATGATAAGCCACATTTCGTGACATTAATAACGTATATATAGTTTTTGAATAAATTAATATTTCATTATCTAATATTGATAAAACGCGTCGAAAGCTTTGTTGTTTCCTTCCTCTCACCCCGTAGAGTACTGATGTTCCTTCTTAATGGGTTAAGGTATTTCCATGGTTTTGCGTTTTTCTTACGAATCTCATGAAATTTTGCCGACAAATCTCGTACCAACCTCTTGGTCAAAAATTGTAGTGTTGCCACGTTTTTTTCATTTTCGTGCTCGAATAAATAATGTGAAATTTAACAGTAATAAATTTAAATAAATATTACATTGATTTCAAATCAATAATAGTGCAATGATAAGCCACATTTCGTGACATTAATAACGTATATATAGTTTTTGAATAAATTAATATTTCATTATCTAATATTGATAAAACGCGTCGAAAGCTTTGTTGTTTCCCTCCTCTCACCCCGTAGAGTACTGATGTTCCTCCTTAATGGGTTAAGGTATTTCCATGGTTTTGCGTTTTTCTTACGAATCTCATGAAATTTTGCCAATCAAAAGACTAAAATATTACCCATCGATTCCCAAAATTTCAAAACGCTGAGCCATGTAGTTTAAAAGAAAATGTTAATTCAAAGTAGCATTTTCTACACTGACTTTCAATGGCTAACATGTAGAAAGACGGTACCTCAGTGACGTTTTGAGCTATAACTACAGAACCAATCTTACAATGTTAAAGAAAAACTAACGGCGAATAAAACGATATTGTAGGATTATGTTCACAAAAACTGGAAGTGCTGAGCCATATAGTTTCAGAGAAATTATAACTTAAAAACTGAGATTTTTCTTGAAACTGCAAAGTGGTGGGGACGAGTAACGATGATGTGGCAACAGTGCGCACAGCTGATTTAGCCCTCTCCTGTGACTATGGGACTCACAAGGAAACGTTTCGAGGCCGCCGCTTCCGATCTTGATGAAACTTCGTAAATTTAAAGTTTATCGAAAAATAAGAGACCCCTATTTTTTTATAGCGGCCCAATTTTGGTTTAAGGGGGTGAAATGGACCCCTGAATTTTCACCCCCTTCGAGCTATCTCCGAAACGAAGCGAGATAGATGAAAACTTTCAATGTACGTTTTGTTTGGTTTTTTTAGTATAATAAAATCCCCTAAACAGATTTTGAAAAAAAGCATTATTTTTCAAAAAAGAAAAATTTTTTTATCTAATTTTTCGAAATTTCGGTTTAGTCATGTGGACAAAAATTTAGGAAATTTTATTACAAATTCAACCATGTATGACATGATATATTTCCCTCCTACAGTTTTGCAAATTTCTAACTTTTATGTCTGATAATGAGCGGGCTACCAATGGCAGTGACGGGATAGGTCGGGGGTTATTACTTCTATGTATTTTAATGCCACTTTTCTTTTATTTAATAAAGTTCAACTTCTATGGCTCATAATTATGACAATAATGGTATTCCGTGAAAAAATGTTTCATACAAAGTTGTTTCTTACACCAAGCACACGTAATAACGGCAATATCGCCACATATGTGGCATCGTGGTTCCGAGTCCTGTGCAAAACAAAATTCTACAGGATGTTCAAATTCAGGAGGTCTCCTGAATATATATCCACTCTTGAACCACGAATATTTAATAAAGTTAGTAAACCGTGGTGAAGAAAACTGATTATGAGTAAGAGATTGAAGTTTTAAAATATTATCTCTCGAATGAAGGTTAATATCGTAATTGAAAAGAGTTACAATATCTGAAAACCTCCTTACAAAATTCTTCCACATTCGAAATCCGTATACGTCTAGCGGTTGAATCAGTCCGGTGGTGCCTTGTGGAATCGTCATTAATATTATTGTCTTGTCTTCTGGTGTAGCTTCTCGAACACTTCGCTCACATTGTCCACTCCAAGAGTCCAGCAGTAAGACGCTTGTAGATCCAGTGTTAGGGAAGTAAACTTCTTGCAGCCATGTTTTCATGAGATCGGTTGTAAGTTTCCCAGATTTGGAAGCCATGAAGTATACATTTGGCGGCCTAAACACGGTTTGTTGCACTCGTTCTCCCAATTGCCCACTAGCCTCTTTTAATACCACATAAAGAGGCGACAGTAGTTTTCCATCAGCAGATATGGTGGGTTGTATAGTATAGCTGTGGGTTGTAGAAGATATTGATTGTACCACAGCTTCAATTTTTTTTTGCCCCGATGTAGCTAAAGTTCGGCCAGAATGTACTTCTAAATTAAATCCACTCTGATCAGAGTTAAATACATTTTGTGGTCCATATTGTGTAATGAGTGGCTTCACTTGTTCTACGAAGGCATGGCTTCGTACTTTCAAACTTTCCTCACCCTCAACGTTTTTTCTCGTTACAAACTTTGTGATCTTTCGAGATACAATTCTATATGCTTTCTTGAATGACCTCAACCATGTTTGACTTGCTTTGAAGGTTGGAAGATTCTCTACTTCTTTTGCTTGTAAAGCCCATCGTTTAAGGTCTACATCATGTACTATTATTTTCGATCTACTAGCTTCTACAAATTTATCAAGAGTATATTTCGCTATGCGTATTAATTTATCATTTTGAGTACCCCCCTGTCCTACTTGCGCAGCCCATCTTCGTAATTGTCTATCAGATTTCACTTTTTTAAACTGATGTTGAACTGCTGCTACGGTTCGACGTCTTTTCTTCCCACTGTTCCAGTAATCTATGGCACTTTGTTTATATTCAAAGCTAACCGCTTCTTCATCGAGTGTACAGGGATATGGTTCTGGAGGTATAGAGGTTTCTACGTGAGGAACATCCACGACATCCGATTCCAGCCAGTCAGTATTAACAGCGTGCATTTCACTATCCTCGATTGAATCTTCCAATTCCAATTTATTTTCATGTTCGACTCGAAATGATGAATCCTCCATGCTACGTATAATAATATTTTGTAATAAATCTTTCAATTGCACTTCTGCACTATTCATTGGAGTTTCTCTTCCATTTGGTACACTGAAAACGGCCACCAATAAAGTTAACACATTGATCGGATTTATAATTGCCATAATAATAATATGAACTGCTGTGCACCATAGAAACTGAATATTCAGACTAAAAAGCTTTCTCTTTCGCTTCCTTATATATAATGAAGTCGCCTCACAAGAACGAAACAGACTGGAGAGGGTGGGAGGTCCGACTTCCCAAAAAGGGGCCATCATCCTCGGAGTCCGCGTACGAAACTCGAGAGCGCGTACGAAAATATTTTTACATGGGCACAGAGCCAACTAATAATAAAGCTTGTCCAAAGAACTAAACTCCCTCTTTCGCATCACCGGGGCCATATAAGGCAACCCTACAAATAACAGGAATGTTGTTTACGGCATTTTCGAGGAGTATATATACAGGGCCGAAAAGCAAAGAGCTTCAGTTTCATTGGCTGCGTCTATCATTCAAGTGATCAGTTCAAACGAGTTACCGACTTTTGAGAAGATCGTGGAGGATCTTAAAAATGGGCACATACCATTGCCGTCTCCCGGGAAATCGCTGGATCTGACATTCCGCACAACAGGACCATCCATGGCCGAAGTAGAACGAGAGCTGCAAGAATGTGAGGAGTGCTGGAGGAAACAGTACGCGAAGAAGAAGAGTAAAGAAAAAAATGATTCCAACAAAAAACTATAAAAATTCAGACAATTTTATCTAACCTGTGAGTGAATTATTAGTTACTTACACACAAACAGAAAATAATATAAATAAATTAACGGTCGGATTTATTAATAAGA
This sequence comes from Xiphydria camelus, assembly GCA_963678675.1. Lineage (NCBI taxonomy): Eukaryota > Metazoa > Arthropoda > Insecta > Hymenoptera > Xiphydriidae > Xiphydria > Xiphydria camelus. The sequence continues at coordinate 14,743,160 of OY783196.1, forward strand.
TTTCTGAACAATTTTTGTCCATTTTATTTTGATAATATTCCGCTAGACGTATACGGCTTTCGAATGTGGAAGAATTTTGTAAGGAGGTTTTCAGATATTGTAACTCTCTTCAATTACGATATTAACCTTCATTCGAGAGATAATATTTTAAAACTTCAATCTCTTACTCATAATCAGTTTTCTTCACCACGGTTTACTAACTTTATTAAATATTCGTGGTTCAAGAGTGGGTATATATTCAGGAGACCTCCTGAATTTGAACATCCTGTAGAATTTTGTTTTGCACAGGACTCGGAACCACGATGCCACATATGTGGCGATATTGCCGTTATTACGTGTGCTTGGTGTAAGAAACAACTTTGTATGAAACATTTTTTCACGGAATACCATTATTGTCATAATTATGAGCCATAGAAGTTGAACTTTATTAAATAAAAGAAAAGTGGCATTAAAATACATAGAAGTAATAACCCCCGACCTATCCCGTCACTGCCATTGGTAGCCCGCTCATTATCAGACATAAAAGTTAGAAATTTGCAAAACTGTAGGAGGGAAATATATCATGTCATACATGGTTGAATTTGTAATAAAATTTCCTAAATTTTTGTCCACATGACTAAACCGAAATTTCGAAAAATTAGATAAAAAAATTTTTTTTTTTGAAAAATAATGCTTTTTTTCAAAATCTGTTTAGGGGATTTTATTATACTAAAAAAGCCAAACAAAACGTACATTGAAAGTTTTCATCTATCTCGCTTCGTTTCGGAGATAGCTCGAAGGGGGTGAAAATTCAGGGGTCCATTTCACCCCCTTAAACCAAAATTGGGCCGCTATAAAAAAAATAGGGGTCTCTTATTTTTCGATAAACTTTAAATTTACGAAGTTTCATCAAGATCGGAAGCGGCGGCCTCGAAACGTTTCCTTGTCAGTAGTACTTTTGCTACCGGAGAGGGGATAGCCAGTGGCATGGCGCGGCAGCCCCTACTACGGCACGTAGTGGCAGGCACATAGCGGTATTTTAAGGAGAGAGAAGCACTGTTGCCACGATTATCGGGCCAGGCAGTGTATATGTGTGAGGTACATTTGTACACAGGAGGTCTCTGTGTAGCAAGGAGCTCAGAGTACAGAGTACAGAGTACAGAGTACAGAGTACACAGCGTACACATGGGCGTAGTGCGTATGAAGGCTATTGCGCGATCATACCTTTGGTGGCCAGGACTCGATAGTGCAATCGAAGATATCGCTAAATCTTGTAAGCTTTGTTTGGAATCATCGGATAATCCACCTAGAGCATTGTTGCATCCATGGAAATGGCCTGAAGGTCCGAATCATCGACTACATGCCGATTTTCTTGGTCCGATCGAAGGGAAAATGTATTTAATCATTATCGATTCTTTTTCGAAGTGGGTAGATGTTAAGGAACTTAACAATATCACAGCGGAATCCACAATCAAGGTTTTCAGAGAATATATGTGCACGTGGGGAATTCCGTTAACCTTAGTGACCGATAATGGTCCGACTTTCTGCTCCCACGTATTCAGCAAATTCTTAAAGTCGCATGGTGTTCAATGTGCGTACGGCACCCTATCATCCAGCGTCCAACGGGGTAGCGGAAAATGCGGTTCGTAGCTTTAAGAATAAATTTAAGCTTTTGTTAAAGGAAGGTTATGCGAGACACGAGGCTCTGCAAATATTTGTTTCATTGTCGAGCGACGCCGCACTGCACTACGAATTGCAGCCCGGCAGAGTTGCAAATCGGTCGGAAATTCCGTACGAAATTAGACCCTTCACTGCGTCAATCAGTGGAGCATAAACAAGAGGCGCAGAAACGGTTCTTCCGTGGAAACCGTGCGATCAACTTTGAGATTAACGAGACGGTTATGGCAAAAGATTACAGTTCGGATTCATGGCTCAAATCTAGCGTGCTCGAACAACTTTCGCCTGTTACGTATAAGTTAGCCACTCATGATGGTCGAATATGGAAGCGCCATGTAAACCAGATACGCCGTTGTAACTTGAAAACGAATGAGAGCGTGCGTAAGAACTCTATTCAGAGAGATACCGTTCCTGCGGAAATACCATTACGGCGTTCGTCTAGGATAGCTAAGCTTAAGTAAATCTAGATTGTAAGGGACTTGTCAAAAATTAGTTCTGTATAGCGTTCGAAGATAGCGGAATGTAATAAATGAGCGCTATATGTTCTAAATTAAATGTGGGGGAATGTAGTGCCTTTAGCTACTATGTCGCCATCTATCGGAGTACGCGTTACGCGAGCACAGCGCCGCCTGCGCGATACGTGTCCGACAAGTCATTGTCGAGACCCTCTCTTCTCTCCCGACCGTTGAGCTATACGCATGGTCCCGACATCGTTCTAAGTTCTCTTGTTCATTTTGTAACTTCTGTTAATAAACTCTTTGTTAATCGAAACTAGTGCGTGCATTAATATCGTAAGAACATTACATTATATTATTATCTCCTTGGCACGCGTGAAGTTTTGGTGTTATTTGATAGTAGGAATATCAGAGAATATTTGGGGAAAAATTGGTGTTGTTTGGTTGTTTTTTGAATTTTGTTAAGCATTAAAAGTGGCAGAAAATATGGAGCATTTCCGACATATTATGCTTTTTAGTATCTGAAAGGGCAAGAATGCTTTCGCATACGTAAAAGAATATGGATGTAGACGGTAAGGGTACCCTTAATGATTCCACATGGCGTCAATGGTTTAAGAAGTTTTGTGACAGACATTTTAATGTTTAACAAAATTCCAAAAAACATAACCAAATAACACCATTTTTTCCCTAAATATTCTCTGATATTCCTACTATCAAATAACATCAAAACTCCATACGTGCCAAGTAGATAATAATTCGGTTTAGCGATGCAATGCCTTTTACTGCCGAAAATGGAACGTACTTTTGCATCAACCGAATACCTACTATTTATATACCTACTCCCGTAAGGGGGTAAATAAATAAATATGTAAATGTTCGTTTGTCCATAATCTTAAATCTCCGAAAGTTCTTCACCGATTACTTTGAATTTTGACACAACGTTGCTTTCGAATAAGCGCGTTTTTTAAATATATTCGTATCAACGGAAAACATTAGAAAACATATATTCACTCAGTTCAAGTAACTTCATTTTTAAACTTCGTTTAATAAAATATATCTTCAGTAGAGACGTTCTGCTCCCCAACCCACTCGACGTCCTCCACTCCCGTTTTACTATCTCAGAAGATGCACATAAGCTCCCAATCACAATGCAATGCCACTCATGCAGGACGCCTCTTCTCTGCTTGATCCTGGGTTCTGCACATTCTTTTGTCCATTATTACTGCTTTATTTGATGCAAACTACAGCGCTTCTTTCAATCTGTATTGAGTGATTTGATAGCATTTTTGGCTAGGAATTTCTCACGTAAGATGAGGTCTAGACACCCCCCCCTCCCCACGCACCCCATTGTAAGACATTGTAAGAAATATTCACCCCCCCCCCCCTCAAACGTCTTACGTAATATATGGATGGCCCCTAACCAACTAAACCACCTCCTCGTTGGTTACCACCCCGAGGGTTATAAACCTGAATAGAGAATTGGAGACCTCATTACTTCAGGCCGCTATACGCGAATGCGAAGCTAGCGGTATATTAGAGTAGGGATAAGAGTATGGGGTCTCTGGAATTTATTCGAAGAGTGAATGCTCAGCACTTGGATGGGTTTACTGGTTTCAAGGTAAACCGTTAAAAGCGCCGGCTAAGGCGGTTGAGTAGAATGTGATGAACCGATTAGGAGCGTCCGCTAAAGCGAGCTTGTGTTGTAGAGGTAGCTCTGAGAAGGGCCTGTTATGTGTGGTGATGATCGATAATGATGATGATGTCGACTGAGTGCGACTGTAGTGAAGACACGTTTGGCTTCGTCTCATATAATTGGAATGTAGCGGCATTTAGTCGACGGAGGGGATAGAGCGGGCGACGCCATGCACCCTGATTTCGTACATGCATATATCGATGACATCCTCATTGCTTCAGAGGACGAGACAACTCACAGGAAACATTTACGACTCGTTCTGGAGCGTCTTCAGAAATACGGAGTTATAATAAACCTTAACAAGTGTCATTTCGGCGTTGAAGAAGTTAAATATTTGGGTTACATCGTTAACAAAGACAGTTGTGAACCACCAATGGAGCGTGTTGAAGCAATCCTTTCCTACAGAAACCGGAAACGATTATCGACATCCGACGATTTTTAGGCGTAATTAATTTTTATAGACGTTTTTTCAAGGGAGCAGCGGAAATAAATGCTCCGCTTACCGAATACCTTCGGGATTCCAAGAAGAATGATCGACGTCCGATTCAATGGACGGAAGAAGCTGGAGAAGCTTTCGAACGATGCAAGCAGTCCCTCGCAGAAGCCGTACTGTTGGTGCATCCAGCGGAAAATCTTCCACTCTCACTAACCTGTGACGCTTCGGATACAGCTATCGGTGCTGTTTTGGAACAAAAAGAGGATGGAGTTTGGAAGCCGCTCGGTTTCTTTTCAAAGAAGTTGGACTCGACTCAGCAAAAATACAGCACGTACGACCGCGAACTTCTGGCGATCTACACCGCGGTGAAATTTTTCAAGTTTTTTCTCGAAGCTCGTGAGTTTGTGATACGCACGGATCACAAACCACTAGTTTACGCGTTTGTCCAACACCCCGAGAAAGCCTCTCCTCGACAAAGACGACAGCTAGACTTTATAGCTCAATTTAGTACCAAGATCAGCCATCTATCTGGAGTCGGAAACGTCGTCGCTGACGCTTTTTCCCGGCTTAACGAAGTTTCGATGCCAACCATCGTTACGACGCAACAGCTTCAAGATGCTCAAGAAGAGGACGCAGAACTGCTCGAGTTGCTGAGGTCAAACTCTTCGTTGAATCTGCAACGACTCACAGTCGAAGGACAAGGTTTCCTTTACTGTGACGTGTCCACGAGTATCGTTCGACCATATGTTCCGGGACCTCTTCGACAGAAGGTTTTCGCAGCGGTACATAACCTTTCTCACCTGAGCGGAAAGTCGACCTGCAAAATTATTCGTGAACGCCTTGTGTGGCCATCAATAAAGAAGTACATTCTAGACTGGACGCGTACGTGTATCCAGTGTCAACGTTCAAAGATTCAACGTCACACGAGGAACGAGCCACAGAAAATTCCGATGCCAAATGGTCGTTTCGAACATGTACACATTGACCTTGTCGGCCCATTGCTGCCAGTTAATGAGTATAAATACTTACTGACGATGATCGACCGTTTTACTTGTTGGCCTGAAGCTATACCTATTAAAGATATAACGGCTGACACTGTCGCGACAGCTTTTTATACAGGTTAGATTTCACGTTTTGGAGCACCTCGCACAATCACGACTGATCGAGGTTCGCAATTTGAAGCAGAACTTTTCAAAGCCCTCGCAAATCTCGTCGGAGTAGAACGAATGCGTACTACAGCGTACCATCCCGCTTCGAATGGACTTATTGAACGATGGCATCGATTTCTGAAGACCGCTTTGATGTGCCACGGGACATCAGCGACGTGGTTGGATCTTCTGCTTACTGTGATGCTCGGACTTCGAACCTGTTTCAAGGAAGATTTGAAAGGTACGGTGGCTGAATTGGTGTACGGACAAACAATCCGTATTCCGGGAGAATTTTTCAAAGATGAAGAGTTGCCTCTGGATCCTCAAATTTTCTGTGAGAAGTTACGTGAACACATGCGGACGCTACGTGCGACGCCTACGGTTCATCATAGTAAGTCGAGACTATTCGCACACAACGATCTCTCTTTACACGAGTTCACATGTCTTTCTCCGCGACGATGCGGTGAGAAAACCTCTTAAACAGCCGTATTTAGGCCCGTTTGAAGTGGTAGAACGGATTAATGATTACCTTTTCAAGATTAGAGTCAACGGAAGAGAGGAGAATGTAAGCACGGAGCGTCTCAAACCAGCTTACATTGTTAACGGGGACGTTAACACCGACGTTAATTTACGAGATCAACAGTACACAACACCAAAGAAAAATCAGAGTCCGATCACTCCTCAGGTCGTTCCGCCGGTGGCATCGCTACCCGCAAATTCATTCCACATCATGGTCATCGCTACGTACTTATTCAGGACCTAGGACGAGAGTACAATTTCAGGCAGGCAGGAGAGTGGCAGGCCTGTGCCGGCTTCCAGGGTCGACTCTAGAGGAGGTTCACCGATCGCGTTAGGCGCTTGTTACGCCTTCTTTTCTTCCTTTTGTCATTCAGCTATTCTGTTATTTCGAGTTCTTGACTACGGACTGTTCGATACGGCCGCGATCAGTTTCCGCCTTTTTCCTGTCCCTGCTTTCACGAAGGCAATAAAGAGTTATTCTGTATTGCTTGTGAGTGATTTCATTCTCACTGGGATTCGATCTTCGCGCGTAGAGATCGAGAGTGTGGTACGAGACCTACATTATCTTCTTTCCAGCGCCTCCTAGGTAAAAGGTAGTTATTATGAAAATTATAGAGAATACAATTCTCTACAAGTATTGCTTCAAACTTTTTTTTTAAAAACAAATAATTTCAGAGTTACGCTTAAGTAAACTGGAGCGCTTTTCCAACAGTAACACTCATATACCCTTTTCAATCCGGCTCTTTTGCATTATCTTCTTTCCAGCGCCTCCTAGGTGAAAGGTAGTTATTATAAAAATTTTAGAGGAAATAATTATTTACAAGTTTTGTTTAAAACTTTTATCCCAAACAAATAATTTCAAAGTTACTCTTAAGTAAACTGGAGCGCTTTTCTTAAAATTGCATTTATGTATCCTTTTCTATCCGTTTTTTTGCATTATCTTTTTTCCAGCGCCTCCTAGGTAAAAGCTAGTTATTATGAAAATTGTAGAGGATGCAATTCTGTACATTAACAAACTGCATCGTAACGATGCGCATGTACTCTACATTATGCAGGAACGAGTACAAATGATTGTGAAAACATAATGAATCAATAATTAGCAAAGTTGAGAGTGAAAAGGATACGTAAATGCAATTTTAAGAATTGCTCTAATTTATTTAAGCGTAACTGAAATTATTTATTTCAGAAAAAAAGTTTTAAACAAAACTTGTAGAGAATTGTATCCTCTATAATTTTTATAATAACTACCTTTTACCTAAGAGGCGCTGGAAAGAAGATAATGCAAAAAATCTATGTTCGACGCCATTTTGTTAATATGACGGCGCTATTATCATCACTACGATCCTGCAAATTTAGTGTTATTCAGGATGTGAAGCTGAGCCGAACTACCAAATTTCGAAACTCCCTGATTTTTTTTAGGGAAAGGCCTTTTTTTAGCTCCCTGTTGCCTCGACTAAATGTATACCCGACTTTACAGTCCACTAGTGCGAATTCCTCTAGTGCGGGGATGACTGTATTTATTATTTTTGTATAAATCATCACGAATTATGAATGCCCTATTTAGAATCGCATAGAACGAGGAGCATATCGATTATGTCTGCAACTATGCCGCAGATATAATTATAATTTGAATAAATTTGTCCGTTTTTTGTTTAAGGAAGTATATTGACGCAAATATTGAACTACTGTTGTGTGGATAGCAGCACGAGGTTTTTTAGTAGCAATTTGTTTTCGACGTAAAGATACTGGAGAAAATCTTATGAGATTATGATGGAAGAATGTTAGCTCATTTAACTGTAAAAAGTACAATTAGTTAAAAGAATACTTACAGCTATAATAATACAGGGTGTTTCAAAATTCTGTAGAAATATTTGAAGGGTGTATTTTTGAGATGAAAATAAGACTTTTTTTCTCCTATAAATATGTGTCCTAAAATACACCCCCTCTCTCCGAGCTACAGCCATCTTAATTGTCATTTAAAAAATTGATTATTTTCAATTCTGACTCCAATTATTCATCAAATTTCTTAAAAATTTGCAAGCCATGGCTGTTTCGAACGTTCTACTGATTTCTTACCCCTAAAATGGCATAAACGTAATTTGGAGGGGGATTGAGCGGGGGTATGTACCTTTAATGACCGACATTTTATGTTTCCGTTTAGAAATTTAAAAAGTGAGGACGACCATCTGGTCGGACTGACAAAAATCTAAAATTTTGGGCTCTTGAATTTTTTTGATACAACTTACCATTTTCGAGATAATTGCCGATGAACGAACGGGGGATCGTTTACGTAGTAGTTTACACGAAAAAATCGATTATTTTAAACTGTGATTGCAATAATTATGCATCAAATATTCTAAAAATTTGAAAGATGAGTGCTCTAATCGTTTTGTTGACCTAAAAATGCCATAAATCGATTTTTTGAATGAAAATTAAGATGGCTGTAGCTTGGAGGGGGTGTATTTTAGGACACATGTTTATAGGATAAAAAAGTCTTATTTTGATCTCAAAAATACGCCTTTCAAATATTTGTACTGAATTTTCAAACACCCTGTATACCTGAAGTTTTCCCGGCTGTGTGAATTGTGTTGGTATAATATTGCTATATAATTTTAGAATTTTGTTACTCTCCAATACGCAGCAACTATTTAGAATGCTTTTTATTGTACCTACTGTTTCGTGGCTGTAATATTCTATACGTTTCAAAAATGTATATTTCTCTTGCATTAATTTATACTCTCCGCTGCACTTGTTGTTCTCCATACTAAAATACAATTGTTATATTTACGACTAGACATTAAAATATCGTATAAATAAATCACGCTAGAGGTAGAAATGCTAATATTGAATAATTTCGGTATTTTCAACATCTAGGAGCATTGGTCTTACAAGAGAACTAGTCGGTGCTTCCGCTACGAGACGTGCCAACATTTTTCTTCGTTCCAAGAATTCGAATTGAGTTTTAATTTTCTTACTTCTTTCTGGAAAAAATCTACCTGAAATGAACATAGCTTTTACGGAAAAAAGCTTGGGATGGAAATTTAAAATATCAATAAATTATATTTTCTCTGCTACTAGTTTTGCTTCCTCTTCACAATATATTGTACGTAATCATTGTGGAGTTATGCCATATCTGCGTTTGCTCAGCTATGACATTACTTAAGGGGTTACACCACCTTGACCCACCCAAAAATTACGGCTTTTCAAGAATTTTTTCTGAAGAATTGAAACGTTTTTATCCAAATTAAAGTACACTAAGGTATTATACTACTATTAAACTACAAAAAACGTTGTTTGTATTTTTTTATTTATAAAAATGGCGGCTTTAATGGCGATTTACTGGAGCGCTGCAAAAATCTATGATCGTGCGATGGGCACGATAACTCACAATCAGTCCAGGTTTAAGTTAGAACAATATGAACGAAAAAGAATTAGTTTCTGTAGCTCAAAAGCTAGCGAAATACATAGCCGTTTTCAAAAATATGCATTTTTCACAAAATGGCATCGATTTGAAAGGAAAGATACATATTTTGCCCTAATTTCGTTAATTAGTGTGGCATAAAAAACGCAATTATCAATACTTTGAAAAAACCGTATGTATTTCGCTAGATAAACATATAACGAATAAAATAAAAAAGAATCAGGACTATTGATTGAGAATTTGCGAAGCTACCGGTTTTTAAAATGTAGTTTTGAGAAAAACGCGTTTAAAGATTCGCGAGAACATTAGCGCGCTTATGCACGTCTCTGTTTCTACACTTCAAAAATTGCTCTTCCACTTTAGATATCAATTTGTAACTAACGGCATATCCTTTTGTATGCCATAGGGTCATTCCATACCAAATCGGACACTTTTTGGAGTAACATTTCGGATTTTGCTCAAATTTGGATATATTGTAGTCTTTATCGCTGTTTAGGCGTACCTCGAAGGATTTTTAAAAATTCTGAAAATTGTTGGTTTTACAGCCACTTGAAATATAACGCTGCTTTTTATTCATTAAATTATAACTGTCAAACCGGTTGTCGGCTGAGAATGATCTTTTGGGTACTAAAAGTGAAAGAGTTAAAAAATCAGAGAATAATTGCGTCGATCAAAAAAAAATTTATTTAGTAATTTAATTTGCACTTGATTTAAACAAATGTCGTATTTTCATAGCTGTCCACTTTTTAAAAATCTGAAAAAAAGCAAGCATATACTTCGTATCCTCTCTTTCATGACAAACAAACAAAAATACTGACACTTTAAAATTGACGACATAAAAATTAATTGAAGTTGACGCCGCGTCGCACAGTGGGGTCAAATCCCAAAAACCTGGCCAAAATTCAAAAAGTGGATATATTGATATGAAATTTGTTACTCAGGGGTTTTTGGGGTCGCTGATCACGAATCCGTAATCAGATTTAAAGAATTCCACACTGGAAACTCAGTATGGCCTATAAGCAATTAGAAAATCAGTATAAATATTCAAGACAGCAAAATAAATGAGAAAATTCAGTATCATATAAATGGAAAGGAATTTATTTATGCAATATAAATGTATTTATTTAAAATATTCTTTAAGGAAGTCAATTGAGCCGTTGAAAACCAGAATGGTGTAAGTCACATTTCATGTAAGCTGAGATTATTTGACTGCAAAATTAAGTACAATTTGAAAAATCTGTCTAGATGATACAAAACAAATATTTACGATTTAAAATATCTTACGATTTCAGCGACTGAGACAGGCACCAGTTCTGCGCAAGGACCAGCGCGCGTTGCATCCGCCACGTTAGAAATCCATGGTCTTTCCCCTTAACGGAGATAGCCAAGTCATCGGTATATCCCTGCACGGTAAAGCCAGCCTTCCTGAGCCTAACCAGAAGTCCGTCCACCACCAGAGTCCACAGGAGTGGAGAAAGTACTCCCCCCTGCGGACAACCTCTGGCAGCCCGGGTCACCACCTCGGCATCCCCAAGACTGGCCCAAACCATTCGCGTTTGCAGCATGTTTCGGATCCAGCAGACGATAGAATCATCGATGCCGAACCCTCTCGCTGCTTCGCAGATAGCTTCCAAGGAGGTATTATCAAATGCCCCCTCAATGTCCAAAAGCACACTCAGAACCGATTCTTTCCTATCGAGAGACCCCTCTATCTCGCGGACGAGACAGTGAAGAGCCGTCTCTACGAATTTACCGGTCTGGTATGCATGCTGAGTCCGCTCTATCGGTCTTTCAACCAGAGTGGTATCTCTGATGTACCTATCAACCAGCCTTTCCAGCGTTTTAAGCATGAAAGACGTAAGGCTGATAGGTCTGAAAGACTTAGCCTAGTCATAGCAGCTCTTACCCGGTTTGGGTATGAAAACTACCCTGACTTTCCTCCAAGCCTTAGGGGTATTACCCAGAGCGATACAGGATCTGAAGATGATACAGAGGCGTTTTAATAGGCCCTCCCTCCCCTCCTATAGGAGAGCCGGGAAGATCCCATCCACCCCAGGGCTCTTATATCTCTCAAAAAAGTTAATAACCCACTCGATCCTGCTGAATGTGACCACCTTCGTGGCTGTCTTCCAGTCCCCCGTCCCACTTCCCCGTCGAGTCTCTTCGACGAGGGGTATCCCTTGAACCGTGGTGACGGAGCCTGGAAAGTGCACCTCCAAGAGGTGCGTTAATATGTCTTCATGGCACTCCGCACTTCTACCATCTGGGAATGTAAGACCATCAAGATGGATAGGTTTTCCGGATACAAAGACTCTGCGAAGTCTGGCGACTAGGGGTAGAGCCACCAGCTCCTCGCAGAATCCTTTCCAGGCCTCCCTTTTGGAGGATCTGACTAGTTCCTCATAGGCCCTTTGTGAAGACCTATAATTTCCCCAGTCCAGACCCCGGCCGGTTTTCACCGCCCTATTCAGCAGCCTACGGGTGCCCCTGCGGAGTCTGTCAAGCTCCTTACTCCACTAGGCCACCTTGGTACTGTTCCTGCGTCGTTTAGCCGGACACGCAGACTCATAGGTCTGAATGACGGCAGCTTGTAGACCATCTACCGCGCTGTCAATCATCCCCTCCGTCCTCGGGCAGCCCCCTCTCCCCGCAACTCCCGGAGCCTCTCACCGAGCTCTCCCCTATAGGTGGTCCAGTTTGTGGCCCTAGGGTTACGGTAGACCGCCGTTGTACACGAGTCCGCGTCTCCCTCGATGCTAAAAGTAATACGGCGATATTCGGAGAGCGTTACCTCTCCGCTCACCCGCCAGTCTTTAATCGCCGCTTTAATCGCTTTGAGCCAACTTGCATGAGCTCAAGGTAATGTCGATCATCTCCTGTCTGTGGGAGGTGACGAAAGTAGGTCTCGACCCCTTTTTAAGGACCTCGAGACCCGATGATGTGGTGCGAATTTGCATCGCACCCCACCACAAGCAGAAGCCCCTCGTTTTTGCAGTGGTCCACCAGGTCACTGAGTTCCCTCGTCGGGGGAGGATCCTCAGAGTTATGCGGGAAGTAGGCCGATCCCACCACCACGTCCGTCACCTTGCCTCCCACCTTTAACCAGACCTTCGCCACCGCTAGGTCCATGGTGCAGATCCTTTGAAATCTCAAGGCACTGTGTCTTTTGCTGACATAGACATAGGCTCTGGGACTCTCTCTCGAAGGTGCACAAATCAAATTGCCACCCCCCTCAGTTACAGCCCTGTAATTCTGCCCTCTCCTAAGATCCAGGGCTCTTGAATCAGAGCTACATCTGTTTGCTCCACTGCTAGACCTCGGCTGAAAATTGCCGAGGCCGCTTTGCAGTGTTGCAAATTAATCTGCGAGACATTAGTCTTTTCCATAGCCATAGGGACTATGAATTAGCCAGTCCTCGCCACCTGGGGAGTGAGAGGGCCCGAATTAGCGAGCCCCTCTCCTCTTCCTCCCCCAGGGGTGTCCCCCTGCGATGAGGTAGAGGTCCGGCCAGCCAGAGTCCCTTGGAGAGTCCTCTGGACTCCCTTCCGGGTCTCCTCCCGGCCAGTCTTCTTCAACGCGCTTGCCTTAGAGGGTCTCCCCTTCGGCCTGCAGGCACCTCCCATCCTCTGGAGCGGATTCGATGCCCCACCCGCGGGCTCCGAGGGTCCACCCCCGGAGGTCTCCGCTTCGCAACATCGCACGAAGGGCCGGATGTCGAGAGAGAGCCGGACCCCCGAGTGTCCTTCGATGATGCTTTGGCGGCTGTGGAAGGAGCCTCGCGATCCTCCCGGGCACCAGACTGAGCCTCTCTAAAGAGTACCCGTCCGATACCTAAGTGAGCCGCTAGTCCCCTCTCCTTTAGCCGTTTCAGTGACATGGCGTCCACTCCTAAGGCGAGTTGGACAGAGCGCTGCCTAACCTTCCTATCCCACACCCTCCAAAGTTGGGTGTGGAGACCGGGATTTTGCCTCTTTAGTCTCCCCAAGATGACACCGGTATCCTCCGGGATACCTGGGACAACTAGCGTCATTTTGCTGAGTCTAGAAATGTTCTCCCCTCCATCAATGTCAGAGAGAGATCCCTCCAAGGCCTTAAGGTTGGGACCGTGGACCTCAATCATGTTTTTTCCGCCTCTGATGGGCAGAGAATCACCAGGAGCCCTTGTTCGAGCCTGTTCCCGTCGAAGCACGGGATCTCCGCCCCCATGGGCAAAGAATTCATAGCTCGTCCGAGCGCCAGCCCGATCAAGTCCCCTTATCATTGATCGAAGGCGGCCTCCGGATAGCCGGATGGTGCGATGGCCACCCTGCTGCTCCTCGCAGCCGCCACCCCATAGGAGTTAGGATTCGGGAAAAACCTACCTCTCTTGGGTTTATTTGTCACCTCCGGGGGGGTACCATCCGACGGCCGAGCCCTTTTTCGGCTCTCGTCGTCGATCCCCTCCGAAGGTGCGTTTTGTCGCCCGTCGATAAGGGGTTGCCCACTGACTGAGCCTCCCTCATCAACGGACGCTACCACCATCCCTAATATCGCCTCCGGGTTTGGTGCCGGAGAAGACCCGAGCCCGACCAATTTGGCCATGCGAGCCTTCATCCTCGCCGCTCCCGAACGATTTTTCCTCCGTTCCGGACCGGCCTCATCCGTTTGTGGACCGAGGCCTCAGAGGGAACGGCAGAAGCTTTATCCCTCCCGGCCTTAGGTTCCTCGGTTCCGGTTAAGGACAGGTAACTGTCCGCCAATGAGGCCTAAGCCCCATCGACTTCCAGAGCCCGCCGCTCATCCGTCCCCATTGCAGCGAGTGGAGTTGCCTCCAAGGAGGCCTCTCCATCCGCCGGTATAAGTGTGCTTTTGATGTTATCCATAAAAGTTCCACGAGTATAGGCAGGAATTAAACGGTCCGCCCCTGCAGAGCCTGCCATGCGGAGATAAGGATAAATACAATGGGGTGGCGCCTGGTGCCCCAAGGGCATCGTTTACGGCACTGTAACCCCAGTGTCATCTAGCTCTCGGCACGATGGCTTTACACCTTAGCTTGGGGAGCTTGTCCGCGGCAGGGCGATTTTTACGTCACCCGGGTTGCTGTATGGCACCTGCTAACCAGGGTCCTCCATGGGCCTCTAGGAGGTGCACTTCATTAGGGCCATCCTCCTATCCGCCACCCGGCGACGCGCCCGGTTGAAGCTCACCCAGTGTTCCCCGCTCTCCTTTACGGAGATTAGGGAACCCTGGAAGCGCGTTCGAGGATCGAAATAAACACAAGGGAAATCGTTTCGCGAATGGAAATATTTTATTAACTTTGAAAACCATGTTTTATTTCCAAAAAATACAATTACTCCGACAAATTCCACTTTGTAAAGGCGCATACCCGTCACCTGCCATACTTTCTCGTCTGCTAGGTTTTTACGCCCTAGGGAATTTCTCTCGCGACTATTGACGTCTGCCGGCGATAGACAGAGCCAATCGTTCGTCGTCCTTGCGTCTCCGACCAATAGCGTACAGCCTACAGTCTACAAAACGCTACGTGCCATATCGTCCTAATAGTTCTCGTGTCAACAACATATGTGGATATAGGGGTTAAAAGGGTGCCGCCCACCAATGGACTTCTTCCAATGACTATCTCAAGTGCTCTACAGTGTCATATAATTTTCAAAAATATCGCAGACTTCCAGAATATTCCATTCTGTTCCAAGATGTTCTAGAATGTTCCAAAATATTCTACAATGTTCCAAAATATTCCAGAATGTTCTAGATTGTTCTGAAATGTTCCAGAATGTTTTAGAATGTTCCAGAATATTCTAGAAAGTTTTGAAATGTTCTAGAATACTCCAGAACTTTCTAGAAAGTTCTCAAATGTTTTGAGGCCCACAGAATTTTTAATTTCGTTAAATGTACCAGGGATGCCTTTGCAATGTTTGAGATTTAAAAAAATCACCAATCACCAATTATTTTGTTAACCCTTTGAAAAGCACACATTTTCCTGCATTTATAAGGACCGAATTAGGCGTTCCAATCATCGGAATTCGCTGTCTCACTTTTCAATACTAACAACGAATTAGGAATCAAGGACCCCAAAAACCAATGTGCATCGAATTTCACTATGATTAGAGTCAATTTTGATAATTTCGACTGTAATATTGAGTTCGCTACTTTGAATTTTAAAAATATAATAACACATTTATATAAAGCATCATGAGATACCCATGTGTACGAACTTTTACCAAGATCAGAGTCAACTTCGGTACTTTTGTCCGCTATATTGGATCCGCTATCTTGACTTTTAAAAATCTAATAGCAAATTCGAAATCAGCGACCCTAAAAACCCATGTATACCAATTTTCACCATGATCGGAGTCAATTTTACAAATTCGGTCCGCCATGTTGGATCCGCCATTTTGAATTTTGAAAATCTGATAGCAAATTTGAAATCAACGACCCCAAAAACCTGAAGGGCAACTATGTTTATGGAAATAAGGCCAGTCAAATAAAGTAATCATCATCATGTTCAAAGAATTATGATGATAATCTAGGTGGCATATTCAATATGCCACCGTGCTTGTAAGGGTTAAGGAATTTAGATTGACCCAGATTATGTAATGGAACAAGAATGACCGTGAAGCAGTTATGAAACAATATAATTGAAGCACAAATAATGTCGGGAATATGTAAAGGAGAAACAGTATTTATTCCAAGGATACCTCTTATATGATATCCACTGAACTGCCGTTTCAATTCAAAAGAATTCAATTTCTAATAGCATATGCAATTAAATGAAGAAGGGAGTTTTCTTTCACCGACGTAAGCGCTGTTGTATTGAGAAAATAATGACTTAGTTCAGCTTTATGATTTTTGGAGTTGAAAGTTTATCCCTTTAATTTACATTTTGTTGGAACTTACTAGCTTTCCCGAGCGGAGCGAGGGTCACATATGCTAGTATATAATATACTACTCACGAAGACCTACAATTTCGTTTTTGAACGACTTTCATATCTTTTATAGTTCCAGAAAAAAAAAATAGTAGCGTTAATTGTTTTTTACCCAATATTTCCCTTGTACGTGAAGTTAGCGGTCTGAAATTTGTTGTGGAGGTGTTTCGGATAAAAAGCAATTAATTAAAGGTTTAACAAAGTTAAGTGGTGCCGGGGCATTTTTCATATGGAAATACGGCAAGACCCTTTGAATTTGAAGGGTCTTATTAACTTTTTATGTATGAATATTCACCGTAACGGGAAAATATAAGAGTAAAATATTTAAAAGCCATGCGGTACTGTTGGAATACCGACCTCTTGTAGAGAAGTGAGAGTAAATATTTGAAATCTATGCAGTGCAGTTGGAGTGCGGACCTCTTGTAGATAAAGGGGCTCCTCCATTGCACGGCTGAGGCATAGGTGATGATAGGTCATCTTAGAGCAATGCGTCAGAAAAACGGAGTAAGTACGGACCTCCTTCGGTATCGTCTCGTAATATCATGTACCTTTTGTTTCTTTATTTTATATTAATAGATCTACCTTAATCAAAATGGACAATACCACCCTAACCCCCCACAAAAAATTTTAATGAAAACTAAAATTCGATTTTTCACTGTTTTTAAAGTTTTGAAAATTCGTGAGCGACCTCTAAAAAATTTTTGATCGTGCTGATCTTTGGTAAGGATTCTTAAATCATGATAACATAATCTGATGTAGCCTCGAGAAAAAAATAGTCGATTTTTTTCGCGCCACCCATGTATATAATATCTACCCAAGTATTACAAAAAGTAATCATTTATCTACCATATAGATGTATCGAACTTTTTATTGCTACCCGAATTAACATTTCTATCATCATCGTCATCGCTTGAGGAATCATTATTTCCGCACCGTATATAGACTAAGAGCTGACTGCGAAGGGGTACGGGTGACTTGCTACAGTCAAAATTATAACAAGTACAGGTTCGGTTGTTACAGACATGCTGAGGGTCGGGCCGCCAGACGTCACCCTAGAAGTATAATGCGAGGGTAGGGGGTTAACTATGTAATTTTTTCATGTAAAAAAATTAATAAGATACAGTACTGAAAATTTGCAAAATGATCGAAAACAGTATTAGTACGAGTATGTAGGGAAAAAATCGCCGGATGAGTAGGCGGAAGGTAAAGGGCCGCCAGACAGCGCCAATGTTGCAAACTATTTTGCAATATTTACATGACCAACTCTCGGATTACACATCTCGCAATTTGTATACTTGTTCTA
Organism: Xiphydria camelus; assembly: GCA_963678675.1. Lineage (NCBI taxonomy): Eukaryota > Metazoa > Arthropoda > Insecta > Hymenoptera > Xiphydriidae > Xiphydria > Xiphydria camelus. The sequence goes on from OY783196.1 coordinate 14,760,714, forward strand.
TAATTTAAAATGAGATTATTTGCAAAACGCCAGACGGCTAGGTAGAAGAATAAGGGAGATAATTCCGATGTTAAGAGCGTCGGTGCCCCACTTTTCTTTGCATTTTCGTATTTTACACCGCCAAGTAAACGTCTGGTGATTTGTCAACTTAATTTGGGGTTGTTCAGTAAACTGTTAATCAACTGCCAGAAGTTAACTAGCAAGACATCAATTGTTTTCATAGAATGACATTAAAATAATTTTTATTTCTACTCCGAATACAACATACATCTAATACTAATCGAATATAAAATTACTGTTTCGTAACACTCATTTTATATATAACCCTCAAACTCAATATCCTCGACGCCGTCGTAAATCATGTCATCATCTTCAGCTCCGAATTATCCTCCTCCGGAGGAGGATGTGGAGTAAAGGAGGGGAGGGGAGGGAAGGAAAGTAGGGGTGGAGGAGGGGAGGAGATGAGGAGAGGAGGGGGTGGGGTGGGGGAGGCAGTGACGGCGGTACTCTGGCCGGTAGGCGATTCGTGGGGGACGGAGTTTTGAGTCGGTCGTCGATCCGAAAAACTATTCTATACAGGGTGGACCAGGTTAAACGTCTTTTTTTTTTATATGTGATAGAACGACAACAAAAAAGTAGACTTTCATAAGAAAATTTGTTTCAAAAATGTTTCCTAACAAAGATACAGGGTGTCAAAGTTTCGAAAAAAAATTGTTTTCTCATCATAACTTCTAAACTACTTGATCGATGTCCATGAAATTTCGCACACAGGCTAATGTCGTACAGCTCTAAGTAATAATTAAATAATTTTAAAAAATTCTCCAGTGGCGTAGATACTGGGGGCCGGTACCACCCTTTCCCCCTTCCCAATCTTCGGCGCCACTGGATATTTTGCAAAGAAAATTTAATTATTAAATTCCCCGTTTAATTTAAAGAAAAAAATCACCCTTGCAGATTTTTGATTTGTGACTTCGTTTTTGAGATATTTACTTAAATTTATAGGGTTTCGAAACTTTGACACCCTCTATATCTTTGTTAGGAAACATTTTTGAGAAAAATTTTCTCATGAGAATCTATTTTTTTGTTGTTGCTCTATCACATATCACAATTAATGGAGTTCAACCTAGCTTTGGCCTGCTCGCAACCCTATAAATTAAAATAAATATCTCAAAAACGAAGCCATAAATCAAAAATTTGCAAGGGTGATTTGTTTCTCTAAATTAAACGGGGAATCCAATAATTGAATTTTCTTTGCAAAATATCCAGTGGCGCCGAAGATTGGGAGGGGGAAAGGGGGTACCGGCCCCTAGTATCTACGCCACTGGAGAATTTTTAAAATTACTTAATTATTACTTAGAGCTGTTCCACATTAGCCTGTGTGCGAAATTTCATGGAAATCGATCAAGCAGTTTAGAAGTTATGATGAGAAAACCATTTTTTTCGAAACTTTGACACCCTGTGTGGCGAAAAGGATGTGGTCGCCATCTGATCGGCGGAGCGTTTCGTCCCGGAGCCGGCCTGTGGACTCGTCAATAAGGCTAGGCCGACTCCTGCCTTAGACGCTCTGTGGTCCTCGGTGAGAGACGGGCAGTTGCGGTCTTATATAGAAACTTGCCCGTTGTTCGACCACTAACGAGAAACCGAAAGCCGTGGAGTCGAAGAGTGGCGCCACCTGGCGGCGGGGCGCCGTAGCGCGATGGGTCGCCACAGTACTCCCCCCCTAGTGACGTCTAATGTATGCAGACGGAACGAGGCGGAAGAAGTGGTGTGTGTGTGTGGCGACGGCTTGGCTGCGAGCGTGACTGCGTGGGACGTCGGTGAACCTTTTGGTAGGAATCTTCGATCGAGATTCGATAAACCGAGGGATTGTCGAAGGCTGGAAACTCTGCCGGTGCTCGTCGCAGCGTGTGAGATCGATCATCCTCAGGTGCGTGTGTCGTGGCATGCGTATGCCGTGCGTATCGGGGCCTATACGTGTGCCATGACGTCGTATCAAGGCGTGCGTGTACGTGTACCGTGACGTCGTATCGAAGCGTGTGCGTGGGTCGTGACGTAGGTGGAGGAGTGCGTGTACGTGGACCGTGACGTCATATCGAAGCGTGTGCGTGGGTCGTGACGTCGTGTCGAAGCGCGTGCGTGGGTCGTGACGTCGTGTGCGTGTCGTTGGCTCTGCTTCCAGAGATCAAGGTGTCCTTGTCATGGGAGTTCCCTTGGGCCAGAAGGTATGCTGCAGGATGATGATCTTCTCCGCTGGATCACGTCGGGGTCACCAATGTGGCGAAAAGGATGTGGTCGCCATCTGATCGGCGGAGCGATTCGTCCCGGAGTCGGCTTGTGGACTCGTCAGTAAGGCTAGGCCGACTCCTGCCCTAGACGCTCTGTGGTCCTCGGTGAGAGTTTTTTTTTTTTTTTTTTTTTTGAAGAACGGACGAGGAGGGGAATCTTCCGAAGACACCCAAGATGTTGGTAGGGTAGTGTCGGATTTTTACCGACTAAACCCCTCCTCGAGGTTACCAACCCATGGGGTTATAAACCATGTAGAAGACGAGAGATGGCGGAGAGGGGATAATTAATAAGGGGCCCAACAACTAGATGGGGCCGAAGGCGCGAATGGCGCGGCAGCGAGGCTAGGGGGAACGGTTGAGGTTAAGTGACGAAATTAAATTGAATTATCTATTTAATAAGAATACAGGGCCTACGGACTTTATCCTTGGTTCTGCTTGAAAAGTTGCTAAGTGCCTTGATAGAGGGGTTTTTATGGGACTTGACGGAGTTCCGAAGGTTATTTGCGTACTTTAAAGCGGCTGTATCGAGGGAAGGAAGATTGGTTTCACGGAGCATCTGGGTGTTCCTAATGAACCAAGGGAAATTTAGAGAACTTCTGAGGAGCCTCATGTAAGTACGGTGAAGTCTAGCTAGTGTCCTGGGCGAGGCCGATCCCCAAACGGGAATGGCATAAGAGCAAATGCTCCTAATTAGCGCGTTGAAGGCTCGGACCTTGGTAACCTGAGAAATATTTCTGTTATTGAAGAATGGTTTAAGGGAGACGTACGCACCGATAGCTTTGCCGCGCACGGAAGAGATCTGCTTAGTCCAGTTTAATTTTCTGTCAAAAGTAACCCCTAAGTATTTGACAGAGTTACTCCACGGAATGCGGTGTTTGTTAACAGATAGGGGGTCCGGAGGGATATTACGGCGAGAGAAGAAGATTGCCTCTGACTTGGCTTCGTTGAGGGAGAAGCCCCACATATGATACCAGTCGAGGAGTACGGGAAGGAATTTGTTAACTACTGTGGAGCAAAATTTCTTAGTTTTGGAAGAATATAACAGTGCGACGTCGTCGGCGTATTGAGCGGTTATTATCTTGTCGTGGGTGGGAATGTCGTGGCAGAACAGATTGAATAGAGTGGGCGAGAGTTTGGAGCCTTGAGGGACTCCTGCCGTGATAGGCTGTGCATCAGAGAGGCTTTGCCCCGAACGGACTCTGAATGATCTATCAGTGAGAAAGGACCGTATTACGCCAATTAGATAGTGGGGGAGTTTTAGGTGGATTAATTTAAAGATTAAGCCGTCATGCCAAACTCTATCAAAGGCTTGTTTGGCATCTAGCAGGAGCATTGAGGTGTGCCGGCTCTTGTTTAGGTTATCCGCAACGAGTTCAGCTACGCGGAGAAGTTGATGACAGGTGCCATGACGGGGACGAAAGCCATGCTGGAAGTCTGGGAGGACGTTGGCATCGGAGCAGAATCTGTTTAGGCGGGTAAGTATGATATTCTCAGCTACTTTACTAAGGGAGGGGAGCAGGCTAATTGGTCTGTAGCTGGAGGCTTGATTGAGAGGCTTGCCCTGCTTTGGAAGACATATGATTGTAGCTGTCTTCCAGGCAGGGGGAAAGTATTGCAACCGCATCATAGCGTTGACGATGTTGCAGATGGCGACGATAAGGATGTGTGGGAGAATTTTGAGTACCCCGTTGGGAATGGAGTCGGAACCTGGTGCTTTGTTTTTCTTCAGGGATTGGATGGTCACGGCAATTTCGCTAGGAGAGGTGTGAGGGAAGGATAGGTCGTCGAGTCTAAAATAGTGGACGGCTTCTGTTACGATACCGTGGAAATTAGCGAAATTGGCACGGGTAGGAAACGGGGAGCATTGCTAGACGGGCAGTTGCGGTTTTATATAGAAACTTGCCCGTTGTTGGACCACTAACGAGAAACCGAAAGCCGTGGAGTCGAACGGTGGCGCCACCTGGCGGCGGGCCGTATCTTTGTTAGGAAACATTTTTGAAAAAAATTTTCTTATGAAAGTCTACTTTTTGTTTGTTGTTCTACCACATATAAAAAAATGACGTTTAACCTGGTCCAACCTGTATAATAGAGAGATTTTTGTTATCAATAAAGGTACCTACTTCTCGAGTTTACCATTGTGAAATCGGAAAAACGACTAAAGCTTCTTTGAATTTATCATTTCGAAATTCTTTCGAAAAGTCTGTTGGTCTAGCTTGTTTAGGACCAGAGATGACGTACTCGTAGTCAGTTTCGAAACCTCCTCGCAAGGAACGCTCGTAATCTTTGATTGAAGGCCGACAATACCGATCGAAAACTATATGTACACGTGGAGCATCATAACTGTAAGAATAGGGAGGTTCGGTAATTTTTTTTTAATGAAAATCGATAGAGTTTGGATCACAAAAACGTTAACCGAAGTTGTAGCGCAAAATATTAAGAGTTAATCGTGCTATAAATATTTAAAAATTATGAATTGACGCGAGGCTAGAAAATGGGACCTCGACACGAGGCTACGTTGCGTGATGTCAGTTGCTAGACTCCCCCGCCACAACGTCCAAACTATGCTCGCAACGAGTAGATTTACCGTAGAAAACGCAACAGCCAGCAGTACGTATTAAGTAGTAGTGGCTTCAGCGCGGGTTTTAACGTCCACACGTCCAAAAATCACATACACTTCGTTGTTGCTGTCTCGGAACTAACTATTTCTTATTTAGTAGACGCTGCAAAGCCCGTTTAGAAGGGACAGAGTGACCAGAAATTACTCTGTATCAAGCTACATACCACATGCTCATCTCGGCCGCTAGGCCCGCCGGGTTTTTTCCGGTTGTAAAGTATTGGAAACTTTTTAGCAAGGGTTATAACTCTTTATAAATCCCCCTTACCCTATATACCCTTACCTTTCCTTTGCGATAATAAATCATATTCTTAACCCTTTCACTCACGAATTTTTATTTTTACAGCCATACAATTGATAATGTATATTCCAGCTCTTCGATGCTTTAAATTTAAATTTTTTTTAATAAAAAAAATTTTTTTGCATAAATTTAATTTTTTAGTTTATTTATAAATTTAATTTTTAATTTGTATAGCGATATATGCCTTATACGTTCGTTACAATGTCCACGAATGCCTCCCTTTGTACTTATTGTGAACAAACGGTCAAAAAATTCTAATTTATGACTTTATATTATATATACATTAATCCACGCGTGTCCACATTTGTGGTCACCATGAGCGAAAGGGTTAAACTTAGGATTATAAATATCTAACATCGAGCAGTTTTTGTTTATTTCAATACTCTCACTCAAGAAGTAATCGATTAAATTAATGTAGAAGTTTTCTTATCTATTATAATTTGCTTTTGGGGAACATAACAATGGTCAAACATTTATTGCTACGGATTAAGGAAAAACCCCAAAAGAAGACCTCAATCAGACCAAGTAATCATTATCATTCAATCTTAAATCTATGCTGATACATACATAGTTTGTAGATACAAATTACTCTTATATTCTAATAAGATTACATAAAAATTGATAGTATCGTGATCAAATTTATAAAAAATTAATATTCAATAGTAATCTTCATCATATGATACGTTACGCAAATCTTTAATACGTGCACTCTTCGTCGAAGTTTGTTTACATACTTCAGAATCTTTTGAGGAATTTACGTCGATCTTATTGTTTATATCAATTTCATCTGTCTCAACAAAAGCTACCTTTCCTCAAATAGAAGCTTAGCCCTTTCCCTTCTGACCATCGCTGATTCACCCCCGAAACATTTGCCGATCCAAGAGAACCAGATAGTTAAATTACGTTCGCGCTATATGCCTGCACTGCTCCCCGGGAGAAGGCGGAGCTTGTGTCTGGCAAGTGACGTCAAACCAATAAGAAAACGTTCTCGTTCCTAACGTTATCGCCGGAGTTACAATGTGCAATTTGAAGTAGTAAATTTTATTTTTTTTGAAAAATTCTTTCACGTAGATGGTTACTTACACATGCATAATAGTTTCCATAGAGAAATAACATAAAATATTTTTGGTCCGAACCTCCCTATTAAGGAGGAACATCAGTACTCTACGGGGTGAGGCGAGAGGAGGGAAAGAACAAAGCTTTCGACGTGTATTGCCAATATCAGGTAATGAAATCTTAGTTCACTCAAAAATTATACATACGTTATTAATGTCACAAAATGTGGCTTATCATTGCACTATTATTGATTTAAAATCAATGTAATATTTATTTAAATTTCTTACTGGTAAATTTTACATTATTTATTCGAGTAAGAAAATGAGAAAAACGTGGCAACACCGCAGTTTTTGACCACGAGGTTGGTATGAGATTTGTCGGTAAAAACAGTCACTTACCGACATAATTCTACGCGTGACAGCTGCGAACATATTTTGATATTCATAACCTCAAAGCTATATTATGTTTACGTGGGTTCTATCAGTAGCCAAGTATTGGTTTTAAAATGTATAATATTACGGCACAATGTTATCGTTGGAAAAGAAATTACTCACCATAATTCACAAATTCACGATTTCGAGATTGGACGCTTCGGATCTCCCGAATTGACACCAACTCTAACTACCGACTCGTTTTCTACCGGTATACAGGTAAATGAGAGTACCGACCAAGCCCGGCCGATGGTAAATTTCAAAGTCCCTGCAATTGTGCGGTGCTGCGCGGGTCATGCTGTATTAGTCTCGGGTTTGAATCCTAGCGCACCGTCTGACCTCTCCTCTGACGTCACGCGCTATTGCCACGTTTTCCCCTATTCGTTTAAAAATTCCGTTTTCTCGAAACCTTTTACTAAATTACACAAAAACTACTAAGTGAAATTGGTTTAAACTGTGCAGGATCGAAGTTTATAACTACATGCAAAATAAAACGTTTTCTTTTTACCATTTCTTCCATTTTAAGAGCCAATATTATTACTATCAAATCATCGGCCCATAAGGTTCCATGTTAATCAGTGACTTTTCAAACACGAATAAAAAAACGGTTAAGTGAATTTCTTTCAAATTTTTACAGTAGCGTTCTGATGAAGTGAAGATTATAAGAAAAAAATCTTAGTAATTGGTCCATTTTCATTTCACTGATGTTCCTCCTTAAAGGGCATAGCCGGGTTTCCATTTGAAATCGGCCCCAGAGCCGATTTAAATTTCTAATCAACTTTTCAAAAGTACTCTGCCTAAGTATATTTTTGCCAAAGTTTCGGACCATTATCCGCCATATTGAATTGGTAATGGCGGATCTTGCTATTTTCGTTTTTTTTTGGCTTTTTAACCAAAAGTAATCATCAGAAAAATCTGAAAAAATTCACAGTATTTTTCATCATCACGATACACATTCTGAATTTTTTTGCAATTTTTTCGAATACAAATTCTCGAAAAAAAAATTGCGAAAGTTTTTGAACGCTATTTTTTTGGGTTCCCATCGCGACGCAAACGCACATTTTTCACCAATGCATAGCCCATTCCGAAATACACTTTATAGAATATTTGCAGATTTTTTCAAGGGGTGCGCGGGGGTTAAAATAATCGAAAATCCCTCATAATGAGTATTTCCATCTATTTTAGTCCCGGAATACAATTATAAAAATATTTGACTCGTAAAAATTATGTTTATCGAGAGTTTCAGTTAATTCAAAACCTACCACGCGGTGACGGGGAATAAAAAATGAAGGAATCTGAAGTTTAATTTTTTTCTGACAAATATTCGTTCTTGTTTTTTATTTAACACATGTTTTATTTATTACATGATTTTCGAATAATATATAATATATATTCTTCAATAACTCAATCATTGTCACTATCTTCATTGATCACTGCAGTCACGCCTTCTTTCAAGAATAATTGGCTTAGTATTTTCGCTGGTCTAACTATTTTCGCCAGATACCGTGCATGAGACAAATAATAAATCACAGCAGCGACATGGGAACAACATCCAATAGTCCGGTTTTCATTTGCGCATGCACAGTAATGTCGCTTAATGCCTAAATATCCATTTGAATTTGGCGCATAATCAATAAAACATTTATACGTCCTACTATTGATATGCCTTGGTTTTACTTTAACCGATCACTGCTTGATTTGTATTGCGATTAAAGACTGATAGTATTTACAAAAAAAATTCACTTTAAAAACGCACTTTACGCTGCACGATCCACAAACGTGACAAAGTAACGCGCGCGACTGATAGTAGTAAGGCGGCTCCCCACGGCGACTCATGCCGAGAAGTTTCGGTGAGAAGCTCGCCAAGAAGACTCGGGAACACGAGAGTGAACGGAAAAACGAGAAGGCGAGAAACTATCCACATTCACATCCATATAATTGATAGTACAGTCACACAACAAAAAAAGTGGGGTATACATTTGATGCGATACATGTTATCCGTAGTAATTTCGCCTCCTGATCACGAATCCGGTTCATTTGGCTATCACGTCACATTTTTATTTAATCTCAGAAAAACCAGCCAGAGATCATGATTTTCAAAAAGTTAATGGACTTAAACCAAATTCGGTATAAGGGGTTTTTTGGGTCGCTGATGACGAATCTGAAGTCGGATTTCAAAAATTCAAGATGACGGATCCAATATGGCGGACGAGAATTTCGAAAATCGACGAATTCATTGAACCTTTGGTATACTGGGATTTTTTCGGTCGCTGATGACGAATATGAAGTCATATTTACAAAAATTCACAATTTTCGAAAATCTCGTCCGTCATATTGGATCCGCCATCTTAAATTTTTGAAATCCGATATCAGATTCATGTTCAGCGATCCAAAAAAACCCCTATAGCGGATTTGGTTTATGTCTATTAACTTTTTGAAAATCATGATCTCTTTATGGTTTTTTGAAATTAAAAAAAAGTGACGTGATGGCTAAATTTTGACACCGGATTCATGATCAAGAGGTAAAATTACTACGGATAACATATATCGCATCAAATGTATAACCCACTTTTTTTTGTGTGACTGTGTAGTTATTCGCAAGAATTTTTGCGAAAAATGTTTGCAATGCCGCGTGATTGGTTTAGAATTAACTGAAACTCCCGATAAACGTAATTTTTACGAGTCAAATATTTTTATAATTGTACTCCGCGAGTAAAATAGACGGAAATACTCATTATGAGGGATTTTTCGATTATTTTAACCCCCGCGCACCCCTTGAAAAAATCTGCAAAAATTCTATAGTGTATTTCGGAATGGGCAATGAATTGGTGAAAAATGTGGGTTTGCGTCGTGATGGGAACCAAAAAAAAATAGCGTTCAAAAACTTTCGCATTTTTTTTCGCGAATTTTGATTCGAAAAAATTGCAAAAAAATCCAGAATATGTATCATGATGATAAAAAATACTGTGAAGTTTTTCAGATTTTTCTGATGATTAGTTTTGGTTAAAAAGCCAAAAAACGAAAATTGCAAGATTCGCCATTATGAATTCAATATGGCGGATAATGGTCTGAAACTTTGGCAACAATATACTTAGGCCGAGTACTTTTGAAAAGTTGATTAAAAATTTTAATCGGCTCTGGGGCCGATTTCAAATGGAAACCCAGCTATGCCCTTTAATTCTTTACAGTTATGATGCTCCACGTGTACATATAGTTTTCGATCGGTATTGTCGGCCTTCAATCAAAGATTACGAGCGTTCGTTGCGAGGAGGTTTCGAAACTGATTACGAGTACGTCATCTCCACGATTGCGGGAGGTAACGGACTGTCATTTCGGAAATTTTTCAGTAACGCAGATTTATCTGTCTTACAAATCGTACATCCAATTCAATACCGCCACAAGTGTAAATTATATAATTTTGAATAAGAAGGAAATAAAACAATGCTAGATCGGAATTCATAGGGCCATATATGAAAATATGGCATATTTAAAAACTTAACCACTTGTGGCTGTATTTCTTTCCAAAGTCCAATATGTTGGCACTGCAATAATCGCCATAAAATCAAAAATTAAAATTGTGCAGTTATGGCGGTATTGAACTGGATGTACGAAATAGTGCCATCTAATTGTAAGTGACATAATTATGTGGGTATCGTAGTCATGGGATACGAAAGCATTTTTTCGATATCCGCTGCCTCCTTCATTGATATCCGACCAAACAGATCACGTTGCGTGCAAACCTCACGTACTTTATTATTAATTATTACTTTTTGTTCGTTATTACAGCTCGCAAAATTCAAAATTTTATTTTGTTTGATTGGTTCTTCGAATCTGCTAACATATTGCGAACATTCGGATACAAATAAGTCGACGTCCATAACGGCGCACCGCGCGTCGCACCGCACTTCGCACAGCCCTTAAAGGTACATACCTTTATCGCTTACATACATATCGCACCGACCATAGCCTTTCCCATGTAAATAAATGGACTCGATCACAACGGCGCATAGTCCTTCGCTTCACACGTGGTATGGTTTACACACACATGCGCCTATTTACCTCGCTATGGGCAGTGCGATGTGCGGTGCGCCGTTATAAACATACCTTTAAGGGCTGTGCGAAGCGCGATGCGATGTGCGGTGCGCTGTTATGGTCGTACCCTAAGTCTTGCATTGCCCGTCCATTTTTTTCTACAATACATATAAAAGAAAATCAGTCACGGCTTCCGATGCACGACGACCTGTTTTAGTATTAAATAAAAAACAAAACGTGTGGCCGCCACACGCGGAAGAAGTGAAACTTCGATACCAGTTTCTCTGAATTTGATTCCGGTGGTATTAGTTTCAATTGGCTCTACGAAGAAGCATTGTAGAAGACTTGTATAGAGCCAATTGAAATTAATACCATCGGAATCAAATTCAGAGAAACTGGTATCGAAGTTTCACTTCTTCCGCGTGTGGCGGCCACACGTTTTGTGTGTTTTTTTTTTCTTATTTTCATCCAAGGAAACCATCCTTGAAGTTTGTCGCAATATTAAAGAATCACCCAGTATATTTACTTACTTGGTCTAACAAAATATTTTTCTCAGTATACGAAGTAACTTTGATCGAACGAACGAAGTATTCAGTAAACTGACAAATTTCTAGAAAATCATAAACGGAATCAAGGAATTTTACTTCCAAATTTGACAGTGATAAAACATTAATCGCTGTTTCTCAGAATTTCACATACATTACAAATTCTATTATAGTGCACATTGTAGTGCACGCAGTTCGGGTGGTACGTTTCGGCAAACGAGGACTGCTTATGTATTCGCAATCCTGCACCTTTCCCTGAAGGCTAATTACCGAACGAATTGTAATGAACCACTTCTCGCAGATGCCGCTATATTTCGAATGCATTCGAAATGCATTCAGCTTTCTAAAGGAGAGAAATGACGATTTCAATAGATAACCGAATATTTCGGCAAAGGTTCATTTCGATTCGTCCAGTAATTAACCCTTTCAGGAAAGTTGCGGGACTGCGAACTCATTAGCAGCCTGGATTCGCCGAAATGTACTGCTTCGCTGATGGCGAGATGAACCCTAGTTTGACGAAGTATTTATGATCGCGATGCTATTGGGTTGGAAAATAAGTTCGTAGCGTTTTCTTTTATTTTCTTTCATTTTACAACGATTTGTTTGCTGTCCCGCAAAGTGTTTTATATTCATTCGAAAGAGCTCTTTCTGCTCTACAAAACTGATCGAAAATTCATAACATAATTGTTTATTCGAATAACAATTTTTTATTATTTTTCAGGCTTAGAAATGGAATATCCAGGAGGAAAAAATCAGAATTTTCGACATCTTTTTTATCAAAGACTCGCCTATAACACCTTCTCCGTATACGGCAGTTTTTTGACCTCGATGAAAAGCAAAGAAAAGCAGATGTCGAAACTGCTGATTTTTGCCCCCTGGATATTCCATTTCTAAGCTAGAAAAATAATAAAAAATTTAATTATTCGAAATAACAATTATAACAGTTTTGTAGAGCAGAAAGAGCTCTTCCGAATACATATAAACATATTGCCAAACAACAAAATAGATCGTTGTAAAATAAAAGAAAACATAATTGTGCGACCGACAGTCTCGGCGACACGAGTATCGGCCACTTGAGCATGCCGGTCGCGGGAGTATAAGGGCCCGGGCACACAGAGCGCGGTCAGCGTTCCGCGTTCCGCGTTCTGCGTTCTGCGTTCTTTGTAATGAATGGAGTTACAAGTAACAACACGCACTGCCAGCGGTCAGACCGCTGCGGTCAACGAGAACTCTTGCGTTCTGGCGTTCTATTCACAGAAAGACAGAGAACGCGTGAACGCCATGTCGGAAACAGAAAAATTAACTGAATTAGTTCGCGAAAGACGTTTGTTATATGACATACGAAAATAAATAAGAAATCGTTCTTCATCGTCAAGCAATTCAGCAAAAAGAGTATGAAATTCTCCTTTGTCTTCTCGCTTGCTATTTATTGGATGCACCCAGTGTTTCCTTTTTCTTTTTCTCCTGGTCGCCTCCAGGCTCCACAAAAGCAATGCTTCTTCTTCGTCGGAAGACGAACTATCTGAGAGCATGTTTCACGCATAATATTTTGAACAAAACTGGAACGCTGGTTAATTGACCGCCGCCTGTGTGCCATCGGAACGCAGAACTCTGAACGCAGAACGCTGAACGCAGAACGCGGAACGCCAGACCGCGCTCTGTGTGCCCGGGCTCTAATATATAGCATCTCACCAACGAAAGTCGCGTCGCGTGGTGTGTGTACACTCGTCGAGCATCGGATACCTGCGTAGCGTTGTGTGCGAAGGGCCTAACAAGGAGTGTTTAAAAGTAGACTGGAAAAGGCCTCGAAATGGGCACCGAAATGAATGACCTACTATCGAAATAAGCAAAAACTACTCGATATCAGGCACTTATGTGAAGGAGCAGCGAAAGTACAATTTATTACCCGACTACCGGGAGAGGTTCCATCATTTAACAACCGAAAAAAAATAAAAACGGCGGGTCCAACTGGCGTGGTGTAAATAGAACACCCAGAGTGTCTAGCGAAAGCGACAGGCATCGGGGTACCTCGAGTTGCAAGCGAAGAGCCCCTCGACCGCGCGTGCTCAAATTTCAGGAGCCTCGCGGGAGGGCACCGAAACCCTCTGCCTTTTATTTCGCTCTCCTCGGACAAAGTGCAGACCCGCAATAAATTCAATTATTGCGGTGCACATGCACTTGTAGTCCAGTAAAATTTCCGTTTAAATCGAAAATTGTGACGTAATGGTGAAAACTTGACAAAAGCTATGTTTTGATGTTATTAACAGAGGGAACATGTTAAAAGAAGTATCACCCCCCGGCGACGGCTGTAAAAAATTTATTTATTGTTGAAAAATCGGTTCTTTGCTGATATTTTGAAAAATACGTAACTTATTGAAAAATAGCTTAGACAAAAGTTGTAGATAATGAAATTATCTACAAAAAAGATTATTACATTTTTACTATATCTTTAACCACTAAGAAACTAGGACCTCCAGATGAGTAGGAATTTTCAAATATTCATAACAAATGCAAAAGTTAAAATTTTTACAATTTTTCTTTCTATAACTTGCCTAGAAAAATGTCATCTTTTTTCCTAGCGAAACCGAATTTTTTTTTTCAGTGTTGTTTAACACTAATTGATGTTTAAAGTTGTCAATTTCTCAATTCACATCGAAATGTACAATAAAAAAATTTTTTAATTATACCATCGTTTATTTCGGATTCTTTCTGAAAGAAAAGATAGATAGCAATTGAACGTATCTTGCCTGGTTTGTAAGATATGCTCAATTGAAAAGGAGGGAGATTTATGCGATGAGCACCACTAGCTTGAGACAGACATATAGTGTCGCACCGTTCTCACTCTCGTCGCCCTGACGTTTGTGTGCGCGCGCTGCTGCAGTTGTCTGCAAGTGTCAGTGAGACAGAAGGTTGCTCTAAGCGTTTTGGAGTAACTTATGCTCCCTTGCAGGATAGACGAAAATCGGAAGGCCGTTTTCGTAGCATCGCGACCATGAATACCTCGCAGAGCTAGTAGCCAAGGCAATATGCATTATCTTATTTCCATTATCTTCTTTCCAGCGCCTCCTAGGTAAAATGTAGTTTTATAAAAATTGTAGAGGATACGATTCTCTACAAGTTTTGTTTAACATTTTTTTCTCTCAAACAAATAATTTCAGAGTTACGCTTAACTAAACTAGAGCACTTTTCCTACAGTTGCATTACGTACCCTTTTCAATCCGATTCTTTGGCATTATCTTCTTTCCATCGCCTCCTAGGTAAGAGGTAGTTACATAAAAATTATAGAGGAGACAATTCTCTACAAGTTTTGTTTAACATTTTTTTCTTTCAAATAAATAATTTTAGAGTTACGCTTAAGTAAACTAGAGCACTTTTCTTACAGTTGCATTACGTACCCTTTTCAATCCGATTCTTTGGCATTATCTTCTTTCCATCGCCTCCTAGGTAAGAGATAGTTACATAAAAATTATAGAGGAGACAATTCTCTACAAGTTTTGTTTAACATTTTTTTCTCTTAAACAAATAATTTCAGAGTTACGCTTAAGTAACCTAGAGCACTTTTCTGACAGTTGCATTACGTACCCTTTTCAATCCGATTCTTTGGCATTATCTTCTTTCCATCGCCTCCTAGGTAAGAGGTAGTTACATGAAAATTATAGAGAAGACAATTCTCTACAAGTTTTGTTTAACATTTTTTCTCTCAAACAAATAATGTCAAAGTTACGCTTAAGTAAACTGGAGCGCTTTTCTTACAGTTGCATTCACGTACCCTTTTCAATCCGCTTCTTTGGCATTATCTTCTTTTCATCGCCTCCTAAGTAAGAGGTAGTTACATAAAAATTATACAGGAGACAATTCTCTACAAGTTTGTTTAATATTTTTTTCTCTCAAACAAATAATTTCAGAGTTACGCTTAAGTAAACTAGAGCGCTTTTCTTACAGTTGCATTCACGTACCCTTTTCAATCCGATTTGTTGGCATTATCCCCTTTCTATCGCCTCCTAGGTAAAAGGTAGTTACATGAAAATTATAGAGGAGACAATTCTCTACAAGTTTTGTTTTACATTTTTTTTTCTCAAACAAATAATTTCAGAGTTACGTTTAAGTAAACTAGAGCACTTTTCTTACAGTTGCATTACGTACCCTTTTCAATCCGATTCTTTGGCATTATCTTCTTTCCAGCACCTCCTCGGTAAGAGGTAGTTACATAAAAATTATAGAGGAGATAATTCTCTACAAGTTTTGTTTGGCAATTTTTTCTGAAACAAATAATTTCAGAGTTGCGCCTAAGTAAACCAGAGCGTTTTTCTTACAATTGCATTCACGTACCCTTTTTACTCTCAACTTCACTAATTACTGATTCATTATGTTTTCATAATCAATTGTACTCGTTTAAACACCACCATGAGATAGAGTAAACGGCGCGTTTTTTTTAACATAGTTTCCCCAGTAGGCCTATTCCACATCTGTCGTTCTAGTGTGCAGTTTTCCAAACTAGTTCGTATTGTTTTGTTCAATTTTAATTCTGAATGAAATAATTGCAAAGCGTGAAATTTGAGCATTAGATATTTGAAGCAGAAATTATGTATTTTTATCTAAAGCATAGAGAAATCGATAATTCGACAGCGTTAAATGTTGGAATATTATTGTATTTATGGTAGTTAGGAACAAAACAAGAAAAGGAATTTTAGATTCGGAAGCAGTCCAGCAATTTCATTGGTAGTATAACGCTCCAGCTTGTGTTCTGTTATGGAAATATTTAAAATGAAGAATAAAAAATTTTTTGGACTTCTCCAATCGAAGTGGATCAACGTGGATTACTCATCCGACATCGGAATATTTCTGGAAGAACTACTGGAATATTATTTGTTTTAGATGCATAACATTATTAGTACTCAAAATCGACTTCCATAAAGTGAACATCGTCATCACTTCCATGTCCACCAGTTTCAGCAAACATTTCTACATCTTCCAAATTCGGTTGCATTTCTTCATCTTCTGAATCTGTGTCTTCAGAATCATCCAGCGTGAAATTTTTACAGGTTTGACCGTTGCAATTCTTACAAACATGAGTGCAATGGAGGCCACTTCTCTTACAACGACATCTACTTGTGGCACAGTCACCTTTACAACCATACAAGATCTGAAAATGAGAAAACATTCAATTAAAATTTTCATGAAAAAGGGTGGAAAATTATTGGATAATCTTTGTTGCACTACTTTTCTTTGATAACATGAAGATAAATGTAGGGAAAAAAATTATTTATATCTTTTTGTAGAAGCCTCACAAATTAATTACCTTTTTGAGCAACTCTTTCGGAGCTAATTCTGCACGTTGAATCACTGGAAGGAGCATTATGGTGGTTCTCCTCCATCCCCAATCCTCAGCATTTAATTCTCGTCCTTGCTATGTTTGAACTTGGTAAAACACCCTCTTGGTATGTTCATGAAGTGCAGATGGAGTTGGTGGTAATGAGAAGCCAGTGACATTTTCTTCTTGGCGGTGGTAATAAGTGATACAAAAAGCTTATATCGCATTTCATTAATAGGTTCCTTGTCGCGATCACATTTGTTGAATACAAGTGCTGGATAATAAAAAGGGAAGAGAAGTATGTTCAAAATACCAGAAAAAAATCCAGCTCTGCAGAAATCTGTATCTATTTATATCCCATCGCTGAGGAAGTTATATAGCACTTATATTCAACAAATGATCGCGACAAGGAACCTATTAATGAAATGCGATATAAGCTTTTTGTATCACTTGTTACCACCGCCAAGAAGAAAATGTCACTAGCTTCTCATTACCACCAACTCCATCTGCACTTCATGAACATACCAAGAGGGTGTATTACCAAGTTCAAACATAGCAAGGACGAGAATTAAACGCTGAGGATTGGGGATGGAGGAGAACCACCATAATGCTCCTTCCAGTGATTCAACGCGCAGAATTAGCTCCGAAAGAGTTGCTCAAAAAGGTAATTAATTTTTGTGGCTCCTACAAAAAGATATAAATAATTTTTCTTCCTACATTTATCTTCATGTTATCAAAAAAAAGTAGTGCAACAAAGATTATCCAATAATTTTCCACCCTTTTTCATGAAAATTTTAATTGAATGTTTTCTCATTTTCAGATCTTTTACGGTTGTAAAGGTGACTGTGCCACAAGTAGATGTCGTTGTAAGAGAAGTGGCCTCCATTGCACTCATGTTTGTAAGAATTGCAACGGTCAAACCTGTAAAAATTTCACGCTGGATGATTCTGAAGACACAGATTCAGAAGATGAAGAAATGCAACCAAATTTGGAAGATGTAGAAATGTTTGCTGAAACTGGTGGACATGGAAGTGATGACGATGTTCACTTTATGGAAGTCGATTTTGAGTACTAATAATGTTATGCATCTAAAACAAATAATATTCCAGTAGTTCTTCCAGAAATATTCCGATGTCGGATGAGTAATCCATATCGATCCACTTCGATTGGAGAAGTCCAAATAATTTTTTATTCTTCATTTTAAATATTTCCATAACAGAACACAAGCTGGAGCGTTATACTACCAATGAAATTGGTGGTTTGCTTCCGAATGTAAAATTCTTTTTCTTGTTTTGTTCCTAACTACCATAAATACAGTAATATTCCAACATTTAACGCTGTCGAATTATGGATTTCTCTATGCTTTAAATAAAAATACATAATTTCTGCTTGAAATATCTAATGTTCAAATTTCACGCTTTGCAATTATTTCATTCAGAATTAAAACTGAACAAAACAATACGAACTAGTTTCGAAAACTGCACACTAGAACGACACAGTTGTGGAATAGGCCTACTGGGGAAACTACGATAAAAAAAAACGTGCCGTTTACTCTACCTCATGGTGGTGTGGAAACGAGTACAATTGATTATGAAAACATAATGAATCAGTAATTAGCGAAGTTGAGAGTTAAAAGGGTACGTGAATGCAACTGTAAGAAAAGTGCTCCAGTTTACTTAAGGGGGAAAGCCACTGTGATGACCGGAAAATGTAGAATAACTTTGTGAATTTTTTCTGATTAAAATAAAAAACGAGGGAAAAAACTTTTACAACTACATGAAGGTACATATATTTTAGTATATTAGAAAAAAAAAGCAATACATAATATCAATAAACTACACAATAATACGCGATGCCGTAAAGCTTCTCTGAAAAATGTTTGGCGCATGGGCGCCATTGCTGTGTCCGAATGGTATATCCAAACCAAAAAAATCAATTATTTTCTTAAACTACACGAGTCTAGCTTCAGTTAAGCGTACGGATTTATAAAAATTTTAATTTTTAACAAAGTAACGCATGTTTAAAGATAGAACTTCGAAATTTAGAGAAAAATTGCTCAGTTTTTTAATTATATCTCAACAAGTAATCGCTTAATCGAAAAAATCATACGCTTAACTGAAGATAATTCTTTTAAAAATATTCTGTGAAAATTTCAAGGTAATCGGATAAAAATTGACTGAGTTATGATGGCGCCCAGTTGGAAAAATGTAGTTTCGAGATAAAAGCCTTTAACCCTCGTACGGCCCTCATTTATACTTACACTTAAGTCCTTCGGGTCATATATGACCCAAGGATAGGATGTATGTACTCGTATATATTAACCTTTAGAGCCTGGGGAAATTTCAGTTAAAATCGACTTTTTAAACGTAAAATTTATAAATAAAGTCAATAATTTCCTATTTGGAGGCCCCGATCTAACTGCTGGTCGATATATCGACCACCCCGGACGCAGGGCAAAATCGACTTTGGATCCAGTGGAAAAAATTTGGCAGGAAAGATTATCGCTCAAAACTTGTTACTCGGGGGTTTTTTGGGTCGCTCATTACGATGCTGATATCCAAATCGCTCTATTCTCAAATTCAAGATGGCGAATGCAATATGGCGGATGATGAATTCCAGAAATATTTAGAATTTGAAGATTATGGCCCGAAACTTGTTGCTCAGGGGTTTTTTGTATGGCTCATTACGATGCTGATGTCCAAATTGGTCTATTCTCAAATCCAAGATGGCGGATGATGAATTCCAGAAATTTTAAAAATTTGAAGATTATGGCCCGAAACTTGTTACTCGAGGGGTTTTCGGGGTCGCTTATTACGATACTGATGTCCAAATCAGTCTAGTCTCAAATCAAAAATGGCGAATACAATATGGTGAATGATGACACGGTATACGCGAAAAGCCTTATAGGTGGCGTATTGCGAATTCGTTCGCGCAAACGCAACGCTCCGCGCAATCTATAAGCCTGCCTCGCTCGCCTGTTCTTTACGGTTGTATTGATACAGTAGTATCCAACAATGCAATGGCTGAAAATGAAGTTTGGACTAGTGGCGAATCCGAACCAAAAGTACAAGAGTACCCGTATTTTTACCCATCAATCAAAGATTTCGAAGGTAGCTCCGAAATAAATCCGAAAATCTTTATATTGGGAAATAGTCCAATCGATTATTTCAATTATTTTTTTGATTCTCGTCTGCTTGAAAGAATTATAGAGGAGACGAATCGTTATGAAACTCAAAATCATCAGGTTGAAAATTCTCATATGAAGAAATGGCGTCCTCTCACAAAAGATAAATTTGAAAAATTTCTCGATCTTTCGATTGTAATGGGTGGTATTATATACGCTAATACCATCAGACAGACACTCCTCGCACTACTTGGAGAGATACCTACAGGAGAACCGAGCAGAGCAGGAATGACCACGTCCGTACTCCGTCTCTACATGCATGGTCATTCAGCAAACAAACTACGTACACTTTATAAAATTTGTCTGAAGTATTATGAAATCACTGGAAACTGCATAATATAAGAAAAATGGTACATTGACTACAAATGGTACCTGAATACAAATAACAAAATATTCTACAATATGGGTCATATATGACCCGAAGACCTTGTACGTGCAGTTTTTTGTAGTCGACAAAATTACATAATTACATGCTTATTTCCATCATGAAAAATTATCGTTATAAGAAAGAAACAATGTCTAAAAATTTCAGAAGATTATCTATAAAGGCATAATAATAACTTATCAATATTGAACGCTGTGGGTCATTATAGACCCGAGGGACGTACGAGGGTTAAAACCGCGCGGTCAAGTTCGAGCGTATGCGCTTACTCACACAAAACCTTTCATAACTCCATAAAATTTTCGAATTTCGGTTTGAAACTTAGGGAACAGATTCTTGAAACCTCGAACATTAAGAAAATGTAAAAATAAAAAAATCTATTTTTTGAACATATCACAGTGGCTTTCCCCCTTAAGCGTAACTCTGAAATTATTTGTTTGAGAGAAAAAAATATTAAACAAACTTGTAGAGAATTGTCTGCTCTATAATTTTTATGTAACTACCTCTTACTTAGGAGGCGATGAAAAGAAGATAATGCCAAAGAATCGGATTGAAAAGGGTAGGTGAATGCAACTGTAAGAAAAATGCTCTAGTTTACTTAAGCGTAACTCTGAAATTATTTATTTGAAAGAAAAAAATGTTAAACAAAACTTGTAGAGAATTGTCTCCTCTATAATTTTTATGTAACTACCTCTTACCTAGGAGGCGATGGAAAAAAGATAATGCCAAAGAATCGGATTGAAAAGGGTACGTAATGCAACTGTAGGAAAAGTGCTCTAGTTTAGTTAAGCGTAACTCTGAAATTATTTGTTTGAGAGAAAAAAATGTTAAACAAAACTTGTAGAGAATCGTATCCTCTACAATTTTTATGAAACTACATTTTACCTAGGAGGCGCTGGAAAGAAGATAATGGAAATAAGATAATGCATATTGCCTTGGCTACTAGCTCTGCGAGGTATTCATGGTCGCGATGCTACGAAAACGGCCTTCCGATTTTCGTCTATCCTGCAAGGGAACATAAGTTACTCCAAAACGCTTAGAGCAACCCTCTGTCTCACTGACACTCGCAGACAACTGCAGCAGCGCGCGCACACAAACGTCAGGGCGACGAGAGTGAGAACGGTGCGACACTATTGAGAATTCAAGAGAAGCGGTACTCACTCTGGTGGCTATAATGGTGAACTAGTTTCTGCCACATTATTTCCTAACCACACAATTGGGGACTGTAAAACACACCTTTTTATCGATTGTTTACCATTGATTTTTATTAATTTTGTGCCTCTCGTTTACTGTTGTTCTTTTCTAATTTGTTACTACTAATGACAGAGTGGCAGTGGTTAGACACAAGTGGACACAAAATTAAACCATTAGCTCTTTCTGCTGGAGCCTGCCAATCAGTCGGTGGTTCTAATAGAAGTGTGTCGACCATAGGACTTGTGTCATGAATGGAAAGCGCCCAATGTGGCAGAAACTGGTTCCAGTAATAGCCACCTGGCGCTGCGACTCTTAATTTGAATTCCCAATATGTCTGTCTCAAGCTAGTGGTGCTCATCGCATAAATCTCCCTTCTTTTCAATTGAGCATATCTTACAAACCAGGCAAGATACGTTCAATTGCTATCTATCTTTTCTTTCAGAAAGAATCCGAAATAAACGATGGTATAATTAAAAAATTTTTTTATTGTACATTTCGATGTGAATTGAGAAATTGACAACTTTAAACATCAATTAGTGTTAAACAACACTGAAAAAAAAAATTCGGTTTCGCTAGGAAAAAAGATGACATTTTTCTAGACAAGTTGTAGAAAGATTAGGGGTAGGGTTGTAGGGGTTGAAGATAGAGTGAAAATGTAATAATCTTTTTTATAGATAATTTCATTATCTACAACTTTTGTCTAAGCTATTTTTCAATAAGTCACGTATTTTTCAAAATATCAGCGAAGAACCGATTTTTCAACAATAAATAAATTTTTTACAGCCGTCGCCGGGGGGTGATACTTCTTTTAACATGTTCCCTCTGTTAATAACATCAAAACATAGCTTTTGTCAAGTTTTCACCATTACGTCACAATTTTCGATTTAAACGGAAATTTTACTGGACTATGTCCGGGAATGGCACCAATCGAACGGCGCCGAATCTGCGTACTCTCCCGACGCCTCATGTTCCAACTCACTGGTTTCGAAGAATTTCCTTCTCCCACCATACATGGAAAAAAAACCAGCCCTTATTTCGGCAAAGCATACCCCCGCTAGACGCTTTTCAAATTAGTTAGTGTTCAGAATTCTCCGCGTAAAGACGTATTATCGGGAGTGAATTTGCGGAGTGAATGCGGAGTGAACGCGGAGTGGATGATTTTTAATTAATTTCATCCCGTCCGGAGTGAAATTCACTCCGAAAAGGATTTTATTGAAATTATTTATAAAATTAACTCCGCGGAGATTAATGTCACATAGGAATCGTTCACAAAATATTAAATTATAATACAAATAATAAAATTATATTCTTATTATTTGTATTATTACTTTAGTACTAATAATACTATTTTAAACTCCACGTTCACTCCGTCCGCGGAGTGCTTTCAGTGATTTTTTACAGTAAACTAGATAGATTTTGCTCTACAGTGTACACGCACCATTACCATGTCGTTTTCGTCTCCGTCGACGTCTTCTGATGAAGAAGATATCGTATTTCATTCTAATTTTGAAAAGTGGTGCATGTTGAAGAGAAATAAAAAAAATCATACTTATGGTGCAAATAAAAAACGAACTGTTTATGGAGAGTTCCATCATCTTTATGAAGATTTGAGGAAAGACCCGCAGCGCTTTTTTGGATATATGAGAATGAGCATAAGTACGTTCGATTATATCAAGAACAGTATCGACGGAAACATTCATAAAACCTGGTGTAACTGTCATTCTCAGCCTATATCAGTTGAGGAAAGGCTTATGTTAAGTTTGAGGTAAGTACACATGTACAAAATATTTATAAAAGAAGTCGGAACATCAGTGATTAAATTAGCAATGACACTTGTAGTAGAGATAGGAATTTGCAAACAGTTTTTGCATTTATAATTAGAGCGACAATTTGTAATTCCAAACGCATAGAAAAGAACAGGCAATCGAGGTGTTGTTTACATTTTTTTATATTTTTATTTTGATATTCTATTTATACAAAAATACTAAGGTACTCACTTTTCTCCGGAATATGGGTAGTCCCATCCACAAAAAATTAAACATGTCCGTTCCCGTTGTTAAATACGAAAAAAGTGTTTAATTTTTAGGCGTGACCATCCGTAATCTGGAGAAAAATGAGTGCTCTAAAAATAATATACCAATAAACTTGACATATCTACATTCTAGTGAAATGTACGTAATAGTTGACAAAGAAATACATTTATACTCCATGTGTGAATATAAGAAATAACATAAAAAATTATGATAAGTATCAAACATCGACGGATAAGTTACATTATTAATAGATTCTAGGTAGACGTTGACGTAGAAGACATTTCGTCATTTAATAATTGAAGTACTTTCATTCGAAACGTCATTTTTTGATTCGCCGAGAGAGATCGTACGTGTGGTACAATACTTTTGAAGAATGCTTCGTCCTCGTCGAGTTCTTTTGACTCCCTATATTGTCTACTCTCCTCCTTTCTCTTTAAGTAGGAAATTTTTTCTTGTTCTGCCTTTAACATACCTTCTCCAATTGAGTCAACCCTCTTACGTTTTCTTGATACTTGTTTTCGTACAGTTGCAGAGGAAGAAGGCACTGGAGTCCCATGTAGTGAGAGTGAAAGTGTTCTCGAATTCGTACTTTTTCAGATTCATCGTCGGTTTCAGTACTTCTTTCTGCATCAACTTCCTCTTCCTCAATAGATCCGGATTTGTCCTCATCTCGGGGAAAATTTCCTGAACTTATTCGCGGTTCGCATTGATCCTTGAGAAATAGAAGTACATCAAAGTACACCCAGTCCGGTTTCCCAGCATCATCTTCATCCGCACCATCTCCGGAACGTTTAACTGGAGTTTCCGTTAATTTCCTCATGAACGTCTCTCTTAATCTTTTCCAATTTGATTTCGCTAAAGTAACTGAAAGTAAAAAAATATTCACGCGAAATGTGATAAAACTGTACAATATTTTTTTTCGACGCATTTTGCGTAAATGCCAATTCATAGTATAAGTTTAATAACGCCTGGACTATATATATACCATTATAAAGCATATTTCTATTCTGCTGAAAAGTACATGATGACGTTTATTGTTGCAGGTATTTCTCTACCGGGATTCCATTCAGAAGTTTGGCTTTCTCATTTCGCATGGGTAAATCTACAGTAAGCAATATCGTCATGGAAATTGCAGAATCTATTTGGCATAGTTTGTGTGAAACCTACATGCCTGTTCCATCTCAGGATGATTTTGAAAGAATTGCTCATGACTTCAATGACATTTGGAATTTTCCCAACTGTGTGGGAGCTCTAGACGGCAAGCATATTCGTGTACAATGTCCTAGCAACTCCGGTTCTATGTTTTTTAACTATAAAGGCTACTTTTCTATCGTGCTTCAAGGATTAGTCGATGCAAATTATAAATTTATAAACATTGATGTTGGTGGGTATGGAAAGCAAAGTGACGCAGGTACATTTAAAGCGTCACCATTATATGATAAACTTATGCGTAGGACCCTACATTTGCCCGATAACAAAGCGCTTCCAGGATCAAATGTACAAATGCCATACGTCATTATTACCGACGAAGCATATCCCCTGTTAAAAAATGTAATGAAGCCATATGCTAGGCAAGATTTAGATCCGGAGACAGAAATTTTTAACAAGCGTTTATCCCGAGCAAGACGTACCGTAGAATGTGCGTTCGGTATTTTGAGAGCGAAGTGGCAAATTTTGGACAGACCGGTACTAACGACTGTAGAGAATTTAGATAAAATTGTTAAGGCAATTTGCCTTTTGCATAACATAATTATAGATAAAGAAGGAGTGGACCATAATCTGCGAGAAGTTCACGTTGTCGCACAAAATCGAAATAGGCAAGCTCCCGCGGGAAGACAAAATAATGAGGCAAAAAATATTAGAGAGACATTTAAAAGATTCTTTTGTGACAACCAAATATGTTAGGAAAAGGTACTGCAGTTCATTGCAAATCATGAAACTTACTTCATTTACATACATCGTAGAAATAAGCAGTTGTATTTATTTTGTCTTTCATTTCCGAAAAATAGTTTATTGCACGCCATTGGTACTCAGATATAAGTTTATTATATTCTGTACGTTTTGTTTATCTGAGATGTAGTAATTATAAATTAATAACTTTAAAATCTGTACAGGGTAATTCATTAATTATAAATTGTAGCATAGTAATACTACTTTTGTCAACTATATATTAGGTTGTAACATAAATTTGGAATAACGTTTTTGACGTTGAGTCGACATTGTTCTAAACGGCATAACTTTTTAACCACGAACCACAGCAAAACAGTTTATACCTTAAAATAACCGCAAGAAAACGAGCTTTCAAATGAGGTATAACACGTCACTGAATTTGCTTTACACACCTGAAAAAACAAGAATTTTTCCAAATTTATGTTACAACCTAATATTTCAACTTTATTTCACCTAATTATTATAGGAATAATTTTAAGATGTTTCATTTTTCATTCTATATAATTATTTACATGAATTTAATGTAAAAAATGTTTATGTAACTATTGTTAAGTTTCATTATTATTATTGTACATATATATTCATTTTCTAGCAGTAGGTACATAAAATTCATTATATTATTTACGTTCATTTTTTCATTTAAGATTTAATAATTATGAAATAACTTTAAATTCTGTACAGGAGTATTCATTAATTATAAATTGTGGAATAATGGTATAATTTTTTTCAACTCTAATTATAGGAATAATTTTAAGATGTTTAATTTTTTCATTGTATATAGTTATGATGAATTTAATCTTAAATATTTGAGTGTTTAATTTTATTGTTAGGTTGTACTATTATTTTTATGTACATAATAATTTCCTAGCACTCCACATAACATTTAAAAAACAATGTTTCTTTTTATTTCACTGTTCCCAACCACATATGAAAGATAATATGAGTACGCCACTGGTTTATCGAAGTAGCCTAGTCGCTTTGTGATGCTTAATATTTATAATAATATGTGTACGTTACTCAATTATCTCATAACATTTGGTTAATAAATGTTCGACATATTGCGTAATTACTTAAAAAATGAATTTTTTCGTCTCATATCTCATTTACCTATAGAACTGTTATATTTATAAGATCTATACTCTTCATATTAATTTACTTATCAATTTTTTAATATCCTCTTAACATTGACCGGATTTCAAACTTTATATACGTGAATGCATATACAAAATGTTATTATGAAGTACCCACCTGTTGTTCCACATTCATCTGCTACTTCCTTCCACAATTTTGCCAAAATTAAGCTATTGTGGTGGCTTCTGTTCCTTTTATTCCAGATTGCTTCTCGAACAAAAACGCAGTTTATTAATTTATCTTTATCCATTGCCGGGTGTTCGGGGAGGTGTGATTCCGGTTGAATCTCCAATCACTAGTCACTACAAATATATTCCAATTCACGAGATACAGTACTTGAATGGTGTTCCCTCTTTGAGCGACGGACTATGCGCCAAGTTAATTTTACGTAGTTGGTTTGGGTATTGAAATAAACTTACACCGTTTTACAGGGAAAACAAAAACAATGTATGTTAATTTCGAGCAGTTCGAATTTCGCTTGAGGATTTGGAACGAACTGATCGTTCGGAGGGTTTCTGACGAACTACCCAGTAGTCCAGTAAGATTTCCGTTTAAATCGAAAATTGACACATACGGGCGAAAACTTGGGAAAAGGTGTGTTTTGATGTTATTAATCGAGGGAACATATTAAAAGAAAAATCACCAACCGGGTGTAAAAAATTATTTATTGTTGAAAAAATCGATTCTTCGCTAATATTTTGAAAACTACGTGACATATTGAAAAATAGTTAAGACAAAAGTTGTAGATAATAAAATTATCTACAAAAAAGCTATTACACTTTTTACCCTATCTTCAACGCCTAAGAAGCTAGGACCTCCAGATGAGTTGAAATGTTCAAATATTCATAACAAATCCAAAAATTAAGATTTTTGCAATTTTTTTTTGTAACCCGTTTAGAAGAATCTCATCATTTTTCCTAACGAAACCAAATTTTGATTTTCATTGTTGTTTACACATGATTGATTTTTAAAGTTTTAAATACTTGAATTTACATAGAAATTTGCAATTAAAAAATTTTTTAATTATACCATCGTTTATTTTGGATTATTTCTGAAGAAAAAGCTAAATAGCAATTCAACGTATCTGAATTGCGCCGTTTACTCTACCTCGTGGTGGTGTGGAAACGAGTACCTACAATATTGATGATGACAACATAATGAATCAGTAATTAGCAACGTTGAGAGTGAAAAGGGTACGTGAATGCAATTGTAAGAAAAGCGCTCCAGTTTACAGAAGTGCAACCCTGCAATTATTTGTTTCAGAAAAAAATGTTTTAAACAAAACTTGTATCCTCTCTACAATTTTCATAATACCTACTTACCTTTTACCTAGGACGCGCTGGTAAGAAATTAATGGAAATAAGATAATGCATACTGCCTCGGCTACTAGGTTGGCGAGGTATTCGTGGTCGCGATGCTACGAAACCCCTACGAAATTTGGCATTTTTTTTGCTCTTACATTTCTTTATGGGAATTGTTGGCAAAAAACATTTGAAACACTGAATGAAACAAAGAAATTTGCTTTTCCATAACGCTTTTAAAGTGTAAATGTGCGTGAGGCAAAGTTCCATTCGTCAAAATAAATGCTCATGGTGTTAAAATACAGTGTGCTTCAAATGTTTTTTCGACAATTATCATCCAAAATTATGAACAAAATCTTCGGCAGCCAAAAAATCCAATGACGAAATGTAAGAGTAAAAAAAATGCAACGATGTTTCCAACTGTTCTTACAAATAATATTGGTTCACCTCAATAAGGAAGAAAATAATGTAAAACTATGAAAAGCATTGAAACTATTATTTTATTCGGTAATGTAAACCACTTTTTAATAACAAGAAGTGATTGCAATGAAATGAAAAAAAGAGTTAATAAAGGAAAAAAGAAAAAGAAAACAAGATTTGAACCCACGACATCGAGACTCCCAGCCCCGCAACTTGATCGTTGCGCTATCGAAGCGTTGGTGATACAATGTACGCCAATTCCAGACACTTGGAACGCGCGCGCGACACGATTTTCAAAAATTTGTTTCTGAAAGCACTGTTCAATGAAATTGAATCAATTTCGTTGATCAACCAAAAGTAGAACCGTTTACCTAGGAGGCGCTGGAAATACGCTAATGGAAATAAGATAATACATACTGCTTGGGGGCTACTAGGTTGGCGAGGTATTCATGGTCGGGATGCTACGAAACCCCTGCAAGGTCGGGAAGGCCGAGAGCATCCCTCAGTCTCACTGACACTCGCAGACAACTGCAGCAGCGCGTGCACACAAACGTCAGGGCGACGTGAGTGAGAGCGGTGCGACACTATATATGTTTGCCACAGTTTGCGTAGTCAGTGGTGATCATCGCATAAATCTCCTTCCTTTTCAATTTAGCATATCTTGCAAACCAGGTGAGATACGTTGAATTGCTATTTAGCTTTTTCTTCAGAAATAATCCAAAATAAACGATGGTATAATTAAAAAATTTTTTAATTGCAAATTTCTATGTAAATTCAAGCATTTAAAACTTTAAAAATCAATCATGTGTAAACAACAATGAAAATCAAAATTTGGTTTCGCTAGGAAAAATGATGAGATTCTTCTAAACGGGTTACAAAAAAAAATTGCAAAAATCTTAATTTTTGGATTTGTTATGAATATTTGAACATTTCAACTCATCTGGAGGTCCTAGCTTCTTAGGCGTTGAAGATAGGGTAAAAAGTGTAATAGCTTTTTGTAGATAATTTTATTATCTACAACTTTTGTCTTAACTATTTTTCAATATGTCACGTAGTTTTCAAAATATTAGCGAAGAATCGATTTTTTCAACAATAAATAATTTTTTACACCCGGTTGGTGATTTTTCTTTTAATATGTTCCCTCGATTAATAACATCAAAACACACCTTTTCCCAAGTTTTCGCCCGTATGTGTCAATTTTCGATTTAAACGGAAATTTTACTGGACTACAGGCGCTCTTCGACTAGGAGCTTGGTGTTTTACCTTTTTAACTTTCTCCTGCGACCGGGGGGATGCGGGACGCAGGGTTGATGTTATAAACCTGGAGAAAACTCCAGTGGTCGGTTCCTGTCCCGGCCTACGGGACCCCGTGGCAATGAGGAACTTTCTCGGATCTAATTTTATAGCTCACAGGGTCCCAAGGATTGTCGGATTTTCCCCTCACACCGGCCCAAGTGCGAGGAGTCTACGGGTGGATACGCGACAAATGGTTTAACCGAGGCTGCACTAAACTGCAACTGAATGCAACGGATATAAAACTGAATGTACAAGACGTGCAAGCGACACTGCGAGGCAAGACACGATGACACAACAGTTTAAGTATTCAGATTGTGGTTTACAAGACTTACACTGAATGTCTATTATCAATTAATATTAGTTAGAGAAATTTGAAGGATATACACTGAATGCAATGTAGACGATGCGCTACACTGCGACTAGTTAAAGGACTTATCACCTGTATGTGCCTATACGGATGCGAAAAACTACACTAGGGGTTGTCCATTAATCACGTGATGCTTTTTAGTATTTTTTAACCCCCCCCCCCTGCCCTTTGGTGATACGTGGTGAGGTTTAAGACCAACCCCCCACCCCCCAAATCACGTGTATTTTCTTAATACAAAAAATATCTAAAAAATTTTAGAATATTATCTTCAATTACAGGTAAGTATAATCTAATTTAATTATGGAAAATTAAGGACCGTGATAAAAATGTCCAGACATGAAGGTTTAGAAATCGCGCGTTCAACGAAGAAATAAATACACGTGATATCTCACTACCCCCCCCCTCCCCCTTGTGATATTTCGTGATTTTTGCCCCCCCCCCCCCCCCCCCTTCGGACCTCACGTGATTAATGGACGACCCCCTAGATTACTTTAACGGCAAGTTCAAGGGCTCCGGCTATCTTCGATATGATTAACTACACTAAGTTATAAGCGGGGCGGTTTGTCTTAAGGGGCCCATACACTGTCCAGCAAGTTTGCGCAAACGCTGCGTTGCGCAAACTTGCTGGACAGTGTATGGCGGTGTTTGATGCGTTGCGCAAATGTTTGACAAACATTAAACGTGTTTGACGTCTAAAAGGGGCCCATACACTGTCCAGCAAGTTTGCGCAACGCAGCGTTGCGCAAACTTGCTGGACAGTGTATGGCGATTTTTTATGCGTTGCGCAAATGTTTGACCAAATTCAAAAGTGTTTGAAATCTTTTGCGCAACGGGCTCCCCGGCGCCCCGGGCGGGGCGGGGGACGGGGTCCTCGACCTTTTCCTCATTTTCAATAGACTCGCGGGAATACGCTTTGCCTTCCCTACGAGCACCCTTTGTTTACCATCCAGGGTCGACCTATCATAAATTAAGCTAACGAGAAGTGTGTCGACCTATCATAAATGAAGCCATCAGGAAGCGCGTCACCCTATCGAGACGCGCATCCGTCCTATCATAAATTACTACATCGAGACGCGCGTACGTTCGTCTCTTGACCGCACCACGGAACTTCGACGCATCTGCGTGTCTTCCCGAAGTCTTTCGCACGCCTCTGTTCCCTTCCTACGTCTTACCAGCGATCTATCTCTACGAGTATCCGGGGTTCACCCTCTATCCTTTTTCCTCTATCCTCCTATCCAGGTTCACTTGTGATAATGACGACTATTCAGAATAGGGAATTTTGGAGGGATGATGCAGCAACGCTGCGTTGCGCAAACTTGTTTGACAGTGTATGGATGATGCAGTTGTGCAACGCAGCGTTGCGCAAACTTGTTTGACAGTGTATGGATGATGCAGTTGCGCAACGCAGCGTTGCGCAAACCTGCGTTGCGCAAACTTGCTGGACAGTGTATGGGCCCCTTTATATAGCTTAAACTATTTCGGTACAGGAACTATGGTAAGGGTAGCATTGGTCGTCGCCACGCGTCTTGATTGGTTGGAGGAAATATGCAGATTCGCCAAAATGGCGGGATTAACCTTTTCCACTCCGCGGGTTTTGTTTTATTCGATGCAAAAATAAATTAATTAATGGACTTTTATTATTTGTATACGTTAGTTGAGTATATAAAATGATTTTAAAATACCTGCAAAACGCTTTCCTAATGTAGCCTAATAGCCATTATCATGACGTTGTAAATTAGCAACGTATTCAGAAAACAGGAAAAAAAATATTTCAATAAATTGTCTAAATGTAATTATCCAATATAATAAACATATGGGTGGGGTCGATTTGTTGGAAAGTTATTGGATTATGGGGTTTAGAAATAATTTGAGATACGATTTCCAATTCCACTCCGCTACTTTATTAACACTTTCGACTGTACTGCAGTCAGAAGGGATCAGCGTGGTGACTACCCTTTGAGTCATTACCTTGACTGTCCGGCCGTTGCATAATATGGAAACCTCGACGGAAAGTCCTGGCAGGAACATTTCCCCTTATTTCTATACTTTCGAGAAAGAGCCGTTATTCAATGAATTGTCCCCTCTGGGCAGGTAGAATTAGATTCCTGAAGGTAGTTGTATTTTGAACGGTAATAAATTTCAACAGAAATCCAACACAAAAGTCAGATATAAGATACCACTTCCTTCGTTAAAAAAAATGGTATTTGATAATTTTTGTCCACCTACTTGATGTGTCGCTTATAATTGCTTGGCTAATCTATATATATAAAAATGAATGTTTGTCTGTCTGTCTGTCTGTCTGTATGTCTCTTATGCCTTCCTGAACCGTTCATCCGATTGCGATGAAATTTTGGGAAATGGTTGGCCGCATGCCCGCGATGGTTTTTGAGTTAGTAAATCTTATACAGGGTGTTCAAAAAGTCCCGGTACGGCCGATTATCTCAACGGGAAAACATTTTAGAGAAAAATGTTTAATACAAAACTTTAAGGATTCTCCCTTGGCTACCCAGTGGTCGTATTGGATTTGACCTTGACCGTGACCTTTAAGGTAATATCAAATGCCTTCGTAAACCGTTCATCCGATTGCGATGAAACTTTGGGAAATGGTTGGACGCATGCCCGCGAAGGTTTCTGAGTTAGTAAATCTTATACAGGGTGTTCAAAAATTACCGGTACGGATGATTATTATGCCTTCCTAAACCGTTCATCCGACTGCGATGAAAATTTGGGGAACAGTTGGACGCATATCCGCGAAGGTTTCTGAGTTAGTAAATCTCATAAAAAGTGTTCAAAAAGTACCGGTACGGATGATTATTATGCCTTCCTAAACCGTTCATCCGATTGCGATGAAAAGTTGGGGAATGTTTGGACGCATGCCCGCGAAGGTTTCTGATTTAGTAAGTCTTATACAGGGTGTTCAAAAAGTACCGGTACGGATGATTATTATGCCTTCCTAAACCGTTCATCCGACTGCGATGAAAATTTGGGGAACAGTTGGACGCATATCCGCGAAGGTTTCTGAATTAGTAAATCTCATAAAAGGTGTTCAAAAAGTACTGGTACTGATGATTAATATGCCTTCCTAAACCGTTCATCCGATTGCGATGAAAAGTTGGGGAATGGTTGGACGCATGCCCGCGAAGGTTTCTGAGTTAGTAAATCGTATACAGGGTGTTCACAAAGTACCGGTACGGATGATTATTATGCCTTCCTAAACCGTTCATCCGACTGCGATGAAAATTTGGGGAACAGTTGGACGCATATCCGCGAAGGTTTCTGAGTTAGTAAATCTCATAAAAGGTGTTCAAAAAGTACCGGTACGGATGATTATTATGCCTTCCTAAACCGTTCATCCGATTGCGATGAAAAGTTGGGGAATGTTTGGACGCATGCCCGCGAAGGTTTCTGATTTAGTAAGTCTTATACAGGGTGTTCAAAAAGAACCGGTACGGATGATTATTATGCCTTCCTAAACCGTTCATCCGACTGCGATGAAAATTTGGGGAACAGTTGGACGCATATCCGCGAAGGTTTCTGAGTTAGTAAATCTCATAAAAGGTGTTCAAAAAGTACTGGTACTGATGATCAATATGCCTTCCTAAACCGTTCATCCGATTGCGATGAAAAGTTGGGGAATGGTTGGACGCATGCCCGCGAAGGTTTCTGAGTTAGTAAATCGTATACAGAGTGTTCAAAAAGTACCGGTACGGATGATTATTATGCCTTCCTAAACCGTTCATCCGACTGCGATGAAAATTTGGGGAACAGTTGGACGCATATCCGCGAAGGTTTCTGAGTTAGTAAATCTCATAAAAGGTGTTCAAAAAGTACTGGTACTGATGATTAATATGCCTTCCTAAACCGTTCATCCGATTGCGATGAAAAGTTGGGGAATGGTTGGACGCATGCCCGCGAAGGTTTCTGAGTTAGTAAATCGTATACAGGGTGTTCAAAAAGTACCGGTACGGATGATTATTATGCCTTCCTAAACCGTTCATCCGACTGCGATGAAAATTTGGGGGAACAGTTGGACGCATATCCGCGAAGGTTTCTGAGTTAGTAAATCTCATAAAAGGTGTTCAAAAAGTACTGGTACTGCTGATTAATATGCCTTCCTAAACCGTTCATCCGATTGCGATGAAAAGTTGGGGAATGGTTGGACGCATGCCCGCGAAGGTTTCTGAGTTAGTAAATCTCATAAAAGGTGTTCAAAAAGTACTGGTACTGATGATTAATATGCCTTCCTAAACCGTTCATCCGATTGCGATGAAAAGTTGGGGACTGGTTGGACGCATGCCCGCGAAGGTTTCTGAGTTAGTAAATCTTATACAGGGTGTTCAAAAAGTACCGGTACGGATGATTATTATGCCTTCCTAAACCGTTCATCCGACTGCGATGAAAATTTGGGGAACAGTTGGACGCATATCCGCGAAGGTTTCTGAGTTAGTAAATCTCATAAAAGGTGTTCAAAAAGTACTGGTACTGATGATTAATATGCCTTCCTAAACCGTTCATCCGATTGCGATGAAAAGTTGGGGAATGGTTGGACGCATGCCCGCGAAGGTTTCTGAGTTAGTAAATCGTATACAGGGTGTTCAAAAAGTACCGGTACGGATGATTATTATGCCTTCCTAAACCGTTCATCCGACTGCGATGAAAATTTGGGGGAACAGTTGGACGCATATCCGCGAAGGTTTCTGAGTTAGTAAATCTCATAAAAGGTGTTCAAAAAGTACTGGTACTGCTGATTAATATGCCTTCCTAAACCGTTCATCCGATTGCGATGAAAAGTTGGGGAATGGTTGGACGCATGCCCGCGAAGGTTTCTGAGTTAGTAAATCTCATAAAAGGTGTTCAAAAAGTACTGGTACTGATGATTAATATGCCTTCCTAAACCGTTCATCCGATTGCGATGAAAAGTTGGGGAATGGTTGGACGCATGCCCGCGAAGGTTTCTGAGTTAGTAAATCTTATACAGGGTGTTCAAAAAGTACCGGTACGGATGATTATTATGCCTTCCTAAACCGTTCATCCGATTGCGATGAAAAGTTGGGGAATGTTTGGACGCATGCCCGCGAAGGTTTCTGATTTAGTAAGTCTTATACAGGGTGTTCAAAAAGTACCGGTACGGATGATTATTATGCCTTCCTAAACCGTTCATCCGACTGCGATGAAAATTTGGGGAACAGTTGGACGCATATCCGCGAAGGTTTCTGAGTTAGTAAATCTCATAAAAGGTGTTCAAAAAGTACTGGTACTGATGATTAATATGCCTTCCTAAACCGTTCATCCGATTGCGATGAAAAGTTGGGGAATGGTTGGACGCATGCCCGCGAAGGTTTCTGAGTTAGTAAATCGTATACAGGGTGTTCACAAAGTACCGGTACGGATGATTATTATGCCTTCCTAAACCGTTCATCCGACTGCGATGAAAATTTGGGGAACAGTTGGACGCATATCCGCGAAGGTTTCTGAGTTAGTAAATCTCATAAAAGGTGTTCAAAAAGTACCGGTACGGATGATTATTATGCCTTCCTAAACCGTTCATCCGATTGCGATGAAAAGTTGGGGAATGTTTGGACGCATGCCCGCGAAGGTTTCTGATTTAGTAAGTCTTATACAGGGTGTTCAAAAAGAACCGGTACGGATGATTATTATGCCTTCCTAAACCGTTCATCCGACTGCGATGAAAATTTGGGGAACAGTTGGACGCATATCCGCGAAGGTTTCTGAGTTAGTAAATCTCATAAAAGGTGTTCAAAAAGTACTGGTACTGATGATCAATATGCCTTCCTAAACCGTTCATCCGATTGCGATGAAAAGTTGGGGAATGGTTGGACGCATGCCCGCGAAGGTTTCTGAGTTAGTAAATCGTATACAGAGTGTTCAAAAAGTACCGGTACGGATGATTATTATGCCTTCCTAAACCGTTCATCCGACTGCGATGAAAATTTGGGGAACAGTTGGACGCATATCCGCGAAGGTTTCTGAGTTAGTAAATCTCATAAAAGGTGTTCAAAAAGTACTGGTACTGATGATTAATATGCCTTCCTAAACCGTTCATCCGATTGCGATGAAAAGTTGGGGAATGGTTGGACGCATGCCCGCGAAGGTTTCTGAGTTAGTAAATCGTATACAGGGTGTTCAAAAAGTACCGGTACGGATGATTATTATGCCTTCCTAAACCGTTCATCCGACTGCGATGAAAATTTGGGGAACAGTTGGACGCATATCCGCGAAGGTTTCTGAGTTAGTAAATCTCATAAAAGGTGTTCAAAAAGTACTGGTACTGATGATTAATATGCCTTCCTAAACCGTTCATCCGATTGCGATGAAAAGTTGGGGAATGGTTGGACGCATGCCCGCGAAGGTTTCTGAGTTAGTAAATCTCATAAAAGGTGTTCAAAAAGTACTGGTACTGATGATTAATATGCCTTCCTAAACCGTTCATCCGATTGCGATGAAAAGTTGGGGAATGGTTGGACGCATGCCCGCGAAGGTTTCTGAGTTAGTAAATCTTATACAGGGTGTTCAAAAAGTACCGGTACGGATGATTATTATGCCTTCCTAAACCGTTCATCCGATTGCGATGAAAATTTGGGGAACAGTTGGACGCATATCCGCGAAGGTTTCTGAGTTAGTAAATCTTATACAGGGTGTTCAAAAAGTCGAACTATACTTGACCTAAATTTGACCTCCGCTGACAATAAAGGTAACGTGAAAAAAAAATGGTCAAGGACACATTTGAACGTGAAAAAAAATTAATTTGACCTTGATATAACCTTGAAGGTCATGGTCAACGTCAAATCCAATATGACCATAGGGTAGCTCGGGAAAAATACTAAAAGTTTTGTATCAAAAATTTTTCTATAAAATGATTTCCCGCTGAGATATTCAGCCGTACCGGGACCTTTTGAAGGTCAAGTACAGTTCGGCTTCGTACCATGAAAACTATGGGCCCTATAAAAATTCTTTTTGATAGTAGGGGTTAGGATTTTTCCGTAGCTAACAATGGTGGACGGACAAAATCAATCCACAATCTACCCGTGCGAAGCCGGGACGGGCTGCTAGTATATATATAAAAATGAATGTTTGTCTGTCTGTATGTCTCCTATGCCTTTCTAAACCGTTCATCCGATTGCGATGAAATTTTGGGAAATGGTTGGACGCATGCCCGCGATGGTTTCTGAGTTAGTAAATCTTATACAGGGTGTTCAGAAAGTTCCGGTACGGCCGATTATCTCAGCGAGAAAACATTTTAGAGAAAAATGTTTAATACAAAACTTTAAGGATTTTCCCTTGGCTACCCAGTGGTCGTATTGGATTTGACCTTGACCGTGACCTTTAAGGTAATATCAAATGCCTTAATAAACCGTTCATCCGATTGCGATGAAACTTTGGGGAATGGTTGGACGCATGCCCGCGAAGGTTTCTGAGTTAGTAAATCTTATACAGGGTGTTCAAAAAGTACCGGTACGGATGATTATTATGCCTTCCTAAACCGTTCATCCGATTGCGATGAAAAGTTAGGGAATGGTTGGACGCATGCCCGCGAAGGTTTCTGAGTTAGTAAATCTTATACAGGGTGTTCAAAATGTACCGGTACGGATGATTATTATGCCTTCCTAAACCGTTCATCCGATTGCGATGAAACTTTGGGGAATGGTTGGACGCATGCCCGCGAAGGTTTCTGAGTTAGTAAATCTTATAAAAGGTGTTCAAAAAGTACCGGTACTGATGATTATTATGCCTTCCTAAACCGTCCATCCGATTGCGATGAAAAGTTGGGGAATGGTTGGACGCATGCCCGCGAAGGTTTCTGAGTTAGTAAATCTTATACAGGGTGTTCAAAAAGTACCGGTACGGATGATTATTATGCCTTCCTAAACCGTTCATCCGATTGCGATGAAACTTTGGGGAATGGTTGGACGCATGCCCGCGAAGGTTTCTGAGTTAGTAAATCTTATAAAAGGTGTTCAAAAAGTACCGGTACTGATGATTATTATGCCTTCCTAAACCGTCCATCCGATTGCGATGAAAAGTTGGGGAATGGTTGGACGCATGCCCGCGAAGGTTTCTGAGTTAGTAAATCTTATACAGGGTGTTCAAAAAGTACCGGTACGGATGATTATTATGCCTTCCTAAACCGTTCATCCGATTGCGATGAAAATTTGGGGAACAGTTGGACGCATATCCGCGAAAGTTTCTGAGTTAGTAAATCTCATAAAAGGTGTTCAAAAAGTACTGGTACTGATGATTAATATGCCTTCCTAAACCGTTCATCCGATTGCGATGAAAAGTTGGGGAATGGTTGGACGCATGCCCGCGAAGGTTTCTGAGTTAGTAAATCGTATACAGGGTGTTCACAAAGTACCGGTACGGATGATTATTATGCCTTCCTAAACCGTTCATCCGACTGCGATGAAAATTTGGGGAACAGTTGGACGCATATCCGCGAAGGTTTCTGAGTTAGTAAATCTCATAAAAGGTGTTCAAAAAGTACCGGTACGGATGATTATTATGCCTTCCTAAACCGTTCATCCGATTGCGATGAAAAGTTGGGGAATGTTTGGACGCATGCCCGCGAAGGTTTCTGATTTAGTAAGTCTTATACAGGGTGTTCAAAAAGAACCGGTACGGATGATTATTATGCCTTCCTAAACCGTTCATCCGACTGCGATGAAAATTTGGGGAACAGTTGGACGCATATCCGCGAAGGTTTCTGAGTTAGTAAATCTCATAAAAGGTGTTCAAAAAGTACTGGTACTGATGATCAATATGCCTTCCTAAACCGTTCATCCGATTGCGATGAAAAGTTGGGGAATGGTTGGACGCATGCCCGCGAAGGTTTCTGAGTTAGTAAATCGTATACAGAGTGTTCAAAAAGTACCGGTACGGATGATTATTATGCCTTCCTAAACCGTTCATCCGACTGCGATGAAAATTTGGGGAACAGTTGGACGCATATCCGCGAAGGTTTCTGAGTTAGTAAATCTCATAAAAGGTGTTCAAAAAGTACTGGTACTGATGATTAATATGCCTTCCTAAACCGTTCATCCGATTGCGATGAAAAGTTGGGGAATGGTTGGACGCATGCCCGCGAAGGTTTCTGAGTTAGTAAATCGTATACAGGGTGTTCAAAAAGTACCGGTACGGATGATTATTATGCCTTCCTAAACCGTTCATCCGACTGCGATGAAAATTTGGGGAACAGTTGGACGCATATCCGCGAAGGTTTCTGAGTTAGTAAATCTCATAAAAGGT
Organism: Xiphydria camelus; assembly: GCA_963678675.1. NCBI lineage: Eukaryota > Metazoa > Arthropoda > Insecta > Hymenoptera > Xiphydriidae > Xiphydria > Xiphydria camelus. The sequence continues at coordinate 14,799,811 of OY783196.1, forward strand.
GTTCAAAAAGTACTGGTACTGATGATTAATATGCCTTCCTAAACCGTTCATCCGATTGCGATGAAAAGTTGGGGAATGGTTGGACGCATGCCCGCGAAGGTTTCTGAGTTAGTAAATCTCATAAAAGGTGTTCAAAAAGTACTGGTACTGATGATTAATATGCCTTCCTAAACCGTTCATCCGATTGCGATGAAAAGTTGGGGAATGGTTGGACGCATGCCCGCGAAGGTTTCTGAGTTAGTAAATCTTATACAGGGTGTTCAAAAAGTACCGGTACGGATGATTATTATGCCTTCCTAAACCGTTCATCCGATTGCGATGAAAATTTGGGGAACAGTTGGACGCATATCCGCGAAGGTTTCTGAGTTAGTAAATCTTATACAGGGTGTTCAAAAAGTCGAACTATACTTGACCTAAATTTGACCTCCGCTGACAATAAAGGTAACGTGAAAAAAAAATGGTCAAGGACACATTTGAACGTGAAAAAAAATTAATTTGACCTTGATATAACCTTGAAGGTCATGGTCAACGTCAAATCCAATATGACCATAGGGTAGCTCGGGAAAAATACTAAAAGTTTTGTATCAAAAATTTTTCTATAAAATGATTTCCCGCTGAGATATTCAGCCGTACCGGGACCTTTTGAAGGTCAAGTACAGTTCGGCTTCGTACCATGAAAACTATGGGCCCTATAAAAATTCTTTTTGATAGTAGGGGTTAGGATTTTTCCGTAGCTAACAATGGTGGACGGACAAAATCAATCCACAATCTACCCGTGCGAAGCCGGGACGGGCTGCTAGTATATATATAAAAATGAATGTTTGTCTGTCTGTATGTCTCCTATGCCTTTCTAAACCGTTCATCCGATTGCGATGAAATTTTGGGAAATGGTTGGACGCATGCCCGCGATGGTTTCTGAGTTAGTAAATCTTATACAGGGTGTTCAGAAAGTTCCGGTACGGCCGATTATCTCAGCGAGAAAACATTTTAGAGAAAAATGTTTAATACAAAACTTTAAGGATTTTCCCTTGGCTACCCAGTGGTCGTATTGGATTTGACCTTGACCGTGACCTTTAAGGTAATATCAAATGCCTTAATAAACCGTTCATCCGATTGCGATGAAACTTTGGGGAATGGTTGGACGCATGCCCGCGAAGGTTTCTGAGTTAGTAAATCTTATACAGGGTGTTCAAAAAGTACCGGTACGGATGATTATTATGCCTTCCTAAACCGTTCATCCGATTGCGATGAAAAGTTAGGGAATGGTTGGACGCATGCCCGCGAAGGTTTCTGAGTTAGTAAATCTTATACAGGGTGTTCAAAATGTACCGGTACGGATGATTATTATGCCTTCCTAAACCGTTCATCCGATTGCGATGAAACTTTGGGGAATGGTTGGACGCATGCCCGCGAAGGTTTCTGAGTTAGTAAATCTTATACAGGGTGTTCAAAAAGTACCGGTACGGATGATTATTATGCCTTCCTAAACCGTTCATCCGATTGCGATGAAAATTTGGGGAACAGTTGGACGCATATCCGCGAAGGTTTCTGAGTTAGTAAATCTCATAAAAGGTGTTCAAAAAGTACTGGTACTGATGATTAATATGCCTTCCTAAACCGTTCATCCGATTGCGATGAAAAGTTGGGGAATGGTTGGACGCATGCCCGCGAAGGTTTCTGAGTTATTAAATCGTATACAGGGTGTTCAAAAAGTACCGGTACGGATGATTATTATGCCTTCCTAAACCGTTCATCCGACTGCGATGAAAATTTGGGGAACAGTTGGACGCATATCCGCGAAGGTTTCTGAGTTAGTAAATCTTATACAGGGTGTTCAAAAAGTCGAACTATACTTGACCTAAATTTGACCTCCGCTGACAATAAAGGTAACGTGAAAAAAAAATGGTCAAGGACACATTTGAACGTGAAAAAAAATTAATTTGACCTTGATATAACCTTGAAGGTCATGGTCAACGTCAAATCCAATATGACCATAGGGTAGCTCGGGAAAAATACTAAAAGTTTTGTATCAAAAATTTTTCTATAAAATGATTTCCCGCTGAGATATTCAGCCGTACCGGGACCTTTTGAAGGTCAAGTACAGTTCGGCTTCGTACCATGAAAACTATGGGCCCTATAAAAATTCTTTTTGATAGTAGGGGTTAGGATTTTTCCGTAGCTAACAATGGTGGACGGACAAAATCAATCCACAATCTACCCGTGCGAAGCCGGGACGGGCTGCTAGTATATATATAAAAATGAATGTTTGTCTGTCTGTCTGTCTGTATGTCTCCTATGCCTTTCTAAACCGTTCATCCGATTGCGATGAAATTTTGGGAAATGGTTGGACGCATGCCCGCGATGGTTTCTGAGTTAGTAAATCTTATACAGGGTGTTCAGAAAGTTCCGGTACGGCCGATTATCTCAGCGAGAAAACATTTTAGAGAAAAATGTTTAATACAAAACTTTAAGGATTTTCCCTTGGCTACCCAGTGGTCGTATTGGATTTGACCTTGACCGTGACCTTTAAGGTAATATCAAATGCCTTAATAAACCGTTCATCCGATTGCGATGAAACTTTGGGGAATGGTTGGACGCATGCCCGCGAAGGTTTCTGAGTTAGTAAATCTTATACAGGGTGTTCAAAATGTACCGGTACGGATGATTATTATGCCTTCCTAAACCGTTCATCCGATTGCGATGAAACTTTGGGGAATGGTTGGACGCATGCCCGCGAAGGTTTCTGAGTTAGTAAATCTTATAAAAGGTGTTCAAAAAGTACCGGTACTGATGATTATTATGCCTTCCTAAACCGTCCATCCGATTGCGATGAAAAGTTGGGGAATGGTTGGACGCATGCCCGCGAAGGTTTCTGAGTTAGTAAATCTTATACAGGGTGTTCAAAAAGTACCGGTACGGATGATTATTATGCCTTCCTAAACCGTTCATCCGATTGCGATGAAAATTTGGGGAACAGTTGGACGCATATCCGCGAAAGTTTCTGAGTTAGTAAATCTCATAAAAGGTGTTCAAAAAGTACTGGTACTGATGATTAATATGCCTTCCTAAACCGTTCATCCGATTGCGATGAAAAGTTGGGGAATGGTTGGACGCATGCCCGCGAAGGTTTCTGAGTTAGTAAATCGTATACAGGGTGTTCACAAAGTACCGGTACGGATGATTATTATGCCTTCCTAAACCGTTCATCCGACTGCGATGAAAATTTGGGGAACAGTTGGACGCATATCCGCGAAGGTTTCTGAGTTAGTAAATCTCATAAAAGGTGTTCAAAAAGTACTGGTACTGATGATTAATATGCCTTCCTAAACCGTTCATCCGATTGCGATGAAAAGTTGGGGAATGGTTGGACGCATGCCCGCGAAGGTTTCTGAGTTAGTAAATCTCATAAAAGGTGTTCAAAAAGTACTGGTACTGATGATTAATATGCCTTCCTAAACCGTTCATCCGATTGCGATGAAAAGTTGGGGAATGGTTGGACGCATGCCCGCGAAGGTTTCTGAGTTAGTAAATCTTATACAGGGTGTTCAAAAAGTACCGGTACGGATGATTATTATGCCTTCCTAAACCGTTCATCCGATTGCGATGAAAATTTGGGGAACAGTTGGACGCATATCCGCGAAGGTTTCTGAGTTAGTAAATCTTATACAGGGTGTTCAAAAAGTCGAACTATACTTGACCTAAATTTGACCTCCGCTGACAATAAAGGTAACGTGAAAAAAAAATGGTCAAGGACACATTTGAACGTGAAAAAAAATTAATTTGACCTTGATATAACCTTGAAGGTCATGGTCAACGTCAAATCCAATATGACCATAGGGTAGCTCGGGAAAAATACTAAAAGTTTTGTATCAAAAATTTTTCTATAAAATGATTTCCCGCTGAGATATTCAGCCGTACCGGGACCTTTTGAAGGTCAAGTACAGTTCGGCTTCGTACCATGAAAACTATGGGCCCTATAAAAATTCTTTTTGATAGTAGGGGTTAGGATTTTTCCGTAGCTAACAATGGTGGACGGACAAAATCAATCCACAATCTACCCGTGCGAAGCCGGGACGGGCTGCTAGTATATATATAAAAATGAATGTTTGTCTGTCTGTATGTCTCCTATGCCTTTCTAAACCGTTCATCCGATTGCGATGAAATTTTGGGAAATGGTTGGACGCATGCCCGCGATGGTTTCTGAGTTAGTAAATCTTATACAGGGTGTTCAGAAAGTTCCGGTACGGCCGATTATCTCAGCGAGAAAACATTTTAGAGAAAAATGTTTAATACAAAACTTTAAGGATTTTCCCTTGGCTACCCAGTGGTCGTATTGGATTTGACCTTGACCGTGACCTTTAAGGTAATATCAAATGCCTTAATAAACCGTTCATCCGATTGCGATGAAACTTTGGGGAATGGTTGGACGCATGCCCGCGAAGGTTTCTGAGTTAGTAAATCTTATACAGGGTGTTCAAAAAGTACCGGTACGGATGATTATTATGCCTTCCTAAACCGTTCATCCGATTGCGATGAAAAGTTAGGGAATGGTTGGACGCATGCCCGCGAAGGTTTCTGAGTTAGTAAATCTTATACAGGGTGTTCAAAATGTACCGGTACGGATGATTATTATGCCTTCCTAAACCGTTCATCCGATTGCGATGAAACTTTGGGGAATGGTTGGACGCATGCCCGCGAAGGTTTCTGAGTTAGTAAATCTTATAAAAGGTGTTCAAAAAGTACCGGTACTGATGATTATTATGCCTTCCTAAACCGTCCATCCGATTGCGATGAAAAGTTGGGGAATGGTTGGACGCATGCCCGCGAAGGTTTCTGAGTTAGTAAATCTTATACAGGGTGTTCAAAAAGTACCGGTACGGATGATTATTATGCCTTCCTAAACCGTTCATCCGATTGCGATGAAACTTTGGGGAATGGTTGGACGCATGCCCGCGAAGGTTTCTGAGTTAGTAAATCTTATAAAAGGTGTTCAAAAAGTACCGGTACTGATGATTATTATGCCTTCCTAAACCGTCCATCCGATTGCGATGAAAAGTTGGGGAATGGTTGGACGCATGCCCGCGAAGGTTTCTGAGTTAGTAAATCTTATACAGGGTGTTCAAAAAGTACCGGTACGGATGATTATTATGCCTTCCTAAACCGTTCATCCGATTGCGATGAAAATTTGGGGAACAGTTGGACGCATATCCGCGAAAGTTTCTGAGTTAGTAAATCTCATAAAAGGTGTTCAAAAAGTACTGGTACTGATGATTAATATGCCTTCCTAAACCGTTCATCCGATTGCGATGAAAAGTTGGGGAATGGTTGGACGCATGCCCGCGAAGGTTTCTGAGTTAGTAAATCGTATACAGGGTGTTCACAAAGTACCGGTACGGATGATTATTATGCCTTCCTAAACCGTTCATCCGACTGCGATGAAAATTTGGGGAACAGTTGGACGCATATCCGCGAAGGTTTCTGAGTTAGTAAATCTCATAAAAGGTGTTCAAAAAGTACCGGTACGGATGATTATTATGCCTTCCTAAACCGTTCATCCGATTGCGATGAAAAGTTGGGGAATGTTTGGACGCATGCCCGCGAAGGTTTCTGATTTAGTAAGTCTTATACAGGGTGTTCAAAAAGAACCGGTACGGATGATTATTATGCCTTCCTAAACCGTTCATCCGACTGCGATGAAAATTTGGGGAACAGTTGGACGCATATCCGCGAAGGTTTCTGAGTTAGTAAATCTCATAAAAGGTGTTCAAAAAGTACTGGTACTGATGATCAATATGCCTTCCTAAACCGTTCATCCGATTGCGATGAAAAGTTGGGGAATGGTTGGACGCATGCCCGCGAAGGTTTCTGAGTTAGTAAATCGTATACAGAGTGTTCAAAAAGTACCGGTACGGATGATTATTATGCCTTCCTAAACCGTTCATCCGACTGCGATGAAAATTTGGGGAACAGTTGGACGCATATCCGCGAAGGTTTCTGAGTTAGTAAATCTCATAAAAGGTGTTCAAAAAGTACTGGTACTGATGATTAATATGCCTTCCTAAACCGTTCATCCGATTGCGATGAAAAGTTGGGGAATGGTTGGACGCATGCCCGCGAAGGTTTCTGAGTTAGTAAATCGTATACAGGGTGTTCAAAAAGTACCGGTACGGATGATTATTATGCCTTCCTAAACCGTTCATCCGACTGCGATGAAAATTTGGGGAACAGTTGGACGCATATCCGCGAAGGTTTCTGAGTTAGTAAATCTCATAAAAGGTGTTCAAAAAGTACTGGTACTGATGATTAATATGCCTTCCTAAACCGTTCATCCGATTGCGATGAAAAGTTGGGGAATGGTTGGACGCATGCCCGCGAAGGTTTCTGAGTTAGTAAATCTCATAAAAGGTGTTCAAAAAGTACTGGTACTGATGATTAATATGCCTTCCTAAACCGTTCATCCGATTGCGATGAAAAGTTGGGGAATGGTTGGACGCATGCCCGCGAAGGTTTCTGAGTTAGTAAATCTTATACAGGGTGTTCAAAAAGTACCGGTACGGATGATTATTATGCCTTCCTAAACCGTTCATCCGATTGCGATGAAAATTTGGGGAACAGTTGGACGCATATCCGCGAAGGTTTCTGAGTTAGTAAATCTTATACAGGGTGTTCAAAAAGTCGAACTATACTTGACCTAAATTTGACCTCCGCTGACAATAAAGGTAACGTGAAAAAAAAATGGTCAAGGACACATTTGAACGTGAAAAAAAATTAATTTGACCTTGATATAACCTTGAAGGTCATGGTCAACGTCAAATCCAATATGACCATAGGGTAGCTCGGGAAAAATACTAAAAGTTTTGTATCAAAAATTTTTCTATAAAATGATTTCCCGCTGAGATATTCAGCCGTACCGGGACCTTTTGAAGGTCAAGTACAGTTCGGCTTCGTACCATGAAAACTATGGGCCCTATAAAAATTCTTTTTGATAGTAGGGGTTAGGATTTTTCCGTAGCTAACAATGGTGGACGGACAAAATCAATCCACAATCTACCCGTGCGAAGCCGGGACGGGCTGCTAGTATATATATAAAAATGAATGTTTGTCTGTCTGTATGTCTCCTATGCCTTTCTAAACCGTTCATCCGATTGCGATGAAATTTTGGGAAATGGTTGGACGCATGCCCGCGATGGTTTCTGAGTTAGTAAATCTTATACAGGGTGTTCAGAAAGTTCCGGTACGGCCGATTATCTCAGCGAGAAAACATTTTAGAGAAAAATGTTTAATACAAAACTTTAAGGATTTTCCCTTGGCTACCCAGTGGTCGTATTGGATTTGACCTTGACCGTGACCTTTAAGGTAATATCAAATGCCTTAATAAACCGTTCATCCGATTGCGATGAAACTTTGGGGAATGGTTGGACGCATGCCCGCGAAGGTTTCTGAGTTAGTAAATCTTATACAGGGTGTTCAAAAAGTACCGGTACGGATGATTATTATGCCTTCCTAAACCGTTCATCCGATTGCGATGAAAAGTTAGGGAATGGTTGGACGCATGCCCGCGAAGGTTTCTGAGTTAGTAAATCTTATACAGGGTGTTCAAAATGTACCGGTACGGATGATTATTATGCCTTCCTAAACCGTTCATCCGATTGCGATGAAACTTTGGGGAATGGTTGGACGCATGCCCGCGAAGGTTTCTGAGTTAGTAAATCTTATACAGGGTGTTCAAAAAGTACCGGTACGGATGATTATTATGCCTTCCTAAACCGTTCATCCGATTGCGATGAAAATTTGGGGAACAGTTGGACGCATATCCGCGAAGGTTTCTGAGTTAGTAAATCTCATAAAAGGTGTTCAAAAAGTACTGGTACTGATGATTAATATGCCTTCCTAAACCGTTCATCCGATTGCGATGAAAAGTTGGGGAATGGTTGGACGCATGCCCGCGAAGGTTTCTGAGTTATTAAATCGTATACAGGGTGTTCAAAAAGTACCGGTACGGATGATTATTATGCCTTCCTAAACCGTTCATCCGACTGCGATGAAAATTTGGGGAACAGTTGGACGCATATCCGCGAAGGTTTCTGAGTTAGTAAATCTTATACAGGGTGTTCAAAAAGTCGAACTATACTTGACCTAAATTTGACCTCCGCTGACAATAAAGGTAACGTGAAAAAAAAATGGTCAAGGACACATTTGAACGTGAAAAAAAATTAATTTGACCTTGATATAACCTTGAAGGTCATGGTCAACGTCAAATCCAATATGACCATAGGGTAGCTCGGGAAAAATACTAAAAGTTTTGTATCAAAAATTTTTCTATAAAATGATTTCCCGCTGAGATATTCAGCCGTACCGGGACCTTTTGAAGGTCAAGTACAGTTCGGCTTCGTACCATGAAAACTATGGGCCCTATAAAAATTCTTTTTGATAGTAGGGGTTAGGATTTTTCCGTAGCTAACAATGGTGGACGGACAAAATCAATCCACAATCTACCCGTGCGAAGCCGGGACGGGCTGCTAGTATATATATAAAAATGAATGTTTGTCTGTCTGTCTGTCTGTATGTCTCCTATGCCTTTCTAAACCGTTCATCCGATTGCGATGAAATTTTGGGAAATGGTTGGACGCATGCCCGCGATGGTTTCTGAGTTAGTAAATCTTATACAGGGTGTTCAGAAAGTTCCGGTACGGCCGATTATCTCAGCGAGAAAACATTTTAGAGAAAAATGTTTAATACAAAACTTTAAGGATTTTCCCTTGGCTACCCAGTGGTCGTATTGGATTTGACCTTGACCGTGACCTTTAAGGTAATATCAAATGCCTTAATAAACCGTTCATCCGATTGCGATGAAACTTTGGGGAATGGTTGGACGCATGCCCGCGAAGGTTTCTGAGTTAGTAAATCTTATACAGGGTGTTCAAAATGTACCGGTACGGATGATTATTATGCCTTCCTAAACCGTTCATCCGATTGCGATGAAACTTTGGGGAATGGTTGGACGCATGCCCGCGAAGGTTTCTGAGTTAGTAAATCTTATAAAAGGTGTTCAAAAAGTACCGGTACTGATGATTATTATGCCTTCCTAAACCGTCCATCCGATTGCGATGAAAAGTTGGGGAATGGTTGGACGCATGCCCGCGAAGGTTTCTGAGTTAGTAAATCTTATACAGGGTGTTCAAAAAGTACCGGTACGGATGATTATTATGCCTTCCTAAACCGTTCATCCGATTGCGATGAAAATTTGGGGAACAGTTGGACGCATATCCGCGAAAGTTTCTGAGTTAGTAAATCTCATAAAAGGTGTTCAAAAAGTACTGGTACTGATGATTAATATGCCTTCCTAAACCGTTCATCCGATTGCGATGAAAAGTTGGGGAATGGTTGGACGCATGCCCGCGAAGGTTTCTGAGTTAGTAAATCGTATACAGGGTGTTCACAAAGTACCGGTACGGATGATTATTATGCCTTCCTAAACCGTTCATCCGACTGCGATGAAAATTTGGGGAACAGTTGGACGCATATCCGCGAAGGTTTCTGAGTTAGTAAATCTCATAAAAGGTGTTCAAAAAGTACCGGTACGGATGATTATTATGCCTTCCTAAACCGTTCATCCGATTGCGATGAAAAGTTGGGGAATGTTTGGACGCATGCCCGCGAAGGTTTCTGATTTAGTAAGTCTTATACAGGGTGTTCAAAAAGAACCGGTACGGATGATTATTATGCCTTCCTAAACCGTTCATCCGACTGCGATGAAAATTTGGGGAACAGTTGGACGCATATCCGCGAAGGTTTCTGAGTTAGTAAATCTCATAAAAGGTGTTCAAAAAGTACTGGTACTGATGATTAATATGCCTTCCTAAACCGTTCATCCGATTGCGATGAAAAGTTGGGGAATGGTTGGACGCATGCCCGCGAAGGTTTCTGAGTTAGTAAATCTTATACAGGGTGTTCAAAAAGTACCGGTACGGATGATTAATATGCCTTCCTAAACCGTTCATCCGATTGCGATGAAAAGTTAGGGAATGGTTGGACGCATGCCCGCGAAGGTTTCTGAGTTAGTAAATCTTATACAGGGTGTTCAAAATGTACCGGTACGGATGATTATTATGCCTTCCTAAACCGTTCATCCGATTGCGATGAAACTTTGGGGAATGGTTGGACGCATGCCCGCGAAGGTTTCTGAGTTAGTAAATCTTATACAGGGTGTTCAAAAAGTACCGGTACGGATGATTATTATGCCTTCCTAAACCGTTCATCCGATTGCGATGAAAATTTGGGGAACAGTTGGACGCATATCCGCGAAGGTTTCTGAGTTAGTAAATCTCATAAAAGGTGTTCAAAAAGTACTGGTACTGATGATTAATATGCCTTCCTAAACCGTTCATCCGATTGCGATGAAAAGTTGGGGAATGGTTGGACGCATGCCCGCGAAGGTTTCTGAGTTATTAAATCGTATACAGGGTGTTCAAAAAGTACCGGTACGGATGATTATTATGCCTTCCTAAACCGTTCATCCGACTGCGATGAAAATTTGGGGAACAGTTGGACGCATATCCGCGAAGGTTTCTGAGTTAGTAAATCTCATAAAAGGTGTTCAAAAAGTACTGGTACTGATGATTAATATGCCTTCCTAAACCGTTCATCCGATTGCGATGAAAAGTTTGGGAATGGTTGGACGCATGCCCGCGAAGGTTTCTGAGTTAGTAAATCTCATAAAAGGTGTTCAAAAAGTACTGGTACTGATGATTAATATGCCTTCCTAAACCGTTCATCCGATTGCGATGAAAAGTTGGGGAATGGTTGGACGCATGCCCGCGAAGGTTTCTGAGTTAGTAAATCTTATACAGGGTTTTCAAAAAGTACCGGTACGGATGATTATTATGCCTTCCTAAACCGTTCATCCGATTGCGATGAAAATTTGGGGAACAGTTGGACGCATATCCGCGAAGGTTTCTGAGTTAGTAAATCTTATACAGGGTGTTCAAAAAGTACCGGTACGGATGATTATTATGCCTTCCTAAACCGTCCATCCGATTGCGATGAAAAGTTGGGGAATGGTTGGACGCATGCCCGCGAAGGTTTCTGAGTTAGTAAATCTTATACAGGGTGTTCAAAAAGTACCGGTACGGATGATTATTATGCCTTCCTAAACCGTTCATCCGATTGCGATGAAAATTTGGGGAACAGTTGGACGCATATCCGCGAAAGTTTCTGAGTTAGTAAATCTCATAAAAGGTGTTCAAAAAGTACTGGTACTGATGATTAATATGCCTTCCTAAACCGTTCATCCGATTGCGATGAAAAGTTGGGGAATGGTTGGACGCATGCCCGCGAAGGTTTCTGAGTTAGTAAATCGTATACAGGGTGTTCACAAAGTACCGGTACGGATGATTATTATGCCTTCCTAAACCGTTCATCCGACTGCGATGAAAATTTGGGGAACAGTTGGACGCATATCCGCGAAGGTTTCTGAGTTAGTAAATCTCATAAAAGGTGTTCAAAAAGTACCGGTACGGATGATTATTATGCCTTCCTAAACCGTTCATCCGATTGCGATGAAAAGTTGGGGAATGTTTGGACGCATGCCCGCGAAGGTTTCTGATTTAGTAAGTCTTATACAGGGTGTTCAAAAAGAACCGGTACGGATGATTATTATGCCTTCCTAAACCGTTCATCCGACTGCGATGAAAATTTGGGGAACAGTTGGACGCATATCCGCGAAGGTTTCTGAGTTAGTAAATCTCATAAAAGGTGTTCAAAAAGTACTGGTACTGATGATCAATATGCCTTCCTAAACCGTTCATCCGATTGCGATGAAAAGTTGGGGAATGGTTGGACGCATGCCCGCGAAGGTTTCTGAGTTAGTAAATCGTATACAGGGTGTTCAAAAAGTACCGGTACGGATGATTATTATGCCTTCCTAAACCGTTCATCCGACTGCGATGAAAATTTGGGGAACAGTTGGACGCATATCCGCGAAGGTTTCTGAGTTAGTAAATCTCATAAAAGGTGTTCAAAAAGTACTGGTACTGATGATTAATATGCCTTCCTAAACCGTTCATCCGATTGCGATGAAAAGTTGGGGAATGGTTGGACGCATGCCCGCGAAGGTTTCTGAGTTAGTAAATCGTATACAGGGTGTTCACAAAGTACCGGTACGGATGATTATTATGCCTTCCTAAACCGTTCATCCGACTGCGATGAAAATTTGGGGAACAGTTGGACGCATATCCGCGAAGGTTTCTGAGTTAGTAAATCTCATAAAAGGTGTTCAAAAAGTACCGGTACGGATGATTATTATGCCTTCCTAAACCGTTCATCCGATTGCGATGAAAAGTTGGGGAATGTTTGGACGCATGCCCGCGAAGGTTTCTGATTTAGTAAGTCTTATACAGGGTGTTCAAAAAGAACCGGTACGGATGATTATTATGCCTTCCTAAACCGTTCATCCGACTGCGATGAAAATTTGGGGAACAGTTGGACGCATATCCGCGAAGGTTTCTGAGTTAGTAAATCTCATAAAAGGTGTTCAAAAAGTACTGGTACTGATGATTAATATGCCTTCCTAAACCGTTCATCCGATTGCGATGAAAAGTTGGGGAATGGTTGGACGCATGCCCGCGAAGGTTTCTGAGTTAGTAAATCTTATACAGGGTGTTCAAAAAGTACCGGTACGGATGATTAATATGCCTTCCTAAACCGTTCATCCGATTGCGATGAAAAGTTAGGGAATGGTTGGACGCATGCCCGCGAAGGTTTCTGAGTTAGTAAATCTTATACAGGGTGTTCAAAATGTACCGGTACGGATGATTATTATGCCTTCCTAAACCGTTCATCCGATTGCGATGAAACTTTGGGGAATGGTTGGACGCATGCCCGCGAAGGTTTCTGAGTTAGTAAATCTTATACAGGGTGTTCAAAAAGTACCGGTACGGATGATTATTATGCCTTCCTAAACCGTTCATCCGATTGCGATGAAAATTTGGGGAACAGTTGGACGCATATCCGCGAAGGTTTCTGAGTTAGTAAATCTCATAAAAGGTGTTCAAAAAGTACTGGTACTGATGATTAATATGCCTTCCTAAACCGTTCATCCGATTGCGATGAAAAGTTGGGGAATGGTTGGACGCATGCCCGCGAAGGTTTCTGAGTTATTAAATCGTATACAGGGTGTTCAAAAAGTACCGGTACGGATGATTATTATGCCTTCCTAAACCGTTCATCCGACTGCGATGAAAATTTGGGGAACAGTTGGACGCATATCCGCGAAGGTTTCTGAGTTAGTAAATCTCATAAAAGGTGTTCAAAAAGTACTGGTACTGATGATTAATATGCCTTCCTAAACCGTTCATCCGATTGCGATGAAAAGTTGGGGAATGGTTGGACGCATGCCCGCGAAGGTTTCTGAGTTAGTAAATCTCATAAAAGGTGTTCAAAAAGTACTGGTACTGATGATTAATATGCCTTCCTAAACCGTTCATCCGATTGCGATGAAAAGTTGGGGAATGGTTGGACGCATGCCCGCGAAGGTTTCTGAGTTAGTAAATCTTATACAGGGTGTTCAAAAAGTACCGGTACGGATGATTATTATGCCTTCCTAAACCGTTCATCCGATTGCGATGAAAATTTGGGGAACAGTTGGACGCATATCCGCGAAGGTTTCTGAGTTAGTAAATCTTATACAGGGTGTTCAAAAAGTACCGGTACGGATGATTATTATGCCTTCCTAAACCGTCCATCCGATTGCGATGAAAAGTTGGGGAATGGTTGGACGCATGCCCGCGAAGGTTTCTGAGTTAGTAAATCTTATACAGGGTGTTCAAAAAGTACCGGTACGGATGATTATTATGCCTTCCTAAACCGTTCATCCGATTGCGATGAAAATTTGGGGAACAGTTGGACGCATATCCGCGAAAGTTTCTGAGTTAGTAAATCTCATAAAAGGTGTTCAAAAAGTACTGGTACTGATGATTAATATGCCTTCCTAAACCGTTCATCCGATTGCGATGAAAAGTTGGGGAATGGTTGGACGCATGCCCGCGAAGGTTTCTGAGTTAGTAAATCGTATACAGGGTGTTCACAAAGTACCGGTACGGATGATTATTATGCCTTCCTAAACCGTTCATCCGACTGCGATGAAAATTTGGGGAACAGTTGGACGCATATCCGCGAAGGTTTCTGAGTTAGTAAATCTCATAAAAGGTGTTCAAAAAGTACCGGTACGGATGATTATTATGCCTTCCTAAACCGTTCATCCGATTGCGATGAAAAGTTGGGGAATGTTTGGACGCATGCCCGCGAAAGTTTCTGATTTAGTAAGTCTTATACAGGGTGTTCAAAAAGAACCGGTACGGATGATTATTATGCCTTCCTAAACCGTTCATCCGACTGCGATGAAAATTTGGGGAACAGTTGGACGCATATCCGCGAAGGTTTCTGAGTTAGTAAATCTCATAAAAGGTGTTCAAAAAGTACTGGTACTGATGATCAATATGCCTTCCTAAACCGTTCATCCGATTGCGATGAAAAGTTGGGGAATGGTTGGACGCATGCCCGCGAAGGTTTCTGAGTTAGTAAATCGTATACAGAGTGTTCAAAAAGTACCGGTACGGATGATTATTATGCCTACCTAAACCGTTCATCCGACTGCGATGAAAATTTGGGGAACAGTTGGACGCATATCCGCGAAGGTTTCTGAGTTAGTAAATCTCATAAAAGGTGTTCAAAAAGTACTGGTACTGATGATTAATATGCCTTCCTAAACCGTTCATCCGATTGCGATGAAAAGTTGGGGAATGGTTGGACGCATGCCCGCGAAGGTTTCTGAGTTAGTAAATCGTATACAGGGTGTTCAAAAAGTACCGGTACGGATGATTATTATGCCTTCCTAAACCGTTCATCCGACTGCGATGAAAATTTGGGGAACAGTTGGACGCATATCCGCGAAGGTTTCTGAGTTAGTAAATCTCATAAAAGGTGTTCAAAAAGTACTGGTACTGATGATTAATATGCCTTCCTAAACCGTTCATCCGATTGCGATGAAAAGTTGGGGAATGGTTGGACGCATGCCCGCGAAGGTTTCTGAGTTAGTAAATCTCATAAAAGGTGTTCAAAAAGTACTGGTACTGATGATTAATATGCCTTCCTAAACCGTTCATCCGATTGCGATGAAAAGTTGGGGAATGGTTGGACGCATGCCCGCGAAGGTTTCTGAGTTAGTAAATCTTATACAGGGTGTTCAAAAAGTACCGGTACGGATGATTATTATGCCTTCCTAAACCGTTCATCCGATTGCGATGAAAATTTGGGGAACAGTTGGACGCATATCCGCGAAGGTTTCTGAGTTAGTAAATCTTATACAGGGTGTTCAAAAAGTCGAACTATACTTGACCTAAATTTGACCTCCGCTGACAATAAAGGTAACGTGAAAAAAAAATGGTCAAGGACACATTTGAACGTGAAAAAAAATTAATTTGACCTTGATATAACCTTGAAGGTCATGGTCAACGTCAAATCCAATATGACCATAGGGTAGCTCGGGAAAAATACTAAAAGTTTTGTATCAAAAATTTTTCTATAAAATGATTTCCCGCTGAGATATTCAGCCGTACCGGGACCTTTTGAAGGTCAAGTACAGTTCGGCTTCGTACCATGAAAACTATGGGCCCTATAAAAATTCTTTTTGATAGTAGGGGTTAGGATTTTTCCGTAGCTAACAATGGTGGACGGACAAAATCAATCCACAATCTACCCGTGCGAAGCCGGGACGGGCTGCTAGTATATATATAAAAATGAATGTTTGTCTGTCTGTATGTCTCCTATGCCTTTCTAAACCGTTCATCCGATTGCGATGAAATTTTGGGAAATGGTTGGACGCATGCCCGCGATGGTTTCTGAGTTAGTAAATCTTATACAGGGTGTTCAGAAAGTTCCGGTACGGCCGATTATCTCAGCGAGAAAACATTTTAGAGAAAAATGTTTAATACAAAACTTTAAGGATTTTCCCTTGGCTACCCAGTGGTCGTATTGGATTTGACCTTGACCGTGACCTTTAAGGTAATATCAAATGCCTTAATAAACCGTTCATCCGATTGCGATGAAACTTTGGGGAATGGTTGGACGCATGCCCGCGAAGGTTTCTGAGTTAGTAAATCTTATACAGGGTGTTCAAAAAGTACCGGTACGGATGATTATTATGCCTACCTAAACCGTTCATCCGACTGCGATGAAAATTTGGGGAACAGTTGGACGCATATCCGCGAAGGTTTCTGAGTTAGTAAATCTCATAAAAGGTGTTCAAAAAGTACTGGTACTGATGATTAATATGCCTTCCTAAACCGTTCATCCGATTGCGATGAAAAGTTGGGGAATGGTTGGACGCATGCCCGCGAAGGTTTCTGAGTTAGTAAATCGTATACAGGGTGTTCAAAAAGTACCGGTACGGATGATTATTATGCCTTCCTAAACCGTTCATCCGACTGCGATGAAAATTTGGGGAACAGTTGGACGCATATCCGCGAAGGTTTCTGAGTTAGTAAATCTCATAAAAGGTGTTCAAAAAGTACTGGTACTGATGATTAATATGCCTTCCTAAACCGTTCATCCGATTGCGATGAAAAGTTGGGGAATGGTTGGACGCATGCCCGCGAAGGTTTCTGAGTTAGTAAATCTCATAAAAGGTGTTCAAAAAGTACTGGTACTGATGATTAATATGCCTTCCTAAACCGTTCATCCGATTGCGATGAAAAGTTGGGGAATGGTTGGACGCATGCCCGCGAAGGTTTCTGAGTTAGTAAATCTTATACAGGGTGTTCAAAAAGTACCGGTACGGATGATTATTATGCCTTCCTAAACCGTTCATCCGATTGCGATGAAAATTTGGGGAACAGTTGGACGCATATCCGCGAAGGTTTCTGAGTTAGTAAATCTTATACAGGGTGTTCAAAAAGTCGAACTATACTTGACCTAAATTTGACCTCCGCTGACAATAAAGGTAACGTGAAAAAAAAATGGTCAAGGACACATTTGAACGTGAAAAAAAATTAATTTGACCTTGATATAACCTTGAAGGTCATGGTCAACGTCAAATCCAATATGACCATAGGGTAGCTCGGGAAAAATACTAAAAGTTTTGTATCAAAAATTTTTCTATAAAATGATTTCCCGCTGAGATATTCAGCCGTACCGGGACCTTTTGAAGGTCAAGTACAGTTCGGCTTCGTACCATGAAAACTATGGGCCCTATAAAAATTCTTTTTGATAGTAGGGGTTAGGATTTTTCCGTAGCTAACAATGGTGGACGGACAAAATCAATCCACAATCTACCCGTGCGAAGCCGGGACGGGCTGCTAGTATATATATAAAAATGAATGTTTGTCTGTCTGTATGTCTCCTATGCCTTTCTAAACCGTTCATCCGATTGCGATGAAATTTTGGGAAATGGTTGGACGCATGCCCGCGATGGTTTCTGAGTTAGTAAATCTTATACAGGGTGTTCAGAAAGTTCCGGTACGGCCGATTATCTCAGCGAGAAAACATTTTAGAGAAAAATGTTTAATACAAAACTTTAAGGATTTTCCCTTGGCTACCCAGTGGTCGTATTGGATTTGACCTTGACCGTGACCTTTAAGGTAATATCAAATGCCTTAATAAACCGTTCATCCGATTGCGATGAAACTTTGGGGAATGGTTGGACGCATGCCCGCGAAGGTTTCTGAGTTAGTAAATCTTATACAGGGTGTTCAAAAAGTACCGGTACGGATGATTATTATGCCTTCCTAAACCGTTCATCCGATTGCGATGAAAAGTTAGGGAATGGTTGGACGCATGCCCGCGAAGGTTTCTGAGTTAGTAAATCTTATACAGGGTGTTCAAAATGTACCGGTACGGATGATTATTATGCCTTCCTAAACCGTTCATCCGATTGCGATGAAACTTTGGGGAATGGTTGGACGCATGCCCGCGAAGGTTTCTGAGTTAGTAAATCTTATACAGGGTGTTCAAAAAGTACCGGTACGGATGATTATTATGCCTTCCTAAACCGTTCATCCGATTGCGATGAAAATTTGGGGAACAGTTGGACGCATATCCGCGAAGGTTTCTGAGTTAGTAAATCTCATAAAAGGTGTTCAAAAAATACTGGTACTGATGATTAATATGCCTTCCTAAACCGTTCATCCGATTGCGATGAAAAGTTGGGGAATGGTTGGACGCATGCCCGCGAAGGTTTCTGAGTTATTAAATCGTATACAGGGTGTTCAAAAAGTACCGGTACGGATGATTATTATGCCTTCCTAAACCGTTCATCCGACTGCGATGAAAATTTGGGGAACAGTTGGACGCATATCCGCGAAGGTTTCTGAGTTAGTAAATCTCATAAAAGGTGTTCAAAAAGTACTGGTACTGATGATTAATATGCCTTCCTAAACCGTTCATCCGATTGCGATGAAAAGTTGGGGAATGGTTGGACGCATGCCCGCGAAGGTTTCTGAGTTAGTAAATCTCATAAAAGGTGTTCAAAAAGTACTGGTACTGATGATTAATATGCCTTCCTAAACCGTTCATCCGATTGCGATGAAAAGTTGGGGAATGGTTGGACGCATGCCCGCGAAGGTTTCTGAGTTAGTAAATCTTATACAGGGTGTTCAAAAAGTACCGGTACGGATGATTATTATGCCTTCCTAAACCGTTCATCCGATTGCGATGAAAATTTGGGGAACAGTTGGACGCATATCCGTGAAGGTTTCTGAGTTAGTAAATCTTATACAGGGTGTTCAAAAAGTCGAACTATACTTGACCTAAATTTGACCTCCGCTGACAATAAAGGTAACGTGAAAAAAAAATGGTCAAGGACACATTTGAACGTGAAAAAAAATTAATTTGACCTTGATATAACCTTGAAGGTCATGGTCAACGTCAAATCCAATATGACCATAGGGTAGCTCGGGAAAAATACTAAAAGTTTTGTATCAAAAATTTTTCTATAGAATGATTTCCCGCTGAGATATTCAGCCGTACCGGGACCTTTTGAAGGTCAAGTACAGTTCGGCTTCGTACCATGAAAACTATGGGCCCTATAAAAATTCTTTTTGATAGTAGGGGTTAGGATTTTTCCGTAGCTAACAATGGTGGACGGACAAAATCAATCCACAATCTACCCGTGCGAAGCCGGGACGGGCTGCTAGTATATATATAAAAATGAATGTTTGTCTGTCTGTATGTCTCCTATGCCTTTCTAAACCGTTCATCCGATTGCGATGAAATTTTGGGAAATGGTTGGACGCATGCCCGCGATGGTTTCTGAGTTAGTAAATCTTATACAGGGTGTTCAGAAAGTTCCGGTACGGCCGATTATCTCAGCGAGAAAACATTTTAGAGAAAAATGTTTAATACAAAACTTTAAGGATTTTCCCTTGGCTACCCAGTGGTCGTATTGGATTTGACCTTGACCGTGACCTTTAAGGTAATATCAAATGCCTTAATAAACCGTTCATCCGATTGCGATGAAACTTTGGGGAATGGTTGGACGCATGCCCGCGAAGGTTTCTGAGTTAGTAAATCTTATACAGGGTGTTCAAAAAGTACCGGTACGGATGATTATTATGCCTTCCTAAACCGTTCATCCGATTGCGATGAAAAGTTAGGGAATGGTTGGACGCATGCCCGCGAAGGTTTCTGAGTTAGTAAATCTTATACAGGGTGTTCAAAATGTACCGGTACGGATGATTATTATGCCTTCCTAAACCGTTCATCCGATTGCGATGAAACTTTGGGGAATGGTTGGACGCATGCCCGCGAAGGTTTCTGAGTTAGTAAATCTTATAAAAGGTGTTCAAAAAGTACCGGTACTGATGATTATTATGCCTTCCTAAACCGTCCATCCGATTGCGATGAAAAGTTGGGGAATGGTTGGACGCATGCCCGCGAAGGTTTCTGAGTTAGTAAATCTTATACAGGGTGTTCAAAAAGTACCGGTACGGATGATTATTATGCCTTCCTAAACCGTTCATCCGATTGCGATGAAAATTTGGGGAACAGTTGGACGCATATCCGCGAAAGTTTCTGAGTTAGTAAATCTCATAAAAGGTGTTCAAAAAGTACTGGTACTGATGATTAATATGCCTTCCTAAACCGTTCATCCGATTGCGATGAAAAGTTGGGGAATGGTTGGACGCATGCCCGCGAAGGTTTCTGAGTTATTAAATCGTATACAGGGTGTTCAAAAAGTACCGGTACGGATGATTATTATGCCTTCCTAAACCGTTCATCCGACTGCGATGAAAATTTGGGGAACAGTTGGACGCATATCCGCGAAGGTTTCTGAGTTAGTAAATCTTATACAGGGTGTTCAAAAAGTCGAACTATACTTGACCTAAATTTGACCTCCGCTGACAATAAAGGTAACGTGAAAAAAAAATGGTCAAGGACACATTTGAACGTGAAAAAAAATTAATTTGACCTTGATATAACCTTGAAGGTCATGGTCAACGTCAAATCCAATATGACCATAGGGTAGCTCGGGAAAAATACTAAAAGTTTTGTATCAAAAATTTTTCTATAAAATGATTTCCCGCTGAGATATTCAGCCGTACCGGGACCTTTTGAAGGTCAAGTACAGTTCGGCTTCGTACCATGAAAACTATGGGCCCTATAAAAATTCTTTTTGATAGTAGGGGTTAGGATTTTTCCGTAGCTAACAATGGTGGACGGACAAAATCAATCCACAATCTACCCGTGCGAAGCCGGGACGGGCTGCTAGTATATATATAAAAATGAATGTTTGTCTGTCTGTCTGTCTGTATGTCTCCTATGCCTTTCTAAACCGTTCATCCGATTGCGATGAAATTTTGGGAAATGGTTGGACGCATGCCCGCGATGGTTTCTGAGTTAGTAAATCTTATACAGGGTGTTCAGAAAGTTCCGGTACGGCCGATTATCTCAGCGAGAAAACATTTTAGAGAAAAATGTTTAATACAAAACTTTAAGGATTTTCCCTTGGCTACCCAGTGGTCGTATTGGATTTGACCTTGACCGTGACCTTTAAGGTAATATCAAATGCCTTAATAAACCGTTCATCCGATTGCGATGAAACTTTGGGGAATGGTTGGACGCATGCCCGCGAAGGTTTCTGAGTTAGTAAATCTTATACAGGGTGTTCAAAATGTACCGGTACGGATGATTATTATGCCTTCCTAAACCGTTCATCCGATTGCGATGAAACTTTGGGGAATGGTTGGACGCATGCCCGCGAAGGTTTCTGAGTTAGTAAATCTTATAAAAGGTGTTCAAAAAGTACCGGTACTGATGATTATTATGCCTTCCTAAACCGTCCATCCGATTGCGATGAAAAGTTGGGGAATGGTTGGACGCATGCCCGCGAAGGTTTCTGAGTTAGTAAATCTTATACAGGGTGTTCAAAAAGTACCGGTACGGATGATTATTATGCCTTCCTAAACCGTTCATCCGATTGCGATGAAAATTTGGGGAACAGTTGGACGCATATCCGCGAAAGTTTCTGAGTTAGTAAATCTCATAAAAGGTGTTCAAAAAGTACTGGTACTGATGATTAATATGCCTTCCTAAACCGTTCATCCGATTGCGATGAAAAGTTGGGGAATGGTTGGACGCATGCCCGCGAAGGTTTCTGAGTTAGTAAATCGTATACAGGGTGTTCACAAAGTACCGGTACGGATGATTATTATGCCTTCCTAAACCGTTCATCCGACTGCGATGAAAATTTGGGGAACAGTTGGACGCATATCCGCGAAGGTTTCTGAGTTAGTAAATCTCATAAAAGGTGTTCAAAAAGTACCGGTACGGATGATTATTATGCCTTCCTAAACCGTTCATCCGATTGCGATGAAAAGTTGGGGAATGTTTGGACGCATGCCCGCGAAGGTTTCTGATTTAGTAAGTCTTATACAGGGTGTTCAAAAAGAACCGGTACGGATGATTATTATGCCTTCCTAAACCGTTCATCCGACTGCGATGAAAATTTGGGGAACAGTTGGACGCATATCCGCGAAGGTTTCTGAGTTAGTAAATCTCATAAAAGGTGTTCAAAAAGTACTGGTACTGATGATTAATATGCCTTCCTAAACCGTTCATCCGATTGCGATGAAAAGTTGGGGAATGGTTGGACGCATGCCCGCGAAGGTTTCTGAGTTAGTAAATCTTATACAGGGTGTTCAAAAAGTACCGGTACGGATGATTAATATGCCTTCCTAAACCGTTCATCCGATTGCGATGAAAAGTTAGGGAATGGTTGGACGCATGCCCGCGAAGGTTTCTGAGTTAGTAAATCTTATACAGGGTGTTCAAAATGTACCGGTACGGATGATTATTATGCCTTCCTAAACCGTTCATCCGATTGCGATGAAACTTTGGGGAATGGTTGGACGCATGCCCGCGAAGGTTTCTGAGTTAGTAAATCTTATACAGGGTGTTCAAAAAGTACCGGTACGGATGATTATTATGCCTTCCTAAACCGTTCATCCGATTGCGATGAAAATTTGGGGAACAGTTGGACGCATATCCGCGAAGGTTTCTGAGTTAGTAAATCTCATAAAAGGTGTTCAAAAAGTACTGGTACTGATGATTAATATGCCTTCCTAAACCGTTCATCCGATTGCGATGAAAAGTTGGGGAATGGTTGGACGCATGCCCGCGAAGGTTTCTGAGTTATTAAATCGTATACAGGGTGTTCAAAAAGTACCGGTACGGATGATTATTATGCCTTCCTAAACCGTTCATCCGACTGCGATGAAAATTTGGGGAACAGTTGGACGCATATCCGCGAAGGTTTCTGAGTTAGTAAATCTCATAAAAGGTGTTCAAAAAGTACTGGTACTGATGATTAATATGCCTTCCTAAACCGTTCATCCGATTGCGATGAAAAGTTGGGGAATGGTTGGACGCATGCCCGCGAAGGTTTCTGAGTTAGTAAATCTCATAAAAGGTGTTCAAAAAGTACTGGTACTGATGATTAATATGCCTTCCTAAACCGTTCATCCGATTGCGATGAAAAGTTGGGGAATGGTTGGACGCATGCCCGCGAAGGTTTCTGAGTTAGTAAATCTTATACAGGGTTTTCAAAAAGTACCGGTACGGATGATTATTATGCCTTCCTAAACCGTTCATCCGATTGCGATGAAAATTTGGGGAACAGTTGGACGCATATCCGCGAAGGTTTCTGAGTTAGTAAATCTTATACAGGGTGTTCAAAAAGTACCGGTACGGATGATTATTATGCCTTCCTAAACCGTCCATCCGATTGCGATGAAAAGTTGGGGAATGGTTGGACGCATGCCCGCGAAGGTTTCTGAGTTAGTAAATCTTATACAGGGTGTTCAAAAAGTACCGGTACGGATGATTATTATGCCTTCCTAAACCGTTCATCCGATTGCGATGAAAATTTGGGGAACAGTTGGACGCATATCCGCGAAAGTTTCTGAGTTAGTAAATCTCATAAAAGGTGTTCAAAAAGTACTGGTACTGATGATTAATATGCCTTCCTAAACCGTTCATCCGATTGCGATGAAAAGTTGGGGAATGGTTGGACGCATGCCCGCGAAGGTTTCTGAGTTAGTAAATCGTATACAGGGTGTTCACAAAGTACCGGTACGGATGATTATTATGCCTTCCTAAACCGTTCATCCGACTGCGATGAAAATTTGGGGAACAGTTGGACGCATATCCGCGAAGGTTTCTGAGTTAGTAAATCTCATAAAAGGTGTTCAAAAAGTACCGGTACGGATGATTATTATGCCTTCCTAAACCGTTCATCCGATTGCGATGAAAAGTTGGGGAATGTTTGGACGCATGCCCGCGAAGGTTTCTGATTTAGTAAGTCTTATACAGGGTGTTCAAAAAGAACCGGTACGGATGATTATTATGCCTTCCTAAACCGTTCATCCGACTGCGATGAAAATTTGGGGAACAGTTGGACGCATATCCGCGAAGGTTTCTGAGTTAGTAAATCTCATAAAAGGTGTTCAAAAAGTACTGGTACTGATGATCAATATGCCTTCCTAAACCGTTCATCCGATTGCGATGAAAAGTTGGGGAATGGTTGGACGCATGCCCGCGAAGGTTTCTGAGTTAGTAAATCGTATACAGGGTGTTCAAAAAGTACCGGTACGGATGATTATTATGCCTTCCTAAACCGTTCATCCGACTGCGATGAAAATTTGGGGAACAGTTGGACGCATATCCGCGAAGGTTTCTGAGTTAGTAAATCTCATAAAAGGTGTTCAAAAAGTACTGGTACTGATGATTAATATGCCTTCCTAAACCGTTCATCCGATTGCGATGAAAAGTTGGGGAATGGTTGGACGCATGCCCGCGAAGGTTTCTGAGTTAGTAAATCGTATACAGGGTGTTCACAAAGTACCGGTACGGATGATTATTATGCCTTCCTAAACCGTTCATCCGACTGCGATGAAAATTTGGGGAACAGTTGGACGCATATCCGCGAAGGTTTCTGAGTTAGTAAATCTCATAAAAGGTGTTCAAAAAGTACCGGTACGGATGATTATTATGCCTTCCTAAACCGTTCATCCGATTGCGATGAAAAGTTGGGGAATGTTTGGACGCATGCCCGCGAAGGTTTCTGATTTAGTAAGTCTTATACAGGGTGTTCAAAAAGAACCGGTACGGATGATTATTATGCCTTCCTAAACCGTTCATCCGACTGCGATGAAAATTTGGGGAACAGTTGGACGCATATCCGCGAAGGTTTCTGAGTTAGTAAATCTCATAAAAGGTGTTCAAAAAGTACTGGTACTGATGATTAATATGCCTTCCTAAACCGTTCATCCGATTGCGATGAAAAGTTGGGGAATGGTTGGACGCATGCCCGCGAAGGTTTCTGAGTTAGTAAATCTTATACAGGGTGTTCAAAAAGTACCGGTACGGATGATTAATATGCCTTCCTAAACCGTTCATCCGATTGCGATGAAAAGTTAGGGAATGGTTGGACGCATGCCCGCGAAGGTTTCTGAGTTAGTAAATCTTATACAGGGTGTTCAAAATGTACCGGTACGGATGATTATTATGCCTTCCTAAACCGTTCATCCGATTGCGATGAAACTTTGGGGAATGGTTGGACGCATGCCCGCGAAGGTTTCTGAGTTAGTAAATCTTATACAGGGTGTTCAAAAAGTACCGGTACGGATTATTATTATGCCTTCCTAAACCGTTCATCCGATTGCGATGAAAATTTGGGGAACAGTTGGACGCATATCCGCGAAGGTTTCTGAGTTAGTAAATCTCATAAAAGGTGTTCAAAAAGTACTGGTACTGATGATTAATATGCTTTCCTAAACCGTTCATCCGATTGCGATGAAAAGTTGGGGAATGGTTGGACGCATGCCCGCGAAGGTTTCTGAGTTATTAAATCGTATACAGGGTGTTCAAAAAGTACCGGTACGGATGATTATTATGCCTTCCTAAACCGTTCATCCGACTGCGATGAAAATTTGGGGAACAGTTGGACGCATATCCGCGAAGGTTTCTGAGTTAGTAAATCTCATAAAAGGTGTTCAAAAAGTACTGGTACTGATGATTAATATGCCTTCCTAAACCGTTCATCCGATTGCGATGAAAAGTTGGGGAATGGTTGGACGCATGCCCGCGAAGGTTTCTGAGTTAGTAAATCTCATAAAAGGTGTTCAAAAAGTACTGGTACTGATGATTAATATGCCTTCCTAAACCGTTCATCCGATTGCGATGAAAAGTTGGGGAATGGTTGGACGCATGCCCGCGAAGGTTTCTGAGTTAGTAAATCTTATACAGGGTGTTCAAAAAGTACCGGTACGGATGATTATTATGCCTTCCTAAACCGTTCATCCGATTGCGATGAAAATTTGGGGAACAGTTGGACGCATATCCGCGAAGGTTTCTGAGTTAGTAAATCTTATACAGGGTGTTCAAAAAGTACCGGTACGGATGATTATTATGCCTTCCTAAACCGTCCATCCGATTGCGATGAAAAGTTGGGGAATGGTTGGACGCATGCCCGCGAAGGTTTCTGAGTTAGTAAATCTCATAAAAGGTGTTCAAAAAGTACTGGTACTGATGATTAATATGCCTTCCTAAACCGTTCATCCGATTGCGATGAAAAGTTGGGGAATGGTTGGACGCATGCCCGCGAAGGTTTCTGAGTTAGTAAATCGTATACAGGGTGTTCACAAAGTACCGGTACGGATGATTATTATGCCTTCCTAAACCGTTCATCCGACTGCGATGAAAATTTGGGGAACAGTTGGACGCATATCCGCGAAGGTTTCTGAGTTAGTAAATCTCATAAAAGGTGTTCAAAAAGTACCGGTACGGATGATTATTATGCCTTCCTAAACCGTTCATCCGATTGCGATGAAAAGTTGGGGAATGTTTGGACGCATGCCCGCGAAGGTTTCTGATTTAGTAAGTCTTATACAGGGTGTTCAAAAAGAACCGGTACGGATGATTATTATGCCTTCCTAAACCGTTCATCCGACTGCGATGAAAATTTGGGGAACAGTTGGACGCATATCCGCGAAGGTTTCTGAGTTAGTAAATCTCATAAAAGGTGTTCAAAAAGTACTGGTACTGATGATCAATATGCCTTCCTAAACCGTTCATCCGATTGCGATGAAAAGTTGGGGAATGGTTGGACGCATGCCCGCGAAGGTTTCTGAGTTAGTAAATCGTATACAGAGTGTTCAAAAAGTACCGGTACGGATGATTATTATGCCTACCTAAACCGTTCATCCGACTGCGATGAAAATTTGGGGAACAGTTGGACGCATATCCGCGAAGGTTTCTGAGTTAGTAAATCTCATAAAAGGTGTTCAAAAAGTACTGGTACTGATGATTAATATGCCTTCCTAAACCGTTCATCCGATTGCGATGAAAAGTTGGGGAATGGTTGGACGCATGCCCGCGAAGGTTTCTGAGTTAGTAAATCGTATACAGGGTGTTCAAAAAGTACCGGTACGGATGATTATTATGCCTTCCTAAACCGTTCATCCGACTGCGATGAAAATTTGGGGAACAGTTGGACGCATATCCGCGAAGGTTTCTGAGTTAGTAAATCTCATAAAAGGTGTTCAAAAAGTACTGGTACTGATGATTAATATGCCTTCCTAAACCGTTCATCCGATTGCGATGAAAAGTTGGGGAATGGTTGGACGCATGCCCGCGAAGGTTTCTGAGTTAGTAAATCTCATAAAAGGTGTTCAAAAAGTACTGGTACTGATGATTAATATGCCTTCCTAAACCGTTCATCCGATTGCGATGAAAAGTTGGGGAATGGTTGGACGCATGCCCGCGAAGGTTTCTGAGTTAGTAAATCTTATACAGGGTGTTCAAAAAGTACCGGTACGGATGATTATTATGCCTTCCTAAACCGTTCATCCGATTGCGATGAAAATTTGGGGAACAGTTGGACGCATATCCGCGAAGGTTTCTGAGTTAGTAAATCTTATACAGGGTGTTCAAAAAGTCGAACTATACTTGACCTAAATTTGACCTCCGCTGACAATAAAGGTAACGTGAAAAAAAAATGGTCAAGGACACATTTGAACGTGAAAAAAAATTAATTTGACCTTGATATAACCTTGAAGGTCATGGTCAACGTCAAATCCAATATGACCATAGGGTAGCTCGGGAAAAATACTAAAAGTTTTGTATTAAAAATTTTTCTATAAAATGATTTCCCGCTGAGATATTCAGCCGTACCGGGACCTTTTGAAGGTCAAGTACAGTTCGGCTTCGTACCATGAAAACTATGGGCCCTATAAAAATTCTTTTTGATAGTAGGGGTTAGGATTTTTCCGTAGCTAACAATGGTGGACGGACAAAATCAATCCACAATCTACCCGTGCGAAGCCGGGACGGGCTGCTAGTATATATATAAAAATGAATGTTTGTCTGTCTGTATGTCTCCTATGCCTTTCTAAACCGTTCATCCGATTGCGATGAAATTTTGGGAAATGGTTGGACGCATGCCCGCGATGGTTTCTGAGTTAGTAAATCTTATACAGGGTGTTCAGAAAGTTCCGGTACGGCCGATTATCTCAGCGAGAAAACATTTTAGAGAAAAATGTTTAATACAAAACTTTAAGGATTTTCCCTTGGCTACCCAGTGGTCGTATTGGATTTGACCTTGACCGTGACCTTTAAGGTAATATCAAATGCCTTAATAAACCGTTCATCCGATTGCGATGAAACTTTGGGGAATGGTTGGACGCATGCCCGCGAAGGTTTCTGAGTTAGTAAATCTTATACAGGGTGTTCAAAAAGTACCGGTACGGATGATTATTATGCCTTCCTAAACCGTTCATCCGATTGCGATGAAAAGTTAGGGAATGGTTGGACGCATGCCCGCGAAGGTTTCTGAGTTAGTAAATCTTATACAGGGTGTTCAAAATGTACCGGTACGGATGATTATTATGCCTTCCTAAACCGTTCATCCGATTGCGATGAAACTTTGGGGAATGGTTGGACGCATGCCCGCGAAGGTTTCTGAGTTAGTAAATCTTATACAGGGTGTTCAAAAAGTACCGGTACGGATGATTATTATGCCTTCCTAAACCGTTCATCCGATTGCGATGAAAATTTGGGGAACAGTTGGACGCATATCCGCGAAGGTTTCTGAGTTAGTAAATCTCATAAAAGGTGTTCAAAAAATACTGGTACTGATGATTAATATGCCTTCCTAAACCGTTCATCCGATTGCGATGAAAAGTTGGGGAATGGTTGGACGCATGCCCGCGAAGGTTTCTGAGTTATTAAATCGTATACAGGGTGTTCAAAAAGTACCGGTACGGATGATTATTATGCCTTCCTAAACCGTTCATCCGACTGCGATGAAAATTTGGGGAACAGTTGGACGCATATCCGCGAAGGTTTCTGAGTTAGTAAATCTCATAAAAGGTGTTCAAAAAGTACTGGTACTGATGATTAATATGCCTTCCTAAACCGTTCATCCGATTGCGATGAAAAGTTGGGGAATGGTTGGACGCATGCCCGCGAAGGTTTCTGAGTTAGTAAATCTCATAAAAGGTGTTCAAAAAGTACTGGTACTGATGATTAATATGCCTTCCTAAACCGTTCATCCGATTGCGATGAAAAGTTGGGGAATGGTTGGACGCATGCCCGCGAAGGTTTCTGAGTTAGTAAATCTTATACAGGGTGTTCAAAAAGTACCGGTACGGATGATTATTATGCCTTCCTAAACCGTTCATCCGATTGCGATGAAAATTTGGGGAACAGTTGGACGCATATCCGCGAAGGTTTCTGAGTTAGTAAATCTTATACATGGTGTTCAAAAAGTCGAACTATACTTGACCTAAATTTGACCTCCGCTGACAATAAAGGTAACGTGAAAAAAAAATGGTCAAGGACACATTTGAACGTGAAAAAAAATTAATTTGACCTTGATATAACCTTGAAGGTCATGGTCAACGTCAAATCCAATATGACCATAGGGTAGCTCGGGAAAAATACTAAAAGTTTTGTATCAAAAATTTTTCTATAGAATGATTTCCCGCTGAGATATTCAGCCGTACCGGGACCTTTTGAAGGTCAAGTACAGTTCGGCTTCGTACCATGAAAACTATGGGCCCTATAAAAATTCTTTTTGATAGTAGGGGTTAGGATTTTTCCGTAGCTAACAATGGTGGACGGACAAAATCAATCCACAATCTACCCGTGCGAAGCCGGGACGGGCTGCTAGTATATATATAAAAATGAATGTTTGTCTGTCTGTATGTCTCCTATGCCTTTCTAAACCGTTCATCCGATTGCGATGAAATTTTGGGAAATGGTTGGACGCATGCCCGCGATGGTTTCTGAGTTAGTAAATCTTATACAGGGTGTTCAGAAAGTTCCGGTACGGCCGATTATCTCAGCGAGAAAACATTTTAGAGAAAAATGTTTAATACAAAACTTTAAGGATTTTCCCTTGGCTACCCAGTGGTCGTATTGGATTTGACCTTGACCGTGACCTTTAAGGTAATATCAAATGCCTTAATAAACCGTTCATCCGATTGCGATGAAACTTTGGGGAATGGTTGGACGCATGCCCGCGAAGGTTTCTGAGTTAGTAAATCTTATACAGGGTGTTCAAAAAGTACCGGTACGGATGATTATTATGCCTTCCTAAACCGTTCATCCGATTGCGATGAAAAGTTAGGGAATGGTTGGACGCATGCCCGCGAAGGTTTCTGAGTTAGTAAATCTTATACAGGGTGTTCAAAATGTACCGGTACGGATGATTATTATGCCTTCCTAAACCGTTCATCCGATTGCGATGAAACTTTGGGGAATGGTTGGACGCATGCCCGCGAAGGTTTCTGAGTTAGTAAATCTTATAAAAGGTGTTCAAAAAGTACCGGTACTGATGATTATTATGCCTTCCTAAACCGTCCATCCGATTGCGATGAAAAGTTGGGGAATGGTTGGACGCATGCCCGCGAAGGTTTCTGAGTTAGTAAATCTTATACAGGGTGTTCAAAAAGTACCGGTACGGATGATTATTATGCCTTCCTAAACCGTTCATCCGATTGCGATGAAAATTTGGGGAACAGTTGGACGCATATCCGCGAAAGTTTCTGAGTTAGTAAATCTCATAAAAGGTGTTCAAAAAGTACTGGTACTGATGATTAATATGCCTTCCTAAACCGTTCATCCGATTGCGATGAAAAGTTGGGGAATGGTTGGACGCATGCCCGCGAAGGTTTCTGAGTTAGTAAATCGTATACAGGGTGTTCACAAAGTACCGGTACGGATGATTATTATGCCTTCCTAAACCGTTCATCCGACTGCGATGAAAATTTGGGGAACAGTTGGACGCATATCCGCGAAGGTTTCTGAGTTAGTAAATCTCATAAAAGGTGTTCAAAAAGTACCGGTACGGATGATTATTATGCCTTCCTAAACCGTTCATCCGATTGCGATGAAAAGTTGGGGAATGTTTGGACGCATGCCCGCGAAGGTTTCTGATTTAGTAAGTCTTATACAGGGTGTTCAAAAAGAACCGGTACGGATGATTATTATGCCTTCCTAAACCGTTCATCCGACTGCGATGAAAATTTGGGGAACAGTTGGACGCATATCCGCGAAGGTTTCTGAGTTAGTAAATCTCATAAAAGGTGTTCAAAAAGTACTGGTACTGATGATCAATATGCCTTCCTAAACCGTTCATCCGATTGCGATGAAAAGTTGGGGAATGGTTGGACGCATGCCCGCGAAGGTTTCTGAGTTAGTAAATCGTATACAGAGTGTTCAAAAAGTACCGGTACGGATGATTATTATGCCTTCCTAAACCGTTCATCCGACTGCGATGAAAATTTGGGGAACAGTTGGACGCATATCCGCGAAGGTTTCTGAGTTAGTAAATCTCATAAAAGGTGTTCAAAAAGTACTGGTACTGATGATTAATATGCCTTCCTAAACCGTTCATCCGATTGCGATGAAAAGTTGGGGAATGGTTGGACGCATGCCCGCGAAGGTTTCTGAGTTAGTAAATCGTATACAGGGTGTTCAAAAAGTACCGGTACGGATGATTATTATGCCTTCCTAAACCGTTCATCCGATTGCGATGAAACTTTGGGGAATGGTTGGACGCATGCCCGCGAAGGTTTCTGAGTTAGTAAATCTTATAAAAGGTGTTCAAAAAGTACCGGTACTGATGATTATTATGCCTTCCTAAACCGTCCATCCGATTGCGATGAAAAGTTGGGGAATGGTTGGACGCATGCCCGCGAAGGTTTCTGAGTTAGTAAATCTTATACAGGGTGTTCAAAAAGTACCGGTACGGATGATTATTATGCCTTCCTAAACCGTTCATCCGATTGCGATGAAAATTTGGGGAACAGTTGGACGCATATCCGCGAAAGTTTCTGAGTTAGTAAATCTCATAAAAGGTGTTCAAAAAGTACTGGTACTGATGATTAATATGCCTTCCTAAACCGTTCATCCGATTGCGATGAAAAGTTGGGGAATGGTTGGACGCATGCCCGCGAAGGTTTCTGAGTTAGTAAATCGTATACAGGGTGTTCACAAAGTACCGGTACGGATGATTATTATGCCTTCCTAAACCGTTCATCCGACTGCGATGAAAATTTGGGGAACAGTTGGACGCATATCCGCGAAGGTTTCTGAGTTAGTAAATCTCATAAAAGGTGTTCAAAAAGTACCGGTACGGATGATTATTATGCCTTCCTAAACCGTTCATCCGATTGCGATGAAAAGTTGGGGAATGTTTGGACGCATGCCCGCGAAGGTTTCTGATTTAGTAAGTCTTATACAGGGTGTTCAAAAAGAACCGGTACGGATGATTATTATGCCTTCCTAAACCGTTCATCCGACTGCGATGAAAATTTGGGGAACAGTTGGACGCATATCCGCGAAGGTTTCTGAGTTAGTAAATCTCATAAAAGGTGTTCAAAAAGTACTGGTACTGATGATCAATATGCCTTCCTAAACCGTTCATCCGATTGCGATGAAAAGTTGGGGAATGGTTGGACGCATGCCCGCGAAGGTTTCTGAGTTAGTAAATCGTATACAGAGTGTTCAAAAAGTACCGGTACGGATGATTATTATGCCTTCCTAAACCGTTCATCCGACTGCGATGAAAATTTGGGGAACAGTTGGACGCATATCCGCGAAGGTTTCTGAGTTAGTAAATCTCATAAAAGGTGTTCAAAAAGTACTGGTACTGATGATTAATATGCCTTCCTAAACCGTTCATCCGATTGCGATGAAAAGTTGGGGAATGGTTGGACGCATGCCCGCGAAGGTTTCTGAGTTAGTAAATCGTATACAGGGTGTTCAAAAAGTACCGGTACGGATGATTATTATGCCTTCCTAAACCGTTCATCCGACTGCGATGAAAATTTGGGGAACAGTTGGACGCATATCCGCGAAGGTTTCTGAGTTAGTAAATCTCATAAAAGGTGTTCAAAAAGTACTGGTACTGATGATTAATATGCCTTCCTAAACCGTTCATCCGATTGCGATGAAAAGTTGGGGAATGGTTGGACGCATGCCCGCGAAGGTTTCTGAGTTAGTAAATCTCATAAAAGGTGTTCAAAAAGTACTGGTACTGATGATTAATATGCCTTCCTAAACCGTTCATCCGATTGCGATGAAAAGTTGGGGAATGGTTGGACGCATGCCCGCGAAGGTTTCTGAGTTAGTAAATCTTATACAGGGTGTTCAAAAAGTACCGGTACGGATGATTATTATGCCTTCCTAAACCGTTCATCCGATTGCGATGAAAATTTGGGGAACAGTTGGACGCATATCCGCGAAGGTTTCTGAGTTAGTAAATCTTATACAGGGTGTTCAAAAAGTCGAACTATACTTGACCTAAATTTGACCTCCGCTGACAATAAAGGTAACGTGAAAAAAAAATGGTCAAGGACACATTTGAACGTGAAAAAAAATTAATTTGACCTTGATATAACCTTGAAGGTCATGGTCAACGTCAAATCCAATATGACCATAGGGTAGCTCGGGAAAAATACTAAAAGTTTTGTATTAAAAATTTTTCTATAAAATGATTTCCCGCTGAGATATTCAGCCGTACCGGGACCTTTTGAAGGTCAAGTACAGTTCGGCTTCGTACCATGAAAACTATGGGCCCTATAAAAATTCTTTTTGATAGTAGGGGTTAGGATTTTTCCGTAGCTAACAATGGTGGACGGACAAAATCAATCCACAATCTACCCGTGCGAAGCCGGGACGGGCTGCTAGTATATATATAAAAATGAATGTTTGTCTGTCTGTATGTCTCCTATGCCTTTCTAAACCGTTCATCCGATTGCGATGAAATTTTGGGAAATGGTTGGACGCATGCCCGCGATGGTTTCTGAGTTAGTAAATCTTATACAGGGTGTTCAGAAAGTTCCGGTACGGCCGATTATCTCAGCGAGAAAACATTTTAGAGAAAAATGTTTAATACAAAACTTTAAGGATTTTCCCTTGGCTACCCAGTGGTCGTATTGGATTTGACCTTGACCGTGACCTTTAAGGTAATATCAAATGCCTTAATAAACCGTTCATCCGATTGCGATGAAACTTTGGGGAATGGTTGGACGCATGCCCGCGAAGGTTTCTGAGTTAGTAAATCTTATACAGGGTGTTCAAAAAGTACCGGTACGGATGATTATTATGCCTTCCTAAACCGTTCATCCGATTGCGATGAAAAGTTAGGGAATGGTTGGACGCATGCCCGCGAAGGTTTCTGAGTTAGTAAATCTTATACAGGGTGTTCAAAATGTACCGGTACGGATGATTATTATGCCTTCCTAAACCGTTCATCCGATTGCGATGAAACTTTGGGGAATGGTTGGACGCATGCCCGCGAAGGTTTCTGAGTTAGTAAATCTTATACAGGGTGTTCAAAAAGTACCGGTACGGATGATTATTATGCCTTCCTAAACCGTTCATCCGATTGCGATGAAAATTTGGGGAACAGTTGGACGCATATCCGCGAAGGTTTCTGAGTTAGTAAATCTCATAAAAGGTGTTCAAAAAGTACTGGTACTGATGATTAATATGCCTTCCTAAACCGTTCATCCGATTGCGATGAAAAGTTGGGGAATGGTTGGACGCATGCCCGCGAAGGTTTCTGAGTTATTAAATCGTATACAGGGTGTTCAAAAAGTACCGGTACGGATGATTATTATGCCTTCCTAAACCGTTCATCCGACTGCGATGAAAATTTGGGGAACAGTTGGACGCATATCCGCGAAGGTTTCTGAGTTAGTAAATCTCATAAAAGGTGTTCAAAAAGTACTGGTACTGATGATTAATATGCCTTCCTAAACCGTTCATCCGATTGCGATGAAAAGTTGGGGAATGGTTGGACGCATGCCCGCGAAGGTTTCTGAGTTAGTAAATCTCATAAAAGGTGTTCAAAAAGTACTGGTACTGATGATTAATATGCCTTCCTAAACCGTTCATCCGATTGCGATGAAAAGTTGGGGAATGGTTGGACGCATGCCCGCGAAGGTTTCTGAGTTAGTAAATCTTATACAGGGTGTTCAAAAAGTACCGGTACGGATGATTATTATGCCTTCCTAAACCGTTCATCCGATTGCGATGAAAATTTGGGGAACAGTTGGACGCATATCCGCGAAGGTTTCTGAGTTAGTAAATCTCATAAAAGGTGTTCAAAAAGTACTGGTACTGATGATTAATATGCCTTCCTAAACCGTTCATCCGATTGCGATGAAAAGTTGGGGAATGGTTGGACGCATGCCCGCGAAGGTTTCTGAGATAGTAAATCGTATACAGGGTGTTCACAAAGTACCGGTACGGATGATTATTATGCCTTCCTAAACCGTTCATCCGACTGCGATGAAAATTTGGGGAACAGTTGGACGCATATCCGCGAAGGTTTCTGAGTTAGTAAATCTCATAAAAGGTGTTCAAAAAGTACCGGTACGGATGATTATTATGCCTTCCTAAACCGTTCATCCGATTGCGATGAAAAGTTGGGGAATGTTTGGACGCATGCCCGCGAAGGTTTCTGATTTAGTAAGTCTTATACAGGGTGTTCAAAAAGAACCGGTACGGATGATTATTATGCCTTCCTAAACCGTTCATCCGACTGCGATGAAAATTTGGGGAACAGTTGGACGCATATCCGCGAAGGTTTCTGAGTTAGTAAATCTCATAAAAGGTGTTCAAAAAGTACTGGTACTGATGATCAATATGCCTTCCTAAACCGTTCATCCGATTGCGATGAAAAGTTGGGGAATGGTTGGACGCATGCCCGCGAAGGTTTCTGAGTTAGTAAATCGTATACAGAGTGTTCAAAAAGTACCGGTACGGATGATTATTATGCCTTCCTAAACCGTTCATCCGACTGCGATGAAAATTTGGGGAACAGTTGGACGCATATCCGCGAAGGTTTCTGAGTTAGTAAATCTCATAAAAGGTGTTCAAAAAGTACTGGTACTGATGATTAATATGCCTTCCTAAACCGTTCATCCGATTGCGATGAAAAGTTGGGGAATGGTTGGACGCATGCCCGCGAAGGTTTCTGAGTTAGTAAATCGTATACAGGGTGTTCAAAAAGTACCGGTACGGATGATTATTATGCCTTCCTAAACCGTTCATCCGACTGCGATGAAAATTTGGGGAACAGTTGGACGCATATCCGCGAAGGTTTCTGAGTTAGTAAATCTCATAAAAGGTGTTCAAAAAGTACTGGTACTGATGATTAATATGCCTTCCTAAACCGTTCATCCGATTGCGATGAAAAGTTGGGGAATGGTTGGACGCATGCCCGCGAAGGTTTCTGAGTTAGTAAATCTCATAAAAGGTGTTCAAAAAGTACTGGTACTGATGATTAATATGCCTTCCTAAACCGTTCATCCGATTGCGATGAAAAGTTGGGGAATGGTTGGACGCATGCCCGCGAAGGTTTCTGAGTTAGTAAATCTTATACAGGGTGTTCAAAAAGTACCGGTACGGATGATTATTATGCCTTCCTAAACCGTTCATCCGATTGCGATGAAAATTTGGGGAACAGTTGGACGCATATCCGCGAAGGTTTCTGAGTTAGTAAATCTTATACAGGGTGTTCAAAAAGTCGAACTATACTTGACCTAAATTTGACCTCCGCTGACAATAAAGGTAACGTGAAAAAAAAATGGTCAAGGACACATTTGAACGTGAAAAAAAATTAATTTGACCTTGATATAACCTTGAAGGTCATGGTCAACGTCAAATCCAATATGACCATAGGGTAGCTCGGGAAAAATACTAAAAGTTTTGTATTAAAAATTTTTCTATAAAATGATTTCCCGCTGAGATATTCAGCCGTACCGGGACCTTTTGAAGGTCAAGTACAGTTCGGCTTCGTACCATGAAAACTATGGGCCCTATAAAAATTCTTTTTGATAGTAGGGGTTAGGATTTTTCCGTAGCTAACAATGGTGGACGGACAAAATCAATCCACAATCTACCCGTGCGAAGCCGGGACGGGCTGCTAGTATATATATAAAAATGAATGTTTGTCTGTCTGTATGTCTCCTATGCCTTTCTAAACCGTTCATCCGATTGCGATGAAATTTTGGGAAATGGTTGGACGCATGCCCGCGATGGTTTCTGAGTTAGTAAATCTTATACAGGGTGTTCAGAAAGTTCCGGTACGGCCGATTATCTCAGCGAGAAAACATTTTAGAGAAAAATGTTTAATACAAAACTTTAAGGATTTTCCCTTGGCTACCCAGTGGTCGTATTGGATTTGACCTTGACCGTGACCTTTAAGGTAATATCAAATGCCTTAATAAACCGTTCATCCGATTGCGATGAAACTTTGGGGAATGGTTGGACGCATGCCCGCGAAGGTTTCTGAGTTAGTAAATCTTATACAGGGTGTTCAAAAAGTACCGGTACGGATGATTATTATGCCTTCCTAAACCGTTCATCCGATTGCGATGAAAAGTTAGGGAATGGTTGGACGCATGCCCGCGAAGGTTTCTGAGTTAGTAAATCTTATACAGGGTGTTCAAAATGTACCGGTACGGATGATTATTATGCCTTCCTAAACCGTTCATCCGATTGCGATGAAACTTTGGGGAATGGTTGGACGCATGCCCGCGAAGGTTTCTGAGTTAGTAAATCTTATACAGGGTGTTCAAAAAGTACCGGTACGGATGATTATTATGCCTTCCTAAACCGTTCATCCGATTGCGATGAAAATTTGGGGAACAGTTGGACGCATATCCGCGAAGGTTTCTGAGTTAGTAAATCTCATAAAAGGTGTTCAAAAAGTACTGGTACTGATGATTAATATGCCTTCCTAAACCGTTCATCCGATTGCGATGAAAAGTTGGGGAATGGTTGGACGCATGCCCGCGAAGGTTTCTGAGTTATTAAATCGTATACAGGGTGTTCAAAAAGTACCGGTACGGATGATTATTATGCCTTCCTAAACCGTTCATCCGACTGCGATGAAAATTTGGGGAACAGTTGGACGCATATCCGCGAAGGTTTCTGAGTTAGTAAATCTCATAAAAGGTGTTCAAAAAGTACTGGTACTGATGATTAATATGCCTTCCTAAACCGTTCATCCGATTGCGATGAAAAGTTGGGGAATGGTTGGACGCATGCCCGCGAAGGTTTCTGAGTTAGTAAATCTCATAAAAGGTGTTCAAAAAGTACTGGTACTGATGATTAATATGCCTTCCTAAACCGTTCATCCGATTGCGATGAAAAGTTGGGGAATGGTTGGACGCATGCCCGCGAAGGTTTCTGAGTTAGTAAATCTTATACAGGGTGTTCAAAAAGTACCGGTACGGATGATTATTATGCCTTCCTAAACCGTTCATCCGATTGCGATGAAAATTTGGGGAACAGTTGGACGCATATCCGCGAAGGTTTCTGAGTTAGTAAATCTTATACAGGGTGTTCAAAAAGTCGAACTATACTTGACCTAAATTTGACCTCCGCTGACAATAAAGGTAACGTGAAAAAAAAATGGTCAAGGACACATTTGAACGTGAAAAAAAATTAATTTGACCTTGATATAACCTTGAAGGTCATGGTCAACGTCAAATCCAATATGACCATAGGGTAGCTCGGGAAAAATACTAAAAGTTTTGTATCAAAAATTTTTCTATAGAATGATTTCCCGCTGAGATATTCAGCCGTACCGGGACCTTTTGAAGGTCAAGTACAGTTCGGCTTCGTACCATGAAAACTATGGGCCCTATAAAAATTCTTTTTGATAGTAGGGGTTAGGATTTTTCCGTAGCTAACAATGGTGGACGGACAAAATCAATCCACAATCTACCCGTGCGAAGCCGGGACGGGCTGCTAGTATATATATAAAAATGAATGTTTGTCTGTCTGTATGTCTCCTATGCCTTTCTAAACCGTTCATCCGATTGCGATGAAATTTTGGGAAATGGTTGGACGCATGCCCGCGATGGTTTCTGAGTTAGTAAATCTTATACAGGGTGTTCAGAAAGTTCCGGTACGGCCGATTATCTCAGCGAGAAAACATTTTAGAGAAAAATGTTTAATACAAAACTTTAAGGATTTTCCCTTGGCTACCCAGTGGTCGTATTGGATTTGACCTTGACCGTGACCTTTAAGGTAATATCAAATGCCTTAATAAACCGTTCATCCGATTGCGATGAAACTTTGGGGAATGGTTGGACGCATGCCCGCGAAGGTTTCTGAGTTAGTAAATCTTATACAGGGTGTTCAAAAAGTACCGGTACGGATGATTATTATGCCTTCCTAAACCGTTCATCCGATTGCGATGAAAATTTGGGGAACAGTTGGACGCATATCCGCGAAGGTTTCTGAGTTAGTAAATCTCATAAAAGGTGTTCAAAAAGTACTGGTACTGATGATTAATATGCCTTCCTAAACCGTTCATCCGATTGCGATGAAAAGTTGGGGAATGGTTGGACGCATGCCCGCGAAGGTTTCTGAGTTATTAAATCGTATACAGGGTGTTCAAAAAGTACCGGTACGGATGATTATTATGCCTTCCTAAACCGTTCATCCGACTGCGATGAAAATTTGGGGAACAGTTGGACGCATATCCGCGAAGGTTTCTGAGTTAGTAAATCTCATAAAAGGTGTTCAAAAAGTACTGGTACTGATGATTAATATGCCTTCCTAAACCGTTCATCCGATTGCGATGAAAAGTTGGGGAATGGTTGGACGCATGCCCGCGAAGGTTTCTGAGTTAGTAAATCTCATAAAAGGTGTTCAAAAAGTACTGGTACTGATGATTAATATGCCTTCCTAAACCGTTCATCCGATTGCGATGAAAAGTTGGGGAATGGTTGGACGCATGCCCGCGAAGGTTTCTGAGTTAGTAAATCTTATACAGGGTGTTCAAAAAGTACCGGTACGGATGATTATTATGCCTTCCTAAACCGTTCATCCGATTGCGATGAAAATTTGGGGAACAGTTGGACGCATATCCGCGAAGGTTTCTGAGTTAGTAAATCTCATAAAAGGTGTTCAAAAAGTACTGGTACTGATGATTAATATGCCTTCCTAAACCGTTCATCCGATTGCGATGAAAAGTTGGGGAATGGTTGGACGCATGCCCGCGAAGGTTTCTGAGTTAGTAAATCGTATACAGGGTGTTCACAAAGTACCGGTACGGATGATTATTATGCCTTCCTAAACCGTTCATCCGACTGCGATGAAAATTTGGGGAACAGTTGGACGCATATCCGCGAAGGTTTCTGAGTTAGTAAATCTCATAAAAGGTGTTCAAAAAGTACCGGTACGGATGATTATTATGCCTTCCTAAACCGTTCATCCGATTGCGATGAAAAGTTGGGGAATGTTTGGACGCATGCCCGCGAAGGTTTCTGATTTAGTAAGTCTTATACAGGGTGTTCAAAAAGAACCGGTACGGATGATTATTATGCCTTCCTAAA
The DNA here is from genome assembly GCA_963678675.1 of Xiphydria camelus. NCBI lineage: Eukaryota > Metazoa > Arthropoda > Insecta > Hymenoptera > Xiphydriidae > Xiphydria > Xiphydria camelus. The sequence goes on from OY783196.1 coordinate 14,840,232, forward strand.
CCGTTCATCCGACTGCGATGAAAATTTGGGGAACAGTTGGACGCATATCCGCGAAGGTTTCTGAGTTAGTAAATCTCATAAAAGGTGTTCAAAAAGTACTGGTACTGATGATCAATATGCCTTCCTAAACCGTTCATCCGATTGCGATGAAAAGTTGGGGAATGGTTGGACGCATGCCCGCGAAGGTTTCTGAGTTAGTAAATCGTATACAGAGTGTTCAAAAAGTACCGGTACGGATGATTATTATGCCTTCCTAAACCGTTCATCCGACTGCGATGAAAATTTGGGGAACAGTTGGACGCATATCCGCGAAGGTTTCTGAGTTAGTAAATCTCATAAAAGGTGTTCAAAAAGTACTGGTACTGATGATTAATATGCCTTCCTAAACCGTTCATCCGATTGCGATGAAAAGTTGGGGAATGGTTGGACGCATGCCCGCGAAGGTTTCTGAGTTAGTAAATCGTATACAGGGTGTTCAAAAAGTACCGGTACGGATGATTATTATGCCTTCCTAAACCGTTCATCCGACTGCGATGAAAATTTGGGGAACAGTTGGACGCATATCCGCGAAGGTTTCTGAGTTAGTAAATCTCATAAAAGGTGTTCAAAAAGTACTGGTACTGATGATTAATATGCCTTCCTAAACCGTTCATCCGATTGCGATGAAAAGTTGGGGAATGGTTGGACGCATGCCCGCGAAGGTTTCTGAGTTAGTAAATCTCATAAAAGGTGTTCAAAAAGTACTGGTACTGATGATTAATATGCCTTCCTAAACCGTTCATCCGATTGCGATGAAAAGTTGGGGAATGGTTGGACGCATGCCCGCGAAGGTTTCTGAGTTAGTAAATCTTATACAGGGTGTTCAAAAAGTACCGGTACGGATGATTATTATGCCTTCCTAAACCGTTCATCCGATTGCGATGAAAATTTGGGGAACAGTTGGACGCATATCCGCGAAGGTTTCTGAGTTAGTAAATCTTATACAGGGTGTTCAAAAAGTCGAACTATACTTGACCTAAATTTGACCTCCGCTGACAATAAAGGTAACGTGAAAAAAAAATGGTCAAGGACACATTTGAACGTGAAAAAAAATTAATTTGACCTTGATATAACCTTGAAGGTCATGGTCAACGTCAAATCCAATATGACCATAGGGTAGCTCGGGAAAAATACTAAAAGTTTTGTATTAAAAATTTTTCTATAAAATGATTTCCCGCTGAGATATTCAGCCGTACCGGGACCTTTTGAAGGTCAAGTACAGTTCGGCTTCGTACCATGAAAACTATGGGCCCTATAAAAATTCTTTTTGATAGTAGGGGTTAGGATTTTTCCGTAGCTAACAATGGTGGACGGACAAAATCAATCCACAATCTACCCGTGCGAAGCCGGGACGGGCTGCTAGTATATATATAAAAATGAATGTTTGTCTGTCTGTATGTCTCCTATGCCTTTCTAAACCGTTCATCCGATTGCGATGAAATTTTGGGAAATGGTTGGACGCATGCCCGCGATGGTTTCTGAGTTAGTAAATCTTATACAGGGTGTTCAGAAAGTTCCGGTACGGCCGATTATCTCAGCGAGAAAACATTTTAGAGAAAAATGTTTAATACAAAACTTTAAGGATTTTCCCTTGGCTACCCAGTGGTCGTATTGGATTTGACCTTGACCGTGACCTTTAAGGTAATATCAAATGCCTTAATAAACCGTTCATCCGATTGCGATGAAACTTTGGGGAATGGTTGGACGCATGCCCGCGAAGGTTTCTGAGTTAGTAAATCTTATACAGGGTGTTCAAAAAGTACCGGTACGGATGATTATTATGCCTTCCTAAACCGTTCATCCGATTGCGATGAAAAGTTAGGGAATGGTTGGACGCATGCCCGCGAAGGTTTCTGAGTTAGTAAATCTTATACAGGGTGTTCAAAATGTACCGGTACGGATGATTATTATGCCTTCCTAAACCGTTCATCCGATTGCGATGAAACTTTGGGGAATGGTTGGACGCATGCCCGCGAAGGTTTCTGAGTTAGTAAATCTTATACAGGGTGTTCAAAAAGTACCGGTACGGATGATTATTATGCCTTCCTAAACCGTTCATCCGATTGCGATGAAAATTTGGGGAACAGTTGGACGCATATCCGCGAAGGTTTCTGAGTTAGTAAATCTCATAAAAGGTGTTCAAAAAGTACTGGTACTGATGATTAATATGCCTTCCTAAACCGTTCATCCGATTGCGATGAAAAGTTGGGGAATGGTTGGACGCATGCCCGCGAAGGTTTCTGAGTTATTAAATCGTATACAGGGTGTTCAAAAAGTACCGGTACGGATGATTATTATGCCTTCCTAAACCGTTCATCCGACTGCGATGAAAATTTGGGGAACAGTTGGACGCATATCCGCGAAGGTTTCTGAGTTAGTAAATCTCATAAAAGGTGTTCAAAAAGTACTGGTACTGATGATTAATATGCCTTCCTAAACCGTTCATCCGATTGCGATGAAAAGTTGGGGAATGGTTGGACGCATGCCCGCGAAGGTTTCTGAGTTAGTAAATCTCATAAAAGGTGTTCAAAAAGTACTGGTACTGATGATTAATATGCCTTCCTAAACCGTTCATCCGATTGCGATGAAAAGTTGGGGAATGGTTGGACGCATGCCCGCGAAGGTTTCTGAGTTAGTAAATCTTATACAGGGTGTTCAAAAAGTACCGGTACGGATGATTATTATGCCTTCCTAAACCGTTCATCCGATTGCGATGAAAATTTGGGGAACAGTTGGACGCATATCCGCGAAGGTTTCTGAGTTAGTAAATCTTATACAGGGTGTTCAAAAAGTCGAACTATACTTGACCTAAATTTGACCTCCGCTGACAATAAAGGTAACGTGAAAAAAAAATGGTCAAGGACACATTTGAACGTGAAAAAAAATTAATTTGACCTTGATATAACCTTGAAGGTCATGGTCAACGTCAAATCCAATATGACCATAGGGTAGCTCGGGAAAAATACTAAAAGTTTTGTATCAAAAATTTTTCTATAGAATGATTTCCCGCTGAGATATTCAGCCGTACCGGGACCTTTTGAAGGTCAAGTACAGTTCGGCTTCGTACCATGAAAACTATGGGCCCTATAAAAATTCTTTTTGATAGTAGGGGTTAGGATTTTTCCGTAGCTAACAATGGTGGACGGACAAAATCAATCCACAATCTACCCGTGCGAAGCCGGGACGGGCTGCTAGTATATATACAGGGTGACATTTTGAAAACTTGCCACCCCAATATCTCAGAAAGTTACAGAGACTTTCTTTAAAATAAAAATACGGTTTCGGCAGTGGAGAGGGGGAACCAAAATGACATAATCGGAGACGCACCCCCTCCAACCCCCTTAGGGGTAGCCCACCCAACTTTGTAATCTTAAATAGCAACCCCCCATGTGTGATACAGCATTGGAAAGCTCTTTAAAAATGCTTTACAACAACACCAAATTTTGGTACCTTTCGATGAATAGTTTTTGCGCGAATCGAGAAAGAAACTGCTAGAAATAAGTTGTTAATTTATTTATTAAAGGTCAATTACGTTACAATAAATTCTCGAAATGATTTCCATTGATTTTTCGAACTTTTTCAAATGTTGTTCTTGAAATTTTGCGACATTCTTGCGTAATTCTCTGTTTTAGTTGGTAAATGCTTGCTGGTTGAGTTTGAAAAACAACAGATTTCAGATGTCCCCATAAGAAGAAATCGCAGGGAGTAAGATCAGATAATGGAAATCACTTCGAAAATTTATTGTAACATAATTGACCTTTAATAAATAAATTGAGAAAACTTACTTCTAGCAGTTTCTTTCTCGATTTGCGCGAAAACTGCTCTTCGAAAAGTACCAAAATTTGGTGTTGTTGTAAAGCATTTTTAAAGAGCTTTCCAACGCTGTATCATAAATGGGGGGTTGCTATTTAAGATTACAACGTTGGGGGGGCTACCCCTAAGGGGGTTGGAGTGGGTGCGTCTCCGATTATGTCATTTTGGTTCCCCCTCTCCACTGCCGAAACCGTATTTTTTTTTAGAAAATCTCTGTAACTTTCTGAGATATTGGGGTGGCAAGTTTTCAAAATGTCACCCTGTATAAAAATGAATGTTTGTCTGTCTGTATGTCTCCTATGCCTTTCTAAACCGTTCATCCGATTGCGATGAAATTTTGGGAAATGGTTGGACGCATGCCCGCGATGGTTTCTGAGTTAGTAAATCTTATACAGGGTGTTCAGAAAGTTCCGGTACGGCCGATTATCTCAGCGAGAAAACATTTTAGAGAAAAATGTTTAATACAAAACTTTAAGGATTTTCCCTTGGCTACCCAGTGGTCGTATTGGATTTGACCTTGACCGTGACCTTTAAGGTAATATCAAATGCCTTAATAAACCGTTCATCCGATTGCGATGAAACTTTGGGGAATGGTTGGACGCATGCCCGCGAAGGTTTCTGAGTTAGTAAATCTTATACAGGGTGTTCAAAAAGTACCGGTACGGATGATTATTATGCCTTCCTAAACCGTTCATCCGATTGCGATGAAAAGTTAGGGAATGGTTGGACGCATGCCCGCGAAGGTTTCTGAGTTAGTAAATCTTATACAGGGTGTTCAAAATGTACCGGTACGGATGATTATTATGCCTTCCTAAACCGTTCATCCGATTGCGATGAAACTTTGGGGAATGGTTGGACGCATGCCCGCGAAGGTTTCTGAGTTAGTAAATCTTATAAAAGGTGTTCAAAAAGTACCGGTACTGATGATTATTATGCCTTCCTAAACCGTCCATCCGATTGCGATGAAAAGTTGGGGAATGGTTGGACGCATGCCCGCGAAGGTTTCTGAGTTAGTAAATCTTATACAGGGTGTTCAAAAAGTACCGGTACGGATGATTATTATGCCTTCCTAAACCGTTCATCCGATTGCGATGAAAATTTGGGGAACAGTTGGACGCATATCCGCGAAAGTTTCTGAGTTAGTAAATCTCATAAAAGGTGTTCAAAAAGTACTGGTACTGATGATTAATATGCCTTCCTAAACCGTTCATCCGATTGCGATGAAAAGTTGGGGAATGGTTGGACGCATGCCCGCGAAGGTTTCTGAGTTAGTAAATCGTATACAGGGTGTTCAAAAAGTACCGGTACGGATGATTATTATGCCTTCCTAAACCGTTCATCCGACTGCGATGAAAATTTGGGGAACAGTTGGACGCATATCCGCGAAGGTTTCTGAGTTAGTAAATCTTATACAGGGTGTTCAAAAAGTCGAACTATACTTGACCTAAATTTGACCTCCGCTGACAATAAAGGTAACGTGAAAAAAAAATGGTCAAGGACACATTTGAACGTGAAAAAAAATTAATTTGACCTTGATATAACCTTGAAGGTCATGGTCAACGTCAAATCCAATATGACCATAGGGTAGCTCGGGAAAAATACTAAAAGTTTTGTATCAAAAATTTTTCTATAAAATGATTTCCCGCTGAGATATTCAGCCGTACCGGGACCTTTTGAAGGTCAAGTACAGTTCGGCTTCGTACCATGAAAACTATGGGCCCTATAAAAATTCTTTTTGATAGTAGGGTTTAGGATTTTTCCGTAGCTAACAATGGTGGACGGACAAAATCAATCCACAATCTACCCGTGCGAAGCCGGGACGGGCTGCTAGTATATATATAAAAATGAATGTTTGTCTGTCTGTCTGTCTGTATGTCTCCTATGCCTTTCTAAACTGTTCATCCGATTGCGATGAAATTTTGGGAAATGGTTGGACGCATGCCCGCGATGGTTTCTGAGTTAGTAAATCTTATACAGGGTGTTCAGAAAGTTCCGGTACGGCCGATTATCTCAGCGAGAAAACATTTTAGAGAAAAATGTTTAATACAAAACTTTAAGGATTTTCCCTTGGCTACCCAGTGGTCGTATTGGATTTGACCTTGACCGTGACCTTTAAGGTAATATCAAATGCCTTAATAAACCGTTCATCCGATTGCGATGAAACTTTGGGGAATGGTTGGACGCATGCCCGCGAAGGTTTCTGAGTTAGTAAATCTTATACAGGGTGTTCAAAAAGTACCGGTACGGATGATTATTATGCCTTCCTAAACCGTTCATCCGATTGCGATGAAATTTTGGGAAATGGTTGGACGCATGCCCGCGATGGTTTCTGAGTTAGTAAATCTTATACAGGGTGTTCAGAAAGTTCCGGTACGGCCGATTATCTCAGCGAGAAAACATTTTAGAGAAAAATGTTTAATACAAAACTTTAAGGATTTTCCCTTGGCTACCCAGTGGTCGTATTGGATTTGACCTTGACCGTGACCTTTAAGGTAATATCAAATGCCTTAATAAACCGTTCATCCGATTGCGATGAAACTTTGGGGAATGGTTGGACGCATGCCCGCGAAGGTTTCTGAGTTAGTAAATCTTATACAGGGTGTTCAAAAAGTACCGGTACGGATGATTATTATGCCTTCCTAAACCGTTCATCCGATTGCGATGAAAAGTTAGGGAATGGTTGGACGCATGCCCGCGAAGGTTTCTGAGTTAGTAAATCTTATACAGGGTGTTCAAAATGTACCGGTACGGATGATTATTATGCCTTCCTAAACCGTTCATCCGATTGCGATGAAACTTTGGGGAATGGTTGGACGCATGCCCGCGAAGGTTTCTGAGTTAGTAAATCTTATAAAAGGTGTTCAAAAAGTACCGGTACTGATGATTATTATGCCTTCCTAAACCGTCCATCCGATTGCGATGAAAAGTTGGGGAATGGTTGGACGCATGCCCGCGAAGGTTTCTGAGTTAGTAAATCTTATACAGGGTGTTCAAAAAGTACCGGTACGGATGATTATTATGCCTTCCTAAACCGTTCATCCGATTGCGATGAAAATTTGGGGAACAGTTGGACGCATATCCGCGAAAGTTTCTGAGTTAGTAAATCTCATAAAAGGTGTTCAAAAAGTACTGGTACTGATGATTAATATGCCTTCCTAAACCGTTCATCCGATTGCGATGAAAAGTTGGGGAATGGTTGGACGCATGCCCGCGAAGGTTTCTGAGTTAGTAAATCGTATACAGGGTGTTCAAAAAGTACCGGTACGGATGATTATTATGCCTTCCTAAACCGTTCATCCGACTGCGATGAAAATTTGGGGAACAGTTGGACGCATATCCGCGAAGGTTTCTGAGTTAGTAAATCTTATACAGGGTGTTCAAAAAGTCGAACTATACTTGACCTAAATTTGACCTCCGCTGACAATAAAGGTAACGTGAAAAAAAAATGGTCAAGGACACATTTGAACGTGAAAAAAAATTAATTTGACCTTGATATAACCTTGAAGGTCATGGTCAACGTCAAATCCAATATGACCATAGGGTAGCTCGGGAAAAATACTAAAAGTTTTGTATCAAAAATTTTTCTATAAAATGATTTCCCGCTGAGATATTCAGCCGTACCGGGACCTTTTGAAGGTCAAGTACAGTTCGGCTTCGTACCATGAAAACTATGGGCCCTATAAAAATTCTTTTTGATAGTAGGGTTTAGGATTTTTCCGTAGCTAACAATGGTGGACGGACAAAATCAATCCACAATCTACCCGTGCGAAGCCGGGACGGGCTGCTAGTATATATATAAAAATGAATGTTTGTCTGTCTGTCTGTCTGTATGTCTCCTATGCCTTTCTAAACTGTTCATCCGATTGCGATGAAATTTTGGGAAATGGTTGGACGCATGCCCGCGATGGTTTCTGAGTTAGTAAATCTTATACAGGGTGTTCAGAAAGTTCCGGTACGGCCGATTATCTCAGCGAGAAAACATTTTAGAGAAAAATGTTTAATACAAAACTTTAAGGATTTTCCCTTGGCTACCCAGTGGTCGTATTGGATTTGACCTTGACCGTGACCTTTAAGGTAATATCAAATGCCTTAATAAACCGTTCATCCGATTGCGATGAAACTTTGGGGAATGGTTGGACGCATGCCCGCGAAGGTTTCTGAGTTAGTAAATCTTATACAGGGTGTTCAAAAAGTACCGGTACGGATGATTATTATGCCTTCCTAAACCGTTCATCCGATTGCGATGAAATTTTGGGAAATGGTTGGACGCATGCCCGCGATGGTTTCTGAGTTAGTAAATCTTATACAGGGTGTTCAGAAAGTTCCGGTACGGCCGATTATCTCAGCGAGAAAACATTTTAGAGAAAAATGTTTAATACAAAACTTTAAGGATTTTCCCTTGGCTACCCAGTGGTCGTATTGGATTTGACCTTGACCGTGACCTTTAAGGTAATATCAAATGCCTTAATAAACCGTTCATCCGATTGCGATGAAACTTTGGGGAATGGTTGGACGCATGCCCGCGAAGGTTTCTGAGTTAGTAAATCTTATACAGGGTGTTCAAAAAGTACCGGTACGGATGATTATTATGCCTTCCTAAACCGTTCATCCGATTGCGATGAAAAGTTAGGGAATGGTTGGACGCATGCCCGCGAAGGTTTCTGAGTTAGTAAATCTTATACAGGGTGTTCAAAATGTACCGGTACGGATGATTATTATGCCTTCCTAAACCGTTCATCCGATTGCGATGAAACTTTGGGGAATGGTTGGACGCATGCCCGCGAAGGTTTCTGAGTTAGTAAATCTTATAAAAGGTGTTCAAAAAGTACCGGTACTGATGATTATTATGCCTTCCTAAACCGTCCATCCGATTGCGATGAAAAGTTGGGGAATGGTTGGACGCATGCCCGCGAAGGTTTCTGAGTTAGTAAATCTTATACAGGGTGTTCAAAAAGTACCGGTACGGATGATTATTATGCCTTCCTAAACCGTTCATCCGATTGCGATGAAAATTTGGGGAACAGTTGGACGCATATCCGCGAAAGTTTCTGAGTTAGTAAATCTCATAAAAGGTGTTCAAAAAGTACTGGTACTGATGATTAATATGCCTTCCTAAACCGTTCATCCGATTGCGATGAAAAGTTGGGGAATGGTTGGACGCATGCCCGCGAAGGTTTCTGAGTTAGTAAATCGTATACAGGGTGTTCAAAAAGTACCGGTACGGATGATTATTATGCCTTCCTAAACCGTTCATCCGACTGCGATGAAAATTTGGGGAACAGTTGGACGCATATCCGCGAAGGTTTCTGAGTTAGTAAATCTTATACAGGGTGTTCAAAAAGTCGAACTATACTTGACCTAAATTTGACCTCCGCTGACAATAAAGGTAACGTGAAAAAAAAATGGTCAAGGACACATTTGAACGTGAAAAAAAATTAATTTGACCTTGATATAACCTTGAAGGTCATGGTCAACGTCAAATCCAATATGACCATAGGGTAGCTCGGGAAAAATACTAAAAGTTTTGTATCAAAAATTTTTCTATAAAATGATTTCCCGCTGAGATATTCAGCCGTACCGGGACCTTTTGAAGGTCAAGTACAGTTCGGCTTCGTACCATGAAAACTATGGGCCCTATAAAAATTCTTTTTGATAGTAGGGTTTAGGATTTTTCCGTAGCTAACAATGGTGGACGGACAAAATCAATCCACAATCTACCCGTGCGAAGCCGGGACGGGCTGCTAGTATATATATAAAAATGAATGTTTGTCTGTCTGTCTGTCTGTATGTCTCCTATGCCTTTCTAAACTGTTCATCCGATTGCGATGAAATTTTGGGAAATGGTTGGACGCATGCCCGCGATGGTTTCTGAGTTAGTAAATCTTATACAGGGTGTTCAGAAAGTTCCGGTACGGCCGATTATCTCAGCGAGAAAACATTTTAGAGAAAAATGTTTAATACAAAACTTTAAGGATTTTCCCTTGGCTACCCAGTGGTCGTATTGGATTTGACCTTGACCGTGACCTTTAAGGTAATATCAAATGCCTTAATAAACCGTTCATCCGATTGCGATGAAACTTTGGGGAATGGTTGGACGCATGCCCGCGAAGGTTTCTGAGTTAGTAAATCTTATACAGGGTGTTCAAAAAGTACCGGTACGGATGATTATTATGCCTTCCTAAACCGTTCATCCGATTGCGATGAAACTTTGGGGAATGGTTGGACGCATGCCCGCGAAGGTTTCTGAGTTAGTAAATCTTATAAAAGGTGTTCAAAAAGTACCGGTACTGATGATTATTATGCCTTCCTAAACCGTCCATCCGATTGCGATGAAAAGTTGGGGAATGGTTGGACGCATGCCCGCGAAGGTTTCTGAGTTAGTAAATCTTATACAGGGTGTTCAAAAAGTACCGGTACGGATGATTATTATGCCTTCCTAAACCGTTCATCCGATTGCGATGAAAATTTGGGGAACAGTTGGACGCATATCCGCGAAGGTTTCTGAGTTAGTAAATCTCATAAAAGGTGTTCAAAAAGTACTGGTACTGATGATTAATATGCCTTCCTAAACCGTTCATCCGATTGCGATGAAAAGTTGGGGAATGGTTGGACGCATGCCCGCGAAGGTTTCTGAGTTATTAAATCGTATACAGGGTGTTCAAAAAGTACCGGTACGGATGATTATTATGCCTTCCTAAACCGTTCATCCGACTGCGATGAAAATTTGGGGAACAGTTGGACGCATATCCGCGAAGGTTTCTGAGTTAGTAAATCTCATAAAAGGTGTTCAAAAAGTACTGGTACTGATGATTAATATGCCTTCCTAAACCGTTCATCCGATTGCGATGAAAAGTTGGGGAATGGTTGGACGCATGCCCGCGAAGGTTTCTGAGTTAGTAAATCTCATAAAAGGTGTTCAAAAAGTACTGGTACTGATGATTAATATGCCTTCCTAAACCGTTCATCCGATTGCGATGAAAAGTTGGGGAATGGTTGGACGCATGCCCGCGAAGGTTTCTGAGTTAGTAAATCTTATACAGGGTGTTCAAAAAGTACCGGTACGGATGATTATTATGCCTTCCTAAACCGTTCATCCGATTGCGATGAAAATTTGGGGAACAGTTGGACGCATATCCGCGAAGGTTTCTGAGTTAGTAAATCTTATACAGGGTGTTCAAAAAGTCGAACTATACTTGACCTAAATTTGACCTCCGCTGACAATAAAGGTAACGTGAAAAAAAAATGGTCAAGGACACATTTGAACGTGAAAAAAAATTAATTTGACCTTGATATAACCTTGAAGGTCATGGTCAACGTCAAATCCAATATGACCATAGGGTAGCTCGGGAAAAATACTAAAAGTTTTGTATCAAAAATTTTTCTATAAAATGATTTCCCGCTGAGATATTCAGCCGTACCGGGACCTTTTGAAGGTCAAGTACAGTTCGGCTTCGTACCATGAAAACTATGGGCCCTATAAAAATTCTTTTTGATAGTAGGGGTTAGGATTTTTCCGTAGCTAACAATGGTGGACGGACAAAATCAATCCACAATCTACCCGTGCGAAGCCGGGACGGGCTGCTAGTATATATATAAAAATGAATGTTTGTCTGTCTGTATGTCTCCTATGCCTTTCTAAACCGTTCATCCGATTGCGATGAAATTTTGGGAAATGGTTGGACGCATGCCCGCGATGGTTTCTGAGTTAGTAAATCTTATACAGGGTGTTCAGAAAGTTCCGGTACGGCCGATTATCTCAGCGAGAAAACATTTTAGAGAAAAATGTTTAATACAAAACTTTAAGGATTTTCCCTTGGCTACCCAGTGGTCGTATTGGATTTGACCTTGACCGTGACCTTTAAGGTAATATCAAATGCCTTAATAAACCGTTCATCCGATTGCGATGAAACTTTGGGGAATGGTTGGACGCATGCCCGCGAAGGTTTCTGAGTTAGTAAATCTTATACAGGGTGTTCAAAAAGTACCGGTACGGATGATTATTATGCCTTCCTAAACCGTTCATCCGATTGCGATGAAAAGTTAGGGAATGGTTGGACGCATGCCCGCGAAGGTTTCTGAGTTAGTAAATCTTATACAGGGTGTTCAAAATGTACCGGTACGGATGATTATTATGCCTTCCTAAACCGTTCATCCGATTGCGATGAAACTTTGGGGAATGGTTGGACGCATGCCCGCGAAGGTTTCTGAGTTAGTAAATCTTATAAAAGGTGTTCAAAAAGTACCGGTACTGATGATTATTATGCCTTCCTAAACCGTCCATCCGATTGCGATGAAAAGTTGGGGAATGGTTGGACGCATGCCCGCGAAGGTTTCTGAGTTAGTAAATCTTATACAGGGTGTTCAAAAAGTACCGGTACGGATGATTATTATGCCTTCCTAAACCGTTCATCCGATTGCGATGAAAATTTGGGGAACAGTTGGACGCATATCCGCGAAAGTTTCTGAGTTAGTAAATCTCATAAAAGGTGTTCAAAAAGTACTGGTACTGATGATTAATATGCCTTCCTAAACCGTTCATCCGATTGCGATGAAAAGTTGGGGAATGGTTGGACGCATGCCCGCGAAGGTTTCTGAGTTAGTAAATCGTATACAGGGTGTTCAAAAAGTACCGGTACGGATGATTATTATGCCTTCCTAAACCGTTCATCCGACTGCGATGAAAATTTGGGGAACAGTTGGACGCATATCCGCGAAGGTTTCTGAGTTAGTAAATCTTATACAGGGTGTTCAAAAAGTCGAACTATACTTGACCTAAATTTGACCTCCGCTGACAATAAAGGTAACGTGAAAAAAAAATGGTCAAGGACACATTTGAACGTGAAAAAAAATTAATTTGACCTTGATATAACCTTGAAGGTCATGGTCAACGTCAAATCCAATATGACCATAGGGTAGCTCGGGAAAAATACTAAAAGTTTTGTATCAAAAATTTTTCTATAAAATGATTTCCCGCTGAGATATTCAGCCGTACCGGGACCTTTTGAAGGTCAAGTACAGTTCGGCTTCGTACCATGAAAACTATGGGCCCTATAAAAATTCTTTTTGATAGTAGGGTTTAGGATTTTTCCGTAGCTAACAATGGTGGACGGACAAAATCAATCCACAATCTACCCGTGCGAAGCCGGGACGGGCTGCTAGTATATAGATAAAAATGAATGTTTGTCTGTCTGTCTGTCTGTATGTCTCCTATGCCTTTCTAAACTGTTCATCCGATTGCGATGAAATTTTGGGAAATGGTTGGACGCATGCCCGCGATGGTTTCTGAGTTAGTAAATCTTATACAGGGTGTTCAGAAAGTTCCGGTACGGCCGATTATCTCAGCGAGAAAACATTTTAGAGAAAAATGTTTAATACAAAACTTTAAGGATTTTCCCTTGGCTACCCAGTGGTCGTATTGGATTTGACCTTGACCGTGACCTTTAAGGTAATATCAAATGCCTTAATAAACCGTTCATCCGATTGCGATGAAACTTTGGGGAATGGTTGGACGCATGCCCGCGAAGGTTTCTGAGTTAGTAAATCTTATACAGGGTGTTCAAAAAGTACCGGTACGGATGATTATTATGCCTTCCTAAACCGTTCATCCGATTGCGATGAAACTTTGGGGAATGGTTGGACGCATGCCCGCGAAGGTTTCTGAGTTAGTAAATCTTATAAAAGGTGTTCAAAAAGTACCGGTACTGATGATTATTATGCCTTCCTAAACCGTCCATCCGATTGCAATGAAAAGTTGGGGAATGGTTGGACGCATGCCCGCAAAGGTTTCTGAGTTAGTAAATCTTATACAGGGTGTTCAAAAAGTACCGGTACGGATGATTATTATACCTTCCTAAACCGTTCATCCGATTGCGATGAAAAGTTGGGGAATGGTTGGACGCATGCCCGCGAAGGTTTCTGAGTTAGTAAATCGTATACAGGGTGTTCAAAAAGTACCTGCACGGATGATTATTATGCCTTCCTTAACCATTCATCCGATTGAGATGAAAATTTGGGGAACAGTTGAACGCATGTCCGCGAAGGTTTCTGAGTTAGTAAATCTTATACAGGGTGTTCAAAAAGTCGAACTATGCTTGACCTAAATTTGACATCCGCTGACAATAAAGGTAACATGAAAAAAATGGTCAAGGACACATTTGAACGTGAAAAAAAATTAATTTGACCTTGATATAACCTTGAAGGTCATGGTCAAGGTCAAATCCAATATGACCATTGGGTAGCCCTGGAAAAATACAAAAAGTTTTGTATTAAAAATGTTTCTATAAAATGATTTCCCGCTGAGACCATTATTTTCATGTGACCTTTATGGTCAGCGGAGGGCAAATTGAGGTCAAGTACAGTTCGGCTTCGTACCATGAAAGCTATGGGCCCTATAAAAATTCTTTTTGATAGTCGGGTTTAGGATTTTTCCGTAGCTAACAATGGTGGACGGACAAAATCAATCCCCAATCTACCCGTGCGAAGCCGGGACGGGCTGCTAGTCTATATATATAAAAATGAATGTTTGTCTGTCTGTCTGTCTATCTGTATGTCTCTTATGCCTTCCTAAACCGTTCATCCGATTGCGATGAAATTTTGGGAAATGGTTGGACGCATGCCCGCGATGGTTTCTGAGTTAGTAAATCTTATACAGGGTGTTCAAAAAGTGCCGGTACGGTCGATTATCTCAGCGGGAAAACATTTTAGAGAAAAATGTTTAATACAAAACTTTAAGGATTTTACCTTGGCTATCCATTGGTCGTATTGGATTTGACCTTGACCGTGACCTTTAAGGTAATATCAAATGCCTTCCTAAACCGTTCATTCGATTGCGATGAAACTTTGGGGAATGTTTGGACGCATGCCCGCGAAGGTTTCTGATTTAGTAAGTCTTATACAGGGTGTTCAAAAAGTACCGGTACGGATGATTATTATGCCTTCCTAAACCGTTCATCCGACTGCGATGAAAATTTGGGGAACAGTTGGACGCATATCCGCGAAGGTTTCTGAGTTAGTAAATCTCATAAAAGGTGTTCAAAAAGTACTGGTACTGATGATCAATATGCCTTCCTAAACCGTTCATCCGATTGCGATGAAAAGTTGGGGAATGGTTGGACGCATGCCCGCGAAGGTTTCTGAGTTAGTAAATCGTATACAGGGTGTTCAAAAAGTACCGGTACGGATGATTATTATGCCTTCCTAAACCGTTCATCCGACTGCGATGAAAATTTGGGGATTGGTTGGACGCATGCCCGCGAAGGTTTCTGAGTTAGTAAATCTTATACAGGGTGTTCAAAAAGTACCGGTACGGATGATTATTATGCCTTCCTAAACCGTTCATCCGATTGCGATGAAAATTTGGGGAACAGTTGGACACATATCCACGAAGGTTTCTGAGTTGGTAAATCTTATACAAGGTGTTCAAAAAGTCGAACTATACTTGACCTAAATTTGACCTCCGCTGACAATAAAGGTAACATGAAAAAAATGGTCAAGGACACATTTGAGCGCGAAAAAAAATTAATTTGACCTTGATATAACCTTGAAGGTCATGGTCAAGGTCAAATCCAATATGACCATTGGATAGCCCGGGAAAAATACTAAAAGTTTTGTATTAAAAATTTTTCTATAAAATGATTTCCCGCTGAGATATTCAGCCGTACCGGAACTTTTTGAAGGTCAAGTACAGTTCGGCTTCGTACCATGAAAACTATGTGGGCCCTATAAAAATTCTTTTTGATAGTAGGGTTTAGGATTTTTCCGTAGCTAATAATGTGGTGGGCGGAGAAAATCAATCCATAATCTACCCGTGCGAAGCCGGGACGGGCTGCTAGTGTGTAATAAAATTCAAGCACAGAAAGCGAATAGGGTTAAAAAAAAAGTATATGGGGCATTCTCTGTCAAGACAGCCACCTTTTTCATGAGGGTCTCAAAAGAATATGATTTTTATTTACATAGCCATACTTGATGAAAAAACATTACCTAAATTTTTTTAGATTTTTTTCACGCGCCGGTAATGGTATACATCGATTTGAAAAATAAATGTTAACTTTAAAGTTTCAAGTGTACTATTAATCTCATAAACAACTTTGTACCTACATGAAATTTTTTTTTTCAAGTTTCAAAGAAAATATATAAAAATTTTTTAATGTCATTAAAAGGCATTTTCTTACAAGAAAGTGAAAAAAACACCAGAAAATATTTATTTCGCCAATGCGACAGTCGATTTTTCTAAAAAAAATTCAGTACATTTGAAATCAATAAAAACTGCGTAGAAAAAAATGTGGTAGTGGAAGGGCCATTTCTTCATGAAGAAAAAAATGCTTCTTAAGCTTTTTGTCTACCAAATTTTTTTTTTCATCACAAAATGTTCTTTATCCTTCTATGCATCTATGCATAGAAACATAAAGAACCTTTTCGGATTTTTGAAAAAATGTTTAAGAGAAAAAATTTGAAAAGAATTCGTTTAAAAATCAGAAAATTTTCTTTATCCTTCTATGCATAGATGCATAGGATACATCACAGTCTGATTTAAAAAAAATTTTAAGAGAAAAACAGAATTTTTTTCTTCATGAAGAAAGGGCCCTCCCGCTACCAAATTTTTTTCTAGTTTTTATTGATTTCAAATGTACTGAATTTTTTTAAGAAAAATCGAGACTGTCGTATTGGCGAAATAAATATTTTCTAGTGTTTTTTTCACTTTTTTGTAAAAAATGCCTTTTAATGTCACTTAAAATTTTTTCTTTTTCGAAAAATTGAGAAAAAAATTTTCATGTATACAAAGTTGTTTATGAGATTAATAGTATACTTGAAACTTTAAAGTTAAAATTTATTTTTCTAATTGATGTATACCATTAACGGCGCCTGGAAAAAATCTAAAAAAAATTAGGTAATGCTTTTTCATCAAGTATGACTATGTAAATAAAAATCAGATTTTTTTGAGACCTCATGAAAAAGGTAGCTGTCTTGACAGAGAATGCCCCATATGATAATTTAGATTAGAAGTAGCAGAGTGCCTCTGCAACCTGGGGTCAAAGAAGGAGAAAAAAAGTGGAAGACCATCAAATGGCACTCAACAATTAATTGATGAAAAAATAAAAAGAGGGCCAACAGCTCGTATCCCTCCAATGAATATTAGAAACGACGAAGCAAGACATTGGATAAAATACTCGTACGATTCCTCAAGACAAAGGTGCAAGTTTCCTACCCATTTCAAATGTGACAAATGTGGAGTGTTTTTGTGCCTCACAAAAGGCAAAAATTGTTTTAGATTATTTCATTCTTAGTTTGTTCTGTAATGTTGCAAATATGCAACATAATTAGTTTTGTTAACAGTTGCATGCTGTAGTTAATATGCAGTAATTTGTTTTTTGTTTCAATAGGCGTTAAAATTTAATAAACATTTTTAATAATATTTTTCACTAATCAGATATATAATCGAATACGAAAAATAATGTTTTCATTTATTTAAAAAAAATCATGCAATGATACGACGGAGCACTGGGAGATGTGCGATGCTCGAGGCTCGAAGAAATACCAAGCTCTATTTCTTGCGCGAGGGCGATAGTACCATGCCATGTGCGAGGCGAAGGGCCGTGCGCCGTTATGGACGGGCCCATCTCTTTCCACGCACCTATTTACCTCGCCTGTACCAGGCTAAGGGCGGTGCGAGGTGCGGTGCGCCGTTGTGGACGCTCTATTCCTTGTGCGAGGGCGAAATGTGCGAGGCGAAGGGCCGTGCGCCGTTATGGACGCTCTTTCCACACACGCGCCTATTTACCTCGCCTGTACCAGGCTAAGTGCGGTGCGAGGGTCGGTGCGAGGTGCGGTGCGCCGGTAGGTGTCCGCCTCCGATTTCGATCTCCTTGTAATATGTTGTAGTCCACTAAAAACTAAGAGATACGTATTTTTTCTTATCGGCCCATAAAGGGTTTTAAGGGGTGAAACCGACCCCCAAAGTCAGGACCAACATCGGGTGGTTCTGCAGTTTCAGGTAGAAACACCGAACCTACGGGAACGAGATCCATGGCAAATTATTCATTATAACGAGTAATGAAAATACACGTTAATCTGCCAATGGGGGTGTAAGGGAAGGGGGTGAACTACCCCTTCAAAACCAATTTTCTTGCTGTGATAGAAAAATTGTAATTTCTATTTTGATCGGACCATTTGTATTTTGTAGAGGGTAAAAAATTAAGGAACACGTGTTTTGGCATTTCAACGAAATCCCGCTCTAAAGGGATTACTTACCCCCTGATTCTGAACTTGATTATCGTGCTATTCCGTATGTATCGTATCATCGTATGTATTATAACTATAACTTTTTCTTTCTAGTGTTGCATTAGTACTTAAATAATCGAATTTACGTCAATATTACGGATTTTAATTCCATTTTAACATTTAACCATCGGTGCTATTTGTATACATGTACTTACATATAACCTGATGAATTTCATATGTCAGGTATAATAGTCTCATTTGCGCCATTTCTTGGCCCGTATGTATGATGTCATTTTATCTCTAGCAGATTACTTTTCATTATCACGTTTCCGGCATTTAATTCAGAGGTGTGGCCCTTACGCCTATTGTCCAAATATAGTCAGATATATTTTTATGGCTCAATAAACAAAAAGAATAGATATCTCTAATTTAATCCTTTACTGCGACATTCGTCCGTAATCAAAGGTATCTGATGATTATTTTTATCTTATCGGATCTTTGGAACAATGGATTTGTAGCTGACGCAATTCATTGCCAGAATACGGTGCACTCATGCTATTGATGTCAAATTTAATATCATTTATTTTTATTAACAAATTAAATGAAATACATGTATCTCTTCCAATTAATATAAATACTTTGTGACATGTTATTAGGGTTTATAGGTTTCACAGTAGTGATACTCATCGAAAAAGTGTTTAAAACATAGTGATTTCTTACACCAAGAACACCTTACTATTGCTACTTCCGTACAGCCTTCAATTTCACATTTCGATAGAGATGAATCCCCAAATGCAAAAGGAACAGGATTGTCAAATTGTTCTGGTTTTTCATTTGTATAATTGCTTTTGAACCAAACATATCGAAACAAGTTTTGATACCGTGGCGAAGATAATTGATTATGTACTAATGATTGTAGTTTAATTATATTATTTCTCAAATGTGTAAATTGAGATCATGATTAAGAAGCAAAACAGCATCAGAAAAATGTCGAACGTAATTTTTCGACACTCTGAATCCGAACACATCGAGGGGTTGAATTTTTCCTGTTGTTCCTGCCGGTATGATTTTTGTCGTGAGAGTTTTTCCAAGAGGTGTAGCTGCTTTCGCAGCTTCTGGACAATGACCAGTCCAAGAATCTATCAAGAGTAGACTCTTTTGACCAACACTTGGGAAGAAAACCTTTTCCAACCAGATTTTGAAGTGGTCTGTAAGAATAGATAAGGCATTGTAAAGTATCGTCATTAGCATATCCATTTTTAACTCAAGATTATGTTTACATTATAATGTTATAACAAGTTTAATAAATTACATAATACCTGATGTAAGTTTTCCAGATTTCGATGCATCGAAATAAACATTGGCAGGTTTGAATAGGTTGCTCTCAACTATCAGGCCGAAATTTCCCGATTTCTCCTTCATAACCATAAAAAGCGGTGATAATAATTTTCCATCTGCCGATATCGTTGGTTCTATAGTGTAACTGTGAGTTGTTGAAGAAACTGATTGTACAAGGTATTCTACTTGTTTTGTTCCCTGAATGGCCAATGTTCTGCCCGAATGAATTTCCAACTGGAAGCCACTTTGATCAGCATTATATAATATATTCTTTTATAAGAGATTTGATATCTTTTACAAAATGTTGAGCACTCTCTTGTAGATCTTCTTTTTGTTCCAGAGTTTTTCGGGTAATGAACTTGTTAATTTTGCGCGATGTAATACGGTGTACTTTTTTAAAATTCCATAACCACCAACGAGAAGCTTTAAATCGAAAATCTTTATATCCTATTTCTTTCTGTGCTTGTAAGGCCCATCTTCGAAGATCCATATCGTGAACAATTAAATGAGAATCTAGAGCAGCCTTCATATTATTCAAGGTATATTCGGAAATCCGTGCCATTTTTTCCATATACGTTCCACCTTGATTAATTTGGTGTGCCCATCGACGCAGTTGTCTGGCAGATTTCACTCTCTTGAAACAATGTTGTACGGTGTTATAATGGACAGATTTTTTCTTTTCTTCCCACTTCTCCAAAATTCCACTGCATTACTTTTGTACTCGTAACTCAAGTCTTCGTCATCACTGGTGCACCTGTCAGGAGAGTGTTCAGGACTCCAGTCCAAATTCGTCTTATCTTCAATCGCAGTTGATTCCCATTCTTTAAAAGGTTCTTGAAAGTCCAGAGTGATTTCTTCCACAACTTCAACTCCATTGTATTCATTCATACCATCGAATAAAATTCTCTCGAAACTATCTTTCAATTCGAGCTCCTCATTGTTTATAGGACTGTTGGGGATATTTGCTCCTTCAAACGTAAGCAGCAAAAGACGTATAACGTTAAGTGGGTTAACTTTCATTATCACACGAGAAATGTGCACAAAAGAAAGACCGTTCTCCGTTAACGAACTGAACTGGTACTGACTGAAAAAATACTTATCATGGGTGACGGGCACTATACTTATAAGTGCCGATAAGATAAAAATAATCATCAGATACCTTTGATTACGGACGAATGTCGCAGTAAAGGATTAAATTAGAGATATCTATTCTTTTTGTTTATTGAGCCATAAAAATATATCTGACTATATTTGGACAATAGGCGTAAGGGCCACACCTCTGAATTAAATGCCGGAAACGTGATAATGAAAAGTAATCTGCTAGAGATAAAATGACATCATACATACGGGCCAAGAAATGGCGCAAATGAGACTATTATACCTGACATATGAAATTCATCAGGTTATATGTAAGTACATGTATACAAATAGCACCGATGGTTAAATGTTAAAATGGAATTAAAATCCGTAATATTGACGTAAATTCGATTACACAGGTTTACAAAAAAAAAAGTCCGGACTATTTGACCGGACCATGGTATTCCGAGGTATTTTTGCGTCCTGAATCCGATCCCGAGGTCATCTGAGCCCAATCACGTCAGAAAAAACGAGATTTCAAGGTCATTTAGAGGTTAAAATGACCATTTTTTGGAACTGGACCCGGGACAATTTCTCAAGCGACCTATTGAGTTGGAGGGTACCTGTTTTGGTCTTGAATACCTTCCAAACATTGGAATGGATTCCTAAATCTCGACCGGGACTATCACAGAACCACCCCAGTGGATAAAATGTTGCCATGATCGTTGTATCTCGCGGATTACGATCTCCCTGTCAAGGCATCCAATTCCGGCGATCCGTTCACTGTGACATATTGACAGTGGGCCCAGCACTGACCCTAATGGCCTTATAGCCTGGGAGTCATGCTCTGGGTGCTGCTCAGGGCAGTCCCATTTCCTTATTTATTTATTTCGAAATCTCGTTTTTCTGACGTGATGGGGCTCAGATGACCTCGGGATCGGATTCAGGACGCAAAAATACCTCGGAATACCATGGTCCGGTCAAATAGTCCGGACTTTTTTTTTGTTGTAAACCTGTGTTATTTAAGTACTAATGCAACACTAGAAAGAAAAAGTTATAGTTATAATAGCACGATAATCGAGTTCAGAATCAGGGGGTAAGTAATCCCTTTAGAGCGGGATTTCGTTGAAATGCAAAAATACGTGTTCCTTAATTTTTTACCCTCTACAAAATGCAAATGGTCCGATCAAAATAGAAATTACAATTTTTCTATCACGGCAAGAAAATTGGTTTTGAAGGGGTAGTTCACCCCCTTCCCTTACACCCCGATTGGCAGATTAACGTGTATTTTCATTACTCGTTATAATGAATAATTTGCCATGGATCTCGTTCCCGTAGGTTCGGTGTTTCTACCTGAAACTGCAGAACCACCCGATGTTGGTCCTGACTTTGGGGGTCGGTTTCACCCCTTAAAACCCTTTATGGGCCGATAAGAAAAAATACGTATCTCTTAGTTTTTAGTGGACTACAACATATTACAAGGAGATCGAAATCGGAGGCGGACACCTACCTAACACTCCTTGTAAGTGGAATGGGGCAGGGTCGAGATCGGTGTATGAGTGAGGCACGTACGGTAGCGCTGGAGTGTGTGGGTTTCGTTACGATTTTTGAGGAATTTTCGTTGCATACCGCGCTTTTAGTCCCCTCAGCAAAGAAGTTTCACTTCAAAAATGTTCCTTAATTTCCGAGCAAGTGAAAGGATTCATATTCTGTTTAAAGTAACAATAATGCAGCTAAATTTTTGGAGTCATCGTGATCATGTGTTTTTCCAAAGCTGATGTTATATCCTGCATGTTTTATGCCGCGTGCCTCAATGGAAAGATTTTCAAAATTAAATGAAAAGAAATTTCGTTCCACAGACAGAACATTATACATTACAAAAAAAATCGAAAAAATGCTTCCTCTGACCAGACCAGTATATCTATGTTTTTGGGGTCGCTGAATCCGAATCCGGTGTCCGTTTGTCTCCATTACGTCACGTTCAAGGTTATTTCAAGGTCAAATCCTGGAGAAATAGTCAAATCGATTCAAATTATTATTCCTATATATTTTTGAGATCGCTGAATCCGAATCCGGTGTTCGTTTGGCTCCATCACGTCACATTTTTTTTTAATCTCAAAAAAGCATGATTTTCATTAAATCATGATTTTAAAAAAGTTAATGGACTTAAACCAAATTCGCTATAGGGGTTTTTTTGGGTCGCTGATCACGAATTTGAAATCGGATTTCAAAAATTCAAGATGGCAGATCCAATATGGCGGACGAGATTTTCAAAAATCTCGTCCGCCATATTGGATCCGCCATCTTGAATTTTTTAAATCCGTTTTCAGATTTGTGATTAGCGACCTAAAAAACCCCCTATAGCGAATTTGGTTTAAGTCCATTAACTTTTTGAAAATCATGATCTATGATGGTTTTTTGAGTTTAAAAAAATGTGACGTGATGGAGAGAAACGGACACCAGATTCAGATTCAACGACCCCAAAAACATAAAGCTATACTGGTCTGGTCAGAGGAAGCATTTTTTCGATTTTTGTTTGTGGAGCTGTGTAATCTACATAAAAAATTCACGTAATTTATTCGGTAAAATAATTATATAACTATCGCGTATGGAAAAAGATGATTATAATTATGAACACCGAAAATTGGATAATCAAGTGAAAATCTAAGGCGTACAGTATCAAGTAAAATCTACACATATATAAGTGTGTGTATAGATACCTTCATATGATATGCATAGTACACCTGCAGCCAATGATTCTGATCGACTCGCTATGGATGACAGTTTTTTATCGAGTCAACCGTAGCTAAACTGTATGAGTGGATCTTCTTGTTTTGCCATGAAGGATCAATCAAATTTAGCTATCATGGCAAACAATAAGATTCGCTCGAAACATTTAGCTATGGTCGACTCGATAAAGTACCGTCACCCAAAACGGGTCGATCAGAATTATTGGCCGCAGGTGTACAAATCTTCTGATAGTACCTGTATATGTTTCAGATGAACACGGGGAATATAATCAGAAAAAATCATTCGAGAACGAAAACCTCGTAAATTTATTCTATACAATGAACCGTGAAATCTATAAAAACAGCGTTAGTGTCTTCGTCTTTAATGAGTGTCGCAGCGTGTACGACACGATATAGATCATGCGTCTTCTCGGTTGTATTTTATTCTTGTACATGATTATCGATACGTCAACCGATCATGTCAATGAGTTACACTTTCTTAGTAAGTACCTACATATAATAATATCTCGAGTACATTTATTCCTATCGATGCTGTCAGCGAAATTTTTATACTATTTAACTTATCGCGTGAACAGATTAGGTTTCGTTAGTCTGTCTTCTAAAATAGGTGCAGTTGCAAGATCTTTGTAAGAATGGTTAATATATGAGAATACGCTGCAGTAGACTATAAATTGTGCACCAATAATGTTTGATATATCGTGTGATTTCAAGGATAGTGATCATAAACGATATGTGAGTGCGAGTGTGCGAACGACGATTAACCCCGCGAGAACGCAGAAGAATTTTTCTGTTAAACACTCGAACTTGACCAGTCTAAGAAGGACAGACGATGTGCAGGCTCTTCTGTGTTTCCCCGGGTTAATCATCGTTCTTACTCGCAGTTGTATATAGCTTATGATCACTATCCTCGAAATCACATGGAAGGTATATACCGCATAAATAGCTTATTCTTTCGGGAAAAAATCATCCATATACTTGCATGTTCATTTCTTATGGAAAAACCGCTATTTTTATTTTCCATGGCAATCTTTTCAATTGCTGATTTGGAACTATTATATAAAGAATTCGCAACTATAAATTTTGGTGCCTTCTACAAAAGCATCGTATTATAAAATAAGTCTTACGAAAAAGTATTACTGTTGTCACATTTAAATATTATTCAAACTCTAATAATTAGAAATATATTTTCATTAGTGTTCATAAGCCTAATTCGTTGTCACTTATTATCATTAGTTTCGAGGATCACATATCCACAACCCGAGTCAAAATTTTGCCCCTATTTTAATGTGTAGAGCGACATTTGAAACCTATTTTGATGCTATATGATTGTCGAGCTCCTATTTTGATGCTTTTTGAACCTATCTGTAAAATTTGCTCCTGCTTTGATGGCCACAGCACCTCCACTGGGTAGAAGCTATGGCATTGAAAATAGGGTCTCCTCGCGCGCGCGAGTCGATATTTTGCCCCTACTATGATGGCCACAGCACCTCCAGTGGGTAGAAGCTATGGCATTCAAAATGGGACCTCGTGGCGAATTAAAATTTTGCTTCTATTTTGATGGCCAGAGCCCCCTTACTGTATCAGAGTTTCGGACTTAGAATATTTTCAACATAACGAACGGGACTTAGACAAATTTCGGTCTCCTGGATATAGGGACTTGAAAATTTATTTGTGAATAAATGGACAAACATTGTAATTTGTTCAATTATTAAATCAATAAATTATTTGATTTCGAGTCTCCAGAGTATGTTGAGCAAGTTATAAACTATATTGTTTATTAAAAAGCACTGATTATAGTAAATCAAATTAATGTAGGATGAATAAACATTCATATAATTATTTATTTATTAATATCAATCTGGGTCTATGCAAGAATATTTATCAAAAGATATAATCATAAAGGGTGAAGCCGAATAAGCATATGATGCTTATTTCCCCATTCAGGTATATTTTGTGTTTATACATAAGTAAGCTCTCTCTAAATTTTTAGACCAAAATATTGATTTAATCAAAAGTTATCGCCAAAAAACCAAAAAATTGTTTATCTCGAGAACTACTCGACCGATTTCGCGTAGCAAAATATGTATTATGCACCATCATGTAGCTATATTATAGAAAAAGTATTGGATTGTTTCGCCCATAAATAAAGAAAAACAACAAGTTTGAATTTGTCTATAATTTTTATTTTGCATATGAAAAATAACACCCCCGCCGTTTCTTTATACAGACTGAGGCATGACTAAACTATGATATATAATTTTTACAAGATGATTGGTGTGGGACAACAAGTCGAAATAAATGAAAGAAAATAAAACAACTTTGCTTCCGCCGTTTTCTTAACGTAATAGATAGCGAAAAACGGCGGAAACAAAGTTGTACTCCTATTAATTCGAATTTTTACTTTAAAAAAAGTAATAGTATTTATTTACAATTACTTATTACTAACGAGAATACAATTTACTACTTGTAATATATTATGTACCTACATATAAATCGAAATTAAACCAAATTAAAGGTACTGACATAGAAGCTTCGTTTCAATCTTCGTCGCTTTCGTGATTTATTGTTGGTTGAATATTTTCTCTGTGGAATAGTTTGCTTAATGTTTCTGCAGGTTTAATAAGCTTTGTTTGATATCGCGCAAATGACAAGTAATAAATAATTGCAGCTATACGGGAACAACAACCGACCGTCCTCTTGCCGTTTGCACACTCGCATGTTTCGATACAATGCGAGTCGATACAAATATAACAGTAATTACAAGACGGTGGGGGTAATGACCGAAAGGGTCTCGCCGTAAACCTTTTATTTATTGCTTTTTATCCAAAATACCTCCACAACAAATTTCAGACCGCTAACTTCACGTACAAGGGAAATAGGGGGTTAACAACAATTACTATTTTTTTTCTCTGGAACTATAAAAGATATCAAAGTCGTTCAAAAACTAAATTGTAGGTCTTCGTGAGTAGTATATTATATATTTTTTCGACGGCATAAAAGCACTGTTTAAAGGTGTAAATTTAAAAAAATAGTTTTTGCAATGGAAAATTTATAACAATTGCTGGAGATACACCAACCAAAAAAATCATATAGAATCATCAATTAGTGAGCTGTTATATAAAAAAATTGTCAAATAGTTTAATTTGGTGGAAGACAGTAAAAAAATTGAAAAACCTTTAACGCGTTCACGCCGGCGCAGCGCGGTACTCAGTGCCAGCGTGAACGTGTTAATTCATATTATATTATGTATATTTATTTATTAATTAATTATGTATGCACAATATCTATATTGTTTTATAATATACATAATATACAATAATGTGTACAAAAAACAATAATTCGTATGATTTACATAATCTTGGTAGATAAGTTGGTTACATCAAATATAGTGGTAAATATTTCGGCAGGTCTAACGGTTTTAGATTTTTTACATTTAGCGGGTACGTGACTAATAATAAATTATAGCAGCTATATGCAAACTGCATCCTACTGTCCTACTATTAACAGACCCTGTTCATGACTTTAGTCATCATCACTATTCTCCTCAACGGTGGTACATAATGTGGTTACGTCAAATATATTTGTCAATATTTCGGCTGGTCTAACGATTTTAGACTTATAGCGGCTGTGTGACAAATAATAAATTATGGCAGCTACATGCGAACAGCACCCTACAGTCCTACTGCCATTAGCACAGTCACAAGTGTATCTTAGGATACCCTTGTAGCTATTCACATTTGTGCCGATATTCAATGTAGCACTGGTACATTTTACTATTTATATGGCCTGAACGAACTTTAATTTTGATAATATTTTCAGAGTCCATTAAATATTCGACATTTAAAGTGTTCTCGTCATCCATTATTTCCGCGAGATAACATATTGCTTGTGACATTTGATATGTGCCTGTAAATAGTATCTTGAGATCGTCTTCAGTAAATTCCGGAAAATCTATTAGGCATGTTGAAGACAGTTTCATGAACGGTTTTTTACGGCGATTTAAACTTTGCGTTTCAACCACTGTTTGCAAAGTATTTTGCTGGACTGTACGCTCTTTCATATAATTAAGTATTTCGTCGGCAAATTCCCGATCAGAATTAATCCTTTTTCCAAAAGTATTGTTTAAAAATCCAGCAATTCGGCATAAAGATTTTACTACAGGCAATAACTTGTTGTCTACTTTGTTATGTAATAATCGAAATTTTTGGCCTATGGCTCCATGAACAGCCTCGACGACCCACCTTACCTTGGTAACCCACCGCGAAAAATTTTCTTCTTCAGTTGTTAATTGTGCACGAGAGATTACCCTTAAGAGCGGGCATAAAAACCTTATATCCTAGATTTTCCATATTCTCTACAGCATCACGAAAACCTCGATCAACAAAGCAGAAATAACCACGTTGCAAAAGAGACTTTAATCCATTTTCTAAAAAGGTTTTCATTATAGAGGCATCATTCATTGTACCGTTGAATGGTCCTGCTATATTAACTATATAGCCATTTTTGTTGTGCAGATGGTGAAAGGTTTACACAGTGGAACTTTTTTTTGTCCGGAATAAGATTTTCGTTGATAAGCATTATTTCGACTTTTTTCATGTCTAACATATGTTCCATCAAATATTAATGCCAATGTAGATTTACCAATATCAAAAAGTCATTTCTCCCCTTTACAAGCTGACTTAGCATTCGAAATATAGCGGTACCTATCTATTAGAGTGTGTACTGCGAACGACATTCGTTAATTAGACTTTTCGGGAAAGGCGCGGGGCTACAAGCTCATTAGTATCCTAGATTCACGGAAACATACCGCCTCACCGTTGTGACTGATGGCGAGATTGACTCTAGATTAGAGAGGTACATAGATCGCGATATCGTGTGGTAAGAACCGACATGTAGAAGTCCGTTTATTGTGCGACGGAACAAGGTTGTTTGGCTATATTTTCGTTACCTATGGAATATTTTTATCGTAAATGTGTGAAGAAAAAAATCCCAGCAATAGCCAAACGTGAAAGGTTACAAGAATGTAAATACTAAGGTACACTACTTTTGATTGTGCTAATGGCAGTAGGACAGCAGGATGCAGTTCGCATATAGCTGCTGTAATTTATTATTAGTCACGTATCCGCTAAATCTAAAAAATCTAAAATCGTTAGACCTGCCGAAATATTTACCACTATATTTGATGTAACCAACTCATTTACAAAGATTATGTAAATTATACGAATTATTTGTTTTTTGTACACATTATTGTATATTATGTATATTATAAAACAATATAGATATTGTGCATACATAATTAATTAATAAATAAATATACATAATATAATATGAATTAACACGTTTACGCTGGCACTGAGTACCGCGCTACGCCGGCGTGAACGCGTTAAAGGTTTTTCAATTTTTTTACTGTCTTCCACCAAATTAAACTATTTGACAATTTTTTTATATAACAGCTCACTAATTGATGATTCTATATGATTTTTTTGGTTGGTGTATCTCCAGCAATTGTTATAAATTTTCCATTGCAAAAACTATTTTTTTAAATTTACACCTTTAAACAGTGCTTTTATGCCGTCGAAAAAAATATATAATATACTACTCACGAAGACCTACAATTTAGTTTTTGAACGACTTTGACATCTTTTATAGTTCCCGGGGGAAAAAATAGTAACGTTAATTGTTGTTAACCCCCTATTTCCCTTGTACGTGAAGTTAGCGGTCTGAAATTTGTTGTGGAGGTATTTTGGATAAAAAGCAATAAATAAAAGGTTTAACAAAGTTAATTAGTGCCGGGGCATTTTTCATATGGAAATACGGCGAGACCCTTTGTCTAAGTCCCGTTCATCATGTTGAAAATATTCTAAGTCCGAAATTCTGACACAATAAAGGGGCCTGGCCATCAAAATAGAAGCAAAATTTTAATTCGCGACGAGGTCCTATTTTGAATGCCATAGCTTCTACCCACTGGAGATGCTGTGGCCATCATAGTAGGGGCAAAATTTCGTCTCGCGAGGAGACCCTATTTTATATGCCATAGCATCTACCCAGTGGAGATGCTGTGGCCATAGCAGATGCAAATTTTACAGATAGGTTCAAAAAGCATCAAAATAGGAACTCGACGATCATATAGCATCAAAATAGGTTTCAAAAGTCGCTCTGGCCATCAAAATAGGGGCAAAATTTCGACTCGGGTTGGCAGGAAAGATTATCGCTCAAAACTTGTTACTCGGGGGTTTTTTGGGTCGCTCATTACGACACTGGTATCCAAATCGGTCTATTTTCAAATCCAAAATGGCCACTGCAATATGGCGGATGATGAATTTCAGGTTTTTAGAATTTGAAGATTATGGCTCGAAACTTGTTACTCTGGGGTTTTTGGGTCGCTCATTACGATGCTGATATCCAAATCGGTCTATTCTCAAATCCAAGATGGCAATATGGCGGATGATGAATTCCATAAATTTTTAGAATGAAGATTATGGCCCGACACTTGTTACTCGTAGGTTTTTTGGATCGCTTATTACGATACTGATATCCAAATCGATCTATTCTCATTATCCACCATATTAAATCTGCGATCTTTAACCCTCCGTTAGTCGCTATGGGTCTGACAGACACATAGCGTTTTTATTTGCTAATAGTTGGAAAACTATTAGAGCCACACCATTGTCGCTTTGTGACATCTCAGAGGGATGTTCTAAGAATAATTAACTTGAATCTTATATCCTGGTTTTTTATTTTTTTAATTTGTTTAAATAAAGTTGTAAATTATTTATTTTAAATCACTGTGTATATCGCAGAAAGAGAAGTTATTGTTGATCATTTATTTTAATTTTAAACGCGTTACGATTATAAAAAATAAGATATTTACTGATATAGGTCTGACAGACCCATAGCGACTAAGGGCGTCTCATCAGCTGACGCGCCTAACGGAAGGTTAATTTGAGAATAGACTGATTTGAATATCAGCATCGTAATGAGTGACTCCGAAAACCTCCGAGTAACAAAAGACTCGAAATGAAATAATTTATTGATTTAATAATTGAACAAATTGCAATTTTTGTCCATTTATTCACAAATAAATTTCCAATTCCCTATATATGCAGGAGACCGAAATTTTTCTAAGTCTCGTTCGTCATTAAAAATGACGGAAAAGTTCCGTCAAAAAGACGTTGAATTTTGACGTCCAAGATACGTCGTAAATATGACGTCCCTGTGACGTTAATATTACGACAACTGACGTCTGAAACCCTATACTGACCAAAAAATGACGTCTGAGAAGTTATTCTAACGTCACACAGTGGGGCTAAATCCCGAAAACTTGGCCAAAATACAAAAAAGAAGTTTCTAGCTCGGGACTTTTCAATACTCGATTGGCTCGAGGGAGGGTCCTAGTATGTAGATTCACCATTAGGGCCCCCTTCCAGGAAGATATCACGCTGTAATTTCAGTCGGAATATGACCTGCGGCCGATGCGCACTAATTGATGTACAAGAGAAAGGAAGAACACGAGTGTTGTGATTGGTGCCAAAGTGTCAAAGATTAACCAATTTCAACCAAATAAAATGGAATCATCTTCAGAAGGTCAGTGGAAAATGAAACGAAATTTTGAAATTTCATTTGGTGATGAGGGAATTACTTACAGCTCAATTATACATGTCATGTTTTTTCGTGCATATTCCAAAAAAGTAAAACGCATTCGTTGAAAAGGTAATGGTGAACCGCCGCGCACCGATATATATTTTTTTCCAAATCATTCCAAGAAATTATAGATTTTGCTATCGAGTATGTCGCATAAACTAGAGTTTATAGCATATTAACCTCGTATAAGGGAAATTTTTGAGCAATGTCATTTAAGAAACAAAAATGATATGAGAGAGAGAGAGAGAGAGAAATCATTGTCAAGCGAAGTAATTTCTTTATTGTTACCACCCTCATTGGAAACAGATGAAAATCTTGCAGAGGAACTTCAAGACGAGACTGATTCAGAACTGACTACAGACACGAGTACACAAGGACCTGCAGACTATTCTGATGAAGAAGGAACATTTTTCTTTTAAACAATAATAATTGAGCCGTTGAAAACCAGAATGGTGTAAGTCACATTTCATGTAAGCTGAGATTATTTGACTGCAAAGTTAAGTACAATTTGAAAAATCTGTCTAGATGATACAAACAGATATTTTAAATCGTAAATATTTGTTTTGTATCATCTAGACAGATTTTTCAAACTGTACTTAATTTTACAGTCAAATAATCTCAGCTTACATGAAGTGTGACTTACACCATTATGGTTTTCAACGGCTCAATTGACTTCCTTAAAGAATATTTTAAATAAATAAATTTATATTGCATAAATAAATTCCTTTCCATTTATATGATACTGAATTTTCTCATTTATTTTGCTGTCTTGAATATTTATACTGATTTTCTCATTTCTTATAGGCCATATTGAGTTTTCATTGTGGAATTCTTTAAATCTGATTACGGATTCGTGATCAGCGACCACAAAAACCCCCGAGTAACCAATTTCAGATCAATATATCCACTTTTTGAATTTTGGCCAGGTTTTTGGGATTTGGCCCCACTGTGCGTCAGTGTGGTACCTGGGATACTCCATGTAATATCTGGGTTTTGAATGGAATTAGAGCTATCCAAGATTTACCAGAAGTTACAATCGGACATAACACTTTCATCCACTGAGTGATCTCATTTTTCCTATAAATGTTACATAACCCCTTCTTCCACTTGCCCCTTCAATAGGGAGGTACTCCACTTTGTATTTCCTAGTGAATATCATGGCAGACATTTTCTCCGGGTTCACCGAGTTTTTAGTCTTTTTACACAATTCATCCACTATACTCACGGCACAGCTCATCCTGTCCATTAATACACTTAGGAAGTTACCCCTGACTACGACCGCAGCATCATCTGCATAGCCATAGACCAGGAATCCCTCTCCTCTCAGTAGTTCTAAGAGCTCGTCCACTACAAGGCACCATAGTAGAGGTGATAAAACCCCTTCCTGCGGGGATCCTCCCAGTGGTCGCCCTCTTACCTCTATGTCTTCTTTCTTGGCGAAGACCAATCTGTTCGCCAACATACTCTGAGTCCAGTCTATAAGGGTTTCTGGTCCTGCGTCCTGCCAGTACGTCCTTCGTGATGCATTCCGCGTTTTTCCGACCCTTGAACCGTCGCAACGTGTCGCGACGCGCAGGCTAGCGCATGCCGACTCAGCTGCGATCCACGCGTTAAGGTACGTTTATACCGGGATACAAAATGTTGGCAACATGTTGGCGACACGTTTATGGCTGTTGGCAACATCGCTGTTGGCAACATCAACACTGAGTGTTGCCAACACGATGTCGCTGTTGGCAACATACTGTTGTATATATCGATTTTTATCCGGATACATGCGGTCAGAACCAGTTGAGCATCCAAACGAAATAGAGTGTTAACATAGATGTTTTTCTATATTCTATCCCGGCATAGACTTACCT
This sequence comes from Xiphydria camelus, assembly GCA_963678675.1. Taxonomy (NCBI): domain Eukaryota; kingdom Metazoa; phylum Arthropoda; class Insecta; order Hymenoptera; family Xiphydriidae; genus Xiphydria; species Xiphydria camelus. The sequence goes on from OY783196.1 coordinate 14,872,966, forward strand.
TTACACTATTAGGCCAGGCGAACGTTGAGACGCAGTTCAGTGAGGTGACGCAGGGCGACCGTTGCCTCTATAGGTATAGACCTATATCTATTTTATATATAGGTATAGAGGCAATGGTCACCATGCGCCACCTCACTGAGCTGCGTCTCAACGTTCGCCTGGCCTTAGGGTAAGAGTACCGGTTGCGGCCATCATACCAGTTCCGGCCACTTGACATTTATATTTGATTTATTATAAATAGGGATTAATATCCATAATTCCATGGCGAAATTTAAATTTACCGCGTTAAGTAAAAATGTTTCTGCCCCTACTTATAACAAATATCGGTAGATAACTCCTGGTACCTGTGGCCGGAAGTGGCAAAAATGAGTTTTCTAGAATTTATTGTTTAAAAGTGGTTTTAAGTATTTTTTTATACTTTTTTGTGTAAGTAAATTAATCTTTGGATCCATAACAACATTCTAAATTACATCTGGCACAAATGAAACAAGAATCATTAACAATATAAAACTTGGAATAAAAAAAATCCTTAATGTGGCCGCAACCGGTACTCTTAATATAGATTAACACTGTTATTTTGAATTTTAAAAATTGCACCACAAACTTGAGATCAACGATCAACTTCAAAACTACCACAGACAAATGTTGGTTCAAATTAAATATAATTTATTTGAAAAACGTCTGAGGACATTTTTTACTCCATCTTGGTAATACGAAGGTTAAGGGCCCTTTTTCCAAGTTTACAGCAAAATATAGGTTGACACGATTGCTTAGATATAAATTCTTATATCTCCACTACTGTAATTACGCATACGTGATCATTTTTACGTAATGCAATGTTACTCACGAAAATCGAGAAGGAATCGAAGGGAAAATTGACACCCGCTATACTTCATGCAAAATTAAGATTTTTGCATACTTATCATAAAATTTGGCTGCATTGTGTCACGTATTATCCAACAAAACTTATTTTCATGTCCATACAGCTATCTTTTACGAGAAATCATATTATCCTGATTTCACGTAATTAGGAACTTCTCGGCGATAGATCCATCTACGAAACTGTCATTGTATTTTAAATCGTCTAGTCTGAGAATTCTGGGCGCTTTTTTCCTTAATTCACGCAGGGGAAATGGCACTTAGAGCATTCCGAAACTAGTCAATTGAAAACGCTATGATAGTTTCGTAGAAAGATCCATCGCGAAGAAGCTCCTTATTACATGGAATTAAAATACGAGGGTATATGAAATATAAGCGGGATTCGTTTTGTAAATAATTCCAATTTTATTTAATTAAGCTTAGAAACATATATTATTCTTTTACATAGTCTTTCGACCTAGAAATACATTTTTCCCATCGGATTATGAGCTTTTTTATTCCATCATCGTAGAAACTCTTCGGGCGTTCTTGCAGCCATTAGAGCATAAATGCTTCCACCGTGTCGTTATCGTCGAAACGTTGGCCTCCAAGCGCTTCTTTGGGGGGTCCAAAAAAAGGATGTCACAAAGGGACAAGTCAGGACATATGGCGGATGTTCCAGCATTTCCCAGCCTAATGCATCCAATTTTCTCTTGGCCTGGCATTGTCATGCAAAAGAATGATACTTCTGACCGATTGCTCCTTTCTTTTCCTTCGAAATGACAATTTCGCGGCATCCAGTAATTCATAATAATATTGCGCATTAATCGTGCGTCGATTGTAGAGAAAGCCATGAGATTTCGGATCGCCTCAATGTTGATTTTGGTCACACTCGTCGTTGGGCTGCGAGCGTGGCTCTCGTTCTCGACCTTTTCACGCCCTTCAGAAAATTCTTTGTGCCATGCAAATATACAAGTTCTTGACAGCGTGTTGTCCCCGAACTGTGTCTGTAATCGTCGCAAAATTTCGATTGAATGCACCCCCTCCTTGACCAAAAACTTCATTATAATCCGTTGCTCCACGGAGACATGCATTTCTGTCTCGCTCATGGTTTCTTTTCATACTAAAGGGATTCAAACGAATTCCGGTCGGTTCTCCCTTCTCCCTAAATAGCATACCACATCTGCGCATCAACTCCTTCAAGATTATAGTCCGGGAGCTGGCGACACTAAATTATGTAAGATTCTATAAAGATTAGTTTTATTTTATTCGTGTCATATCGGAGCTACTAAAACCTAAAATCGACTCCTGCAGGGGTACCAGCGGGACAATGATTGACAGCAATGTGTCACATGTTAAAAAAAAGTGTAAATGTTAAAAATAATAAAAGCTCAAACTTTTTCTATTTTTTAATAGAAAACATATTAATAAACTATAAAACGACCTCCTGCCACTTCTTCCGTAGAACGGTCTATTCCTGCCATAGCCTTATTAATGTGAAAAAAAGAATATCAATTGTTAAAAATAATAAAAGCTCAAATTTGTTTTATCATTTCTGCAATTATTAAGACAATTAAAAAACATATCCTGCCAGTCATTTGATGGGACCTGGCTTCGGCAGGAGCTAGTGAAGTAGTAGGGGTAGTATGACATAAAACAGAATAGAGTTTGTTTCAACGCATAAGAATATTTTGTACTTATTTATGCATAACAAATGTATAGCATTAAAAAGTTTATAAACACGAATCTTCATCGATATATTCCTAAACGGTTTCCACAAAAGTGAATAAATCTTCGATTTCGGAATCTTCACTATCGCTGGAATCACTGTCACGTTGAATATGCTCCCTTGCGTCATGCTATCTTGTTAGTTATTATTACCTGCGTCGTCGGTTTCAGCAATTGAAATTGGTAATTGGTCGCCCTCAAACAATAGAAATTCCAATTTATTGTTTACTTCTTTCTATCCACAATCTAAGTTGGGTGTAGCAAGTGTGCATTGCACATACACTTGAAATATAAATTGCCCTTAAAATTTGCTGTTGCAACTCAACCTTGCACGGCGGTAATATTGATGCATCAAGACTTATCGACAGCAGTTTGAACTATTCCTGGATGTCGTTACATGTGTAGGTTTTCATGAACGTAGCTAATCGTGCTTCATTTACGTCACTTATTGTTTTATAGCCGTACACTTCACAAATGAATTTCTCGAGGGTATAAATAAATGTAATTTATTTCAATATCTGGATACTTATGCATCTTGGAGAATGTGGTAATAAATTGTTGATACTTTTGTCAAATTGTGAAAAAGGCCGCTTTTTGCCTTTCTTGTAATAAGCTGAATTGAAATCGCATCCTGTGAATGCATGAAATGTCAGAAGTACGCGACTCAAATCTGGTCCCAATGATTCGTGCAGCTCTTGCTGACATTTATATACAGTCAGAGGCAAAAGTGAGTACACACCCCAGAAATCGAAAGAAAAAGGAATTTAATGAAAACTACATAAAGAGGAAGAGTTTATAAACATTAAATAAAAGTACATATGCTGTTACACAAAAATCTGCTAATAATCGTTTCTACATAAATGGGCTACATATCGATTTATAAATTAATATCTTATAACAGAGCTATAAAGTAGATGCAAAAGTCAGTACACGGTTTTAGTAATTGGCACGTTACAGTACATCGATAGCATCGATGATGTTAATTAATATTTTGTTGGCCCACCATTGGTCTTGAGGACAGCTCTTAATCGTCTGGGAATAGAATTAATTAGGTCTTGTGGTCTGACTCTCTTTAAGATATTTGGACAGAAAAAGGGGTAAAAAATATGGCGAACAAAAAATTCTGAGTTTTATCCCAAATATCTTATGAGCACCGTCAAACACGAGGTGGTTCCGTAATGGTTTGGGGTGCAATGGCAGCCCCCGGGGGGGGGGGGGGGGGGGCAGTTGGTATGTAAATATATTGTTTTATTTTTTATGAATGATACCATTGCAGAATTCCTCCAATCTTCTAAAATGAATTTCACCAAGGCTTACATTAAAAATTGATGTTCTTCAGTACCATAGAAAAATCTGCAGGACGTACTTGTTCTCCACTGGTGATTTGATATCGTTCTCACTTCTAAATCAATTTTTAAGGGTTTGTCCCACGATTACCGTATGCCCTTTTTCCAATTAACAATTCGCGATGTACTGGTCAATTTGCAATCTTAGTTGAGTGATACTATAACTGCAAGTACCCATAAATTGAATATGCAGTTATAAAGGTGTAGAATTAGTTAGACCCGCGAGAATCGTATGCCCTTTGGTAACTGTGCATTTTATGTCAAAAATTGTGGAATCCCAAAAGGGCATACGTGATGATGATCGTTTCATTAATATTACAAAATAAAAGATGAATCAAGTTTTATAAAATGTGGCAATGAAAAATGTCGCCAACCCCCGGACTATCACGGACCCCTCCGTAATTAAAAAAAAAATCAGTCCCGTTATATTTGATATACCCTCGTAACACGGTTTCTCGTAAAAGATAACTGTATGTGGATGAAAATAAGATTTGTTATATAATAGGTGCGAAGTGGAATATTTGACACGATGCAACCCGTGTTGCGTTCCAAACTTCAGACTTGCTTACCTGAGCAGGAGATGGCGTTGGACGCAAAATGTCGTTGATTTTTAGACGGCTAATCGGAAAATCTCCAGGAGATCATCGTTGGTGAAGAATATTAATATATGATACTAAGATTTGAGGAAAGAGAGAGACACGTGGCACGATCGAGAACAGTGAAACAATGTCTTAATTTCTCTCGCGGGAGGGAGTTAAATCGAATCAAGATTGGTTAACTTAAACAGCTTTACGTTTGGACAATATTGACCCCTCGATGTTTTTTCATTACATCTAATCTTAGATTTTCTGAAGAAATTTACCATTAACAAGTAATCTGGTGAACCTTGAACACTCTGTATTTCGATTTCCGTAGGAATAATCAGTTAACTGTAAGAATTTTGAAATTAGGCTGTGTTTAAATCAAGGCCATCATCAATTAAACTTTTCTTCTATCGCATATTCTCTCTCCTTCTCGAACTCGTCCAATCCGAGTGTATTACAAAATAAAAACTCTAAGGCTAATTCCATAACTCGAAATTGACTCTAAAGCAACGTTTAAACCCTTATTCGAGTGTTTCTTAGTTGAATAAATTAATTAAACTCCGTTTAACCCTCGGTTAGGCGCGTACATTAGACCGACGCGGTTGGTCGCGGTAGGTCCGGTGGACCTAAGGCCCAATTATTACATTACGACGTAGTTAATTGAAATATCATGTACAATGTCAACGTAGTTAATTGAAAGATCATGTACAATGTCAACGTACTTAATTGAAAGATCATGTACAATGTTTATAGTGATTGATAAATATATCCATATAGTATCCATTATATGCAGAATTCGTATATCCATTACACAGCTCCACAAAAAAAATCAAAAAAATGCTTCCTCTGACCAGACCAATATATCTTCATGTTTTTGGGGTCGCTGAATCCGAATCCGGTGTCCGCTTGTCTCCTTCACGTCACGTTCAAGGTCATCTCAAGGTCAAATCCTGAAAAAATAGTCAAATCGATTCAAATTATTATTCCTACATATTTTTGAGGTCGCTGAATCCGAATCCGGTATCCGTTTGGCTCCATCACGTCACATTTTTTTTAATCTCAAAAAACCATCAATAGATCATGATTTCCAAAAAGTTAATGGACTTAAACCAAATTCGCTATAGGGGGTTTTTTGGGTCGCTGATCACGAATCTGAAATCGGATTTCAAAAATTCAAGATGGCGGGTCCAATATGGAGGACGATATTTTCGAAAATTTTGAATTTGTGTAAATATAACTTCATATTCGTCATCAGCGATCGAAAAAACCCCCCTATACAAAATTTGGCATGAATCCGTCGATTTTCGAAAATCTCGTCCTCCATATTGGATCCGCTATCTTGAGTTTTTAAAATCCGATTTCAGATTCGTGATCAGCGACCCAAAAAACCGCCTATAGCGAATTTGGTCCATTAACTTTTTGAAAATCATGATCTATTGATGGTTTTTTGAGACTAAAAAAAATGTGATGTGATGGAGACAAACGGACACCGGATTCGGATTCAGCGACCCCAAAAACATAAAGATATACTGGTCTGGTCAGAGGAAGCATTTTTTCGATTTTCTTTGTGGAGCTGTGTTATATGCATATCCGCTAGATCCGGAGGACCGAAATATGTTCTCCCTCCATTTAGGCGTTGATTACCTGGAAATTGTTATAAATATCGGAGTGCGGCATTGAAAAATAATTGTAAATAAACCGTTCTAAGATGTCATAAAGACCCACTCCGATAGGTCAATCTGATTTTAAAATAAAAGTAAAGTACAATTGCATAGGTCCGCTGGACCTATACGCGACTAACGGAGGGTTAAGAGCTAAATTCGAATTGTGTGGAATCAGCTCTTGTGCATTCACCAGAGTTAATTGATGTTCTCATACGCCTACTCCTATGGAGTCGGGCCTATTTTTAGAATTATCCAATATGGTGACTTATTTCCCGAGTACTATAAGGTGAAGTGGGGTAAATGTGATAACGGTTCATAAATTTAATGCAAATTCATTACTAGTGCTGCTATCTATCTTATAACTCTTTAAGCTTGTGTAGGGCAATATTAGAGCGAACCCAAATTCCACCCAGTGTAGCTGCAGGTGGCGAGTTAACGATCCGTCATAACATAACCCAATATTCAAGAAATTTATATTTTCCGAGGTAAGCCTGGTTTAGTATTTTAAAACGTATTCTTTATAGTTGTATATCGCGTGTACAAATCATTATGACTTAACAATCACGATGATATAGAGCAATCTGACATTGTTACGGTTCTGCCAAAACTCACTATCAATAGACGTGGTTCTTTTATATTTTCAGTGTCATTTAGCCTGCTAATGTAGGGGGGAAAGACGTATTTTTCTTTTGAATATATAATCTAATATTTATTTTTATGTTTGGACTTACATTCCTTATAACATTTATTTTGACTACAGAGAAAGTTATTTTTTTAGTTTTTGAATAAAGTTTATAACTTTATGCTCGATTGTTGTAATTTAATTTTGTAAAAAGCAAAATAATGAGCAAACTAAAATCGTTATACATTTGCCCCATTCAATTTCAAGTAACTTATAATATTTATAGGTAGGTAGGTAGAATTATCACATTTGCCCCAAACTTCAGGGTAAATGTGATATATTGACATCGTTTTAAAAAAATTACCTGACCTTTTTCAAAAAGGAGCTAAGAGATGTCAGCCCTAGAATCGATTAAGAACTGTAATTAAAGCATTGAGTATTTTTTATTTATTTTTTATTCCATTAAAAGTGTAAGTATTATTTCTTTGATCGTGAACTATTCCAAAACAATATCACAAAAAGAAATGGGTTTATCTAGATTTTTTCTCTGAATTTGATTCCGGAGGTGTTAGTTTTAATTGGCTCTACGAGTCTTTCACAATGCTTTCTCGTAGAGCCAATTGAAACTAATATCACCTAAATCAAATTCAGAGAAGAAGTCTAGAATAACCCGTTCGGTTTGCCGTAGAACATACAGTAATAGCAATGTAGAGAGTATAGTAATGTAGTATAACATATTCTTATAATAGCTATCCTTACAAGAGCCCTGTATAACTATATGGCAGATTACGTGGCGTTGTGGGTGAGAATTCGTTAAACGTATTACATATGTGCGAAGCTCGCAATGTTCGCTTATTTATCTAATGCCGACTGACGTCGGGGTCTAGAGTATCAATTTTCGAAATTTTGCAATCAACTTTTGCATGCGAATTTATGTAGGATCGTGGTCACAGAGACAGGATGTATTAAACAATGTAACGTATATTATGGTTAATATGAAGACTATTTACAACATGATGTACGATCGGTTAGGTTGTCCATAACCTCCACTTACACACGACTTATCGAAGACCGTCTCTTAGCTCACCTTACACACCATACTTCACACTCTGCACATAATCTGTACAATCTCTTTCTCTCTTCCTACCCTCTGCTTAATATATCCTTACCCCCTCTCTACTTCCGTCTACTCTTCTCTATCCATCCCTTGCTCCTCGTCTTCCTCGTACTCTGTTTCCCGGAAAGTTCGCGTCATTCGGGTCCCTCGCTTACCGTTCTGTTTCTCCGGACCGGTCTCACCGACCGTTTTTCCGGTCTCTCGCATTCCCTGCTTTCCTGGAACGGTCTCGCCGGCAGTTACTCGGGTCTCTCGCAATGGGGCAATATGATATGAATTTTAAATCATTTGGAATTTCTGCTTAAGGCGATGTAGTAGCCTTCTTAACATCTTACAATCAATATATCAATATCAGATAATTTTTTCCCAAAAAAACGGGTAAGAAGCGAAATATTTGTAAGTTTGTTTCGCAGCGGAATGCCTACTTTGTCACGTGATCGACAATACTTCGTGAGTGGCTAGTCGGCTGGGTGACGTCACGGATCGTCCGCGGCAGCCGTAGTGTCTATTGCGTAGACTGCGTATGTCGGTCGTGAAAGTGTTTGCAGTGTATATTTTACTTTCAACGCGTGATTAGATATTGCTACTCGTACAAGGCAAAAATGGTGGAACCTGGTTTTGTTCAGGGGCAGTCCGATAATTTGCCAAAAATTGAATCGTTTATGTTGTCCAGTTTTATAGCAGGCTAGTCAAGACTTTGTTAGCGCTGAAATAAGAGGCGTTAAAGCTGCCAGGTTAGTATGACCATAATTCTCATTATTAGTAGGTACCCCTTTCTGAATGCCAGATACTCACCTGCCACATGTGCCATAAATCTTATAGGTAGGTAACATTAAAATAGCTAATTATCAACATCTATAACATATCGGCGCGTGAAAATTACGGAGACAATGCAATCGACAGAGTTTGGGTCACAAAAACGTTAACCGAAGTTGTAGCGCAAAATATTAAGAATTAATGGTGCTATAAATATTTAAAAATTATGGATTGACGCGACACGAAGCTACGTTGCGTGACGTTAGCTGCCGGACACCCCCGCCACAAAATGTCCAAACTATGCTCGCAACGAGTAGATTTACCGTAGAAAACGCTCATCTGGGCCGCTAGGCTCGCCGGGTTTTTTCCAGTTATAAAGTGCTGAAAACTTTTTAGCAAGGGTAGAGTTATAAATCTGTACCCTCTCTTACCTTTCCTTTGCGGTAATAAATCATAGTCTTAAACTTAGGATTATAAATATCTAACATCGAGCAGTTTTTGCTTATTTCAATACTCTCACTCAAGAAGTAATCGATTAAATTAATGTAGAAGTTAAGACATCTATTATAATTTGCTTTTGGGGACCATAACAATGGTCCAACATTTGTTGCTACGGATTAAGGAAAAACCCCAAAAGAAAACCTTAATCAGACCAAATAATTATTATCATTCAATCTTAAATCTATGCTGATACATAGTTTGTAGATACAAATTACTCTTATATTCTACACTGAGAAAAAAAGAGATTAAAAATTATTCTGTTAGGAGGATAATCCGAGTACGAAAGGTAAAATAGATAAAAAATTATCCTTCCACGATTTAACATTTAACCTTCCTTAGGATAATTTTTTATCTATTTTACCTTTCGTATAAGTACGAAGGTAATCTAAGGATTATCCTTCTAACGGAATAATTTTTAATCTTTTTTTCTCAGTGTAATAATATTACATAAAAATTGGTAGTATTGTGATTAAATGTATACAAAATTAATATTCAACTTATTCGATTCTCTTCGAATGTCTTTATTTCGTGGAATTGCGTAGTACAACTTGTCAGGTGCAGTTACCGAAGTATTTCTGCACTTTGGTACGACACAATAATAATGTCTTCGAGACGGTTTTTTCTGCGACACTATCGGTCATATTAAAGTAGGTAGATACGTCGCACAAATTCTACAGTTCGCAATTGACCAAACTCTGGGAAAATCTGAACGAAGAATGCGCACAGCGCCAACTGCAAGCGGTAAACTTGTAGCCGGCCGGCGACTAGGGGACGATCCGTGACGTCATAGCTGCTATCTGCATTCACCGCGTCGTTTCTTGTGGGCGGAGAAGAGCCGATATTTCAAAATCGATTTTTGAGCTTATTTTACGCTTAATTTCATTTTTTAAAAAACAACCTTGTTTCTAATGTTATTGTCTTTCAACACAACATCATAACAAAGTTCATGTCATTTCTCCATCGCCGCTTTCCCGGTACGGTCTCGCCGGCCGTCACTCGAGTCTCTCGCACAACCACTACTCTAATCCTACATTTATGGTCTTCACTAACCACGTAATACGTTGAATAGAGTGAATGCACTGTGAGATCAATATTTCGTCACGTGAGTTCCACAGGGTTCTAAGTCCATTCTGGTGACTTCTGAGATAAAGCAATTTTTAGGGTTTTACTTAACACAGCTTTTGTTGTGATTCATATTTTAACAGTTTTCAGATGGAAACGTATAAATTATCTTATTAAAGGATGCCAGAGAAAAAGTGTTGACATTTGCATTGTCAAAGCATACTGCTGAGATATTAGAAAAAAATAACACCTATACCATGTAAACCATGTAACCATGTAACTCCATAACATTGTCGGCACAAATTTCAGCTTTCATTTAATATACGACGCTTCATACTTCTGACACATGTGAGAGCGAAAAAACAACTGCGAACGACATCTGTCAGGGTTTCGCAACGGAATCATGCATAGACCCAATATAAATAAGTTCTCAGTACATTTTTAGATCGAAATATTGATTTATAAACAAAAGTTGTCAAAAAACCAAAAACACGAAAATATTGTTTATTTCGAGAACTACTCTACCGATTTCGCACAGAAAAATATATGTCATGCATCATCATGTAGCTATATTATAAAAAAAAGTATTGGATTATTTTGTTTATAAATAAAGTAAAAAAAAAGTTTGAATCTTTCAATAATTTTTATTTTGCATATGAAAAATAGCTCCCTCGCCGTTTCTTTATACAGATTCAAGTATGATTAAACTATGATATATAATTTATACAAGATGATTGGTGTGGTAGAATAAATCGAAATAAAATGAAAATGGAACAAATTTGCTTCTGCCGTTTTCCGCTATCTATTACGTTAGGAAAACGGCGAAAGCAAATTTGAATAACTATTAATTTGATTTTACTTTACAAAAAGAATAGTATTTATTTACAATTACTTATTACTAACGAGAATTCAATTTACTACATGTAATATATGTACATATAAATCGAAATTAAATCAAATTGAAGGTATTATTTCATGAACTCTGACATAAAAACTACAGTTTAATCTTCATCGCTTTCGTGATTTCTTGTGGATTGAATATTTTCTTTGTGCAATAGTTTGCTTAATGTTTCTGCAGGTTTAATGAGCTTTGTTTGATATCTAACTAACTAATAATTGAAACTACGCGGGAACAACAACCGACCGTTCTCTTGCCGTTGAACACTCGCGTGTGGCTTGGACCTTGTTGGCTTCGAAAATATATCAATTTTCATTCTATGCATCCCATACAACATAAGATAGGTATGATAAAAGGGTTGATTGATAGAGCAATTAAATTATCAGATCCTATGCATCATGAGCAAAATGTTAGGATTACACAGACACAAAAAAAAAGTGAGTGCCGTTGTACTCACGGAGGATGTGGTTTACACATGATGTTTATCTTACAATTATCTGCGGTCCGAGTTTAATTGGGGAATGTATGACGTCGTAGCTCGACATGAAGAAGTTTAATTTTTTCTATAATAAAATATTTATAATAATAATTATATTAGATTTATAACTTACTAGCAGCCCGTCCCGGCTTCGCACGGGTATATTGTGGATTGATTTTGTCCGTCCACCACATTGTTTAAATACATTTTTAATACAAAACTCTTAGTATTTTTCCCGGGCTACGCAATGGTCATATTGGATTTGTCCTTGACCATGACCTTCAAGGTTATATCAAGGTTAAATTAATTTTTTTTTCACGTTCAAATGTGTCCTTGACCATTTTTTTTCATGTTACCTTTATTGTCAGCGGAGGTCAAATTTAGGTCAAGTATAGTTCGACTTTTTGAACACCCTGTATAAGATTTACTAACTCAAAAACCTTCGCGGGCATGCGTCCAACCATTTCCCAACTTTTCATCGCAATCGGATGAACGGTTTAGGAAGGCATAATAATCATCAGTACCGGTACTTTATGAACACCTTTTATAAGATTTACTAACTCAAACCTTCGCGGATATGCGTCCAACTGTTCCCCAAATTTTCATCGCAATCGGATGAACGGTTTAGGAAGGCATAATAATCATCTGTACCGGTACTTTTTGAACACCTTTTATCAGATTTAGGGCCAGTTTTACCAAAGCTAAGTTATACCTAGAATAAGTATACCGAGGATAAATTTATACTCTTCTTTATACCTGGTATAAAGCGCAGGCGTTTTACCAGCTCCAAGTTTGCCTAGGATAACTATTCCAAGTATAAGCGTTGGCCATCTAAAATTATTTTTAGGTTGGTAGTAAGAAGTACGTACTGCGCATGACATTTGATCGTTTTGACAGCTGTTCCGGCGCGATAAATGAAATTCGGAGTTGTTATTCTCAGTATAACCTAACTTTTTGTTTTTGACGTCTTTATTCTTTCATGACATAATCATAACCTGATCGTTGTGGTAAATTGTTATTAATTTTGAAATAGTTGATTGATGTACCAGTTTTTTAATCATCATCTGATGATGACATTGACGTATTACCAAGAATCAGAAATCCAAAGAAAATGCGTGCCCGGTAAATAAAAGATCTATAACAATATATTTATATTTTCGTAACAATAACTTTTATTTTCGAGTCGTCGATAAAAGCATCAGGTACAAAACACGTCCAAACATTCGATATCTCACCAACAAGAATGTGTTCAGTCTCAAAAAACTATAAGGGTCGTCACACAATAATAGTAATTACAACGTAAAATTGCACCATTTGATCCAAATCTTGTATCGGAAAAAATATATTCTAAAATCTATAAACTTTTAAATCGCTACAACTTAAGATTTATCACGCAGTGACATTACTCTGAGATTACATAGAGCGGTACAATGTTATCGTTTTTTTAAGTATACGCGACCCTATCTAAAAAGTATACAAAGAGCGTTGTACGACTTGATGTCTAATGCCGAGGTATCTTACAAAAGTGTATCAATGCAAATCTAAATTTTTTCATATTCTACATCGTACGACGGATGTATCACTTCTGCTCCTGAAAACTCTGCAATCACGCGAATTGAAGAAAGGTATAATGTCTACCTAGATAAATTTAAATGTTACTTATAGAAGACAATGCAATGGTAGATGACTTCTTTGGTTGATATTATTGGATACCGTTGAGATTCTCGCGATTAGAGACCCGCGTGCGTCAATTTTAAATTTAAACTTGCATTTTCTGAGTAAAAGAGCGAAGAGAGAAAACAAAATTTTCCCGACGTTTCTATGAGCTTCTATCCTCCTATTAAAAAAGAACTATAATCTAAAATGTGTCGTGCGAAATTACCTCGCAGAGAAAGACTCATTTATAAAAAAAGAAGAGAGATCTATTAATTTTGATTCTCCAAAGCTCTGACTCAGATAAAATTATAATCATGATTCAATCTCACGCGTGGAAAGGAATAGGTTACAATAGCCGTTCCTCGGAGCACCGTCCGACGCGATTGCTGCGACCCAGAGAACTTGAGTATCTCATCGAGTTCTTAATCTAGAACGAATTATCGAACGTCAACGTCGCGGTGGAATTTCTACTGTCCGGCGATTGCATTGCGATATATCGTTTCTGTAAGATCTCTTGGAGGTCGTTGCAAGAGCTATTTTCTCGTTTGGCTCGCAAAGGTCTCCCACCCGGCGATCTGAAAAACACGTTTAAAAGCCCACTGTGAACAAAATCAATCCTTCGCAGCCACGACATTCTGACAATGCGAAACTCCTCTTTGTTCCTGGCGAATAAAAAGTTTACCGCGATAAAATTGTTTAATCGTACCTTGTGACGAGTTTCATTTTGACTTTGTTGATGTTTTTCAGTATGTCGCCCATTGATTTCTGGGAGATCAGTGGCGGTTTATGCCGATCGATGAACTTGTAGCCCTGTAAACTAGCTCTCCTCGCGATGTTAGGAGTCGTTGGAGGTTGCAGAGGTGGCGGCATATAATAATGACTCATTAAAAGTTTTAACATTATGATAAAAACGATTACCTACAGTAATTAGCATTGATCCCGAAGCAAGAAATCTTAAAGTCGGCAATAATTTTGTTGCTGGCTGAATTGCTGCATTTCTTGGCGACCTCGAAGCAATGCGATGTCGTATTTGTCCCAATAATCTCTGACAGGTTTGTTTTTCCAAACGAAATCAAGTGAAGAATTCTACAACCATTGTATTCTTCGAAATAGTCAACTCTGGAATAGTTTTGTATTAGATATTGGTTATAAATTAGTAGGTATATAGGTATCCTCTATTTACTTACCGCGGGCACGTATTTTCCTAGGATTTCTCATTCTTTGTAAGACGTCAATTTCATCATCAGATGATGATTTGAAAACTGGCACATCAATCAACTCTATTTCACAACTAATAACAATTATTATGATTCTGTCACGGTTTTGATTCTGTCACGGAATAATAAAGACGCAAACAAAAAGTTAGGTTATACCGAGGATAGCTAGCTTATCCAGCGCTGAAACTGCCGGATAAGCTATCCCTGCATTTATTCCAAAGTTTATCCTATTCCAGACTTATACCATCGTGGTAAAACGCTTGCGTACAGGTTATTCTCAGTATAGCGCTATACGGCGTTTATACCGTGTTGGTAAAACCGGCCCTTACTAACTCAGAAACCTTAGCGGGCATGCGTCCAACCATTCCCCAAAGTTTCATCACAATCGGATGAACGGTTTAGGAAGACATTTGATATTACCTTAAAGGTCACGGTCAAGGTCAAATCCAATACGACCACTGGGTAGCCAAGGAAAAATCCTTAAAGTTTTGTATTAAACATTTTTCTCTAAAATGTTTTCCCGTAGAGATAATCCAGCTTCCGCGAATAGTATGGGCAGTAGCGCCACACACACACTGACGCAGTCACATCTACATGGCTTATGGGGTTATACGCAGTCAGGATTTTCAAAAAATCGATTTTTTGTCACTCAGTGTCAAATACTCGGTTTCATGGGCGTCCTCGACGCATGTGAAATCATCTTTCACACACCAATTCGTGAAAAATTGCGCGGTGCGTGAAATAACCTGCGCAGTGCGTGAAATCGTCAATCTCGTGTTTGACACTTAGTGACAAAAAATAGAATTCGTTATTCGGTTGTTTCGCGCCGTTCTAACGAGTGTGATTGCCGTACTCGCTTCGCTCGTGCGGCAAACTTCACTCTCGTTAGAAACAGCGCTTCACGCCCTAATAACGAAAATAACTATTTTAAAAATTTTATTTTCGTAATGTACATATATTTATGTATATACACAGAAAATTTCATGTCAATCCGACGATTATTCTCCAAGTTACACGTACATTTGCAAAGACATCTCGGAGCGTTAGAAACTAGGAGCAGAGGCCCAAGAGGTAGCGCGGTAGCTAATTTTACAAATAGCAGCAGCTAATTACCTGGAATGCGCTTTGATACTGTTATGCCTTATTTCAGATACCCAAACTGTTATATTGAAAAGTAATCAGTCTAAATAGCGAAGCCAAGCAGTAAACTCGTACGTTCGTTTATATTTTCTGTTGTGATTTCTCTGTGAAAATGAAGTGTAGTAGAGAAAAGAGAGCATCTTCCAAGGTGTGCAAAAGTCGAGACCAAAAAAGCGAAGAAATATTTTTAATCCGAAGACAGCTGAGACGGATAAA
The DNA here is from genome assembly GCA_963678675.1 of Xiphydria camelus. Classification (NCBI taxonomy): domain Eukaryota; kingdom Metazoa; phylum Arthropoda; class Insecta; order Hymenoptera; family Xiphydriidae; genus Xiphydria; species Xiphydria camelus. The sequence goes on from OY783196.1 coordinate 14,888,809, forward strand.
AGTAGTTTTAGTGCCTCAGCGAAACAATTTAAAATGCAAGAAGAAATCTTCGTTCCGCGTGATTCATCTGTCGAATATCGAATTTTGAACTTTATTACAGTGTTTGCGGCAATTTCTAAATATGTGAAGTGTAAAATCTGTGACGGAATTGTGAAGTTTGAAACTGCTTCTGAACGAGGACTTGGTTTTAAAATTGTTTTGTTATGTGATAAGTGTGCAGTTCGTACCATAGATTCTAGTCCTTTTACCATGTGTAACGTGCTGTTGAAACTTTAAACGCGTTTTTCTCGAAACTACGTTTTTGAAGTCGGTGAGCAAGATATCTCGGAAACGGCTGAACCGATCAGTCTCAAATTTTTAGACAAGCTTTTTAAGTCTATTTTTTAGTAATCGAAGGTTTTTTCTGGCCGATTAATATTTTCCATTTTATGAACAATTTAAGGTCTAAATTTATGTCGAAAATTGATACTTTTGTTTTGAGTAGCCGCAATTTTGTCAAAAATTAATATTTTGCTTATTCCCTCGATTAAATACTAGATGATACCTTATATTATCGAAATTTGTTTGGTCTTGAAAAATCGGTATTTTTCGGCCTTCTGACTGCGTATAACCCCTTAAGTCTGACGCTCAATTTCCCAGGAAGGTCCTACCGCAGAGCAATAGCATAGATGTTTACACATCAAAAGTGGGGTATACATTTGATGCGATATATGCTATCCGTAGTAATTTTGCCTCCTGATCACGAATCCGGTGTCAGAATGTGGCCATCACGTCACAATTTTTTTGAACCTCAAAAAACCAGCCAAAAATCATGTTTTCAAAAAATTAATGGATTTAAACAAAATTTGGTATACGGGAGTTTCTTGGGTCGCTGATCACGAATCTGAAGTCAAATTTCAAAAATTCAAGATGGCGGATCCAATATGGCGGACGAGATTTTCGAAAATCAACGGATTGTTATCAAATTTTCTATAAAGCGACAACAAATGTTTAACTTATCAATAAATCCGTCTATCTATCTATCTATTAACTGGTTCTTAGTTCATTAAGTAGCCTAATTAATCTATTGTACTCTTATTGTACTATCCTACAATGTTACTTAATTTTTATCTCAGCATCTCACTAATACCATATATTTCTATCTCCTTCCTCACACAAACTCACTATCGCACCTACTATCTATCTTACTACCCCCCCCCCCCCCCCTATCCCATCTCGATATCTCACTATCTTACGATCTTACAAACTCCTTCGTCTCGCTAACCTACCTTCTTTAGATCCCCTAACGACTTCTAATCTACCTTCTTTCGGCTATATCTAACAAGAACCTTTTTTTTCTTCGAACGATCTCACAGATTTTGTGCTCAACTGAATTTTTTTTGGTTCTAGCGTGTCTCTCTTTTAAGTGACCAGCAATAGTCCACCAACATATCATGATCATCTCATTTTCCTTGGTATCGATTTTCCATGACTCTTATGACGGTGAAAGCGTTTTCCTGCTTCCTCACTATAATCACCAAGGTTATCTGGGAAATCATCGATATGATAGTCTAAGAAATTTAGTTTCAAGTTCATTAAGCAGCCTAGTTTTTTAAAGTTCTCAACCATTTTGTTGACTATTTCTTTGTAGTTGGGACTTTTTTTAATTCCCAAAAAGTTTTTTGACACTTCTTTAAAACTCGTCCAAGCAGCTTTTAGTCCAGGACATTTAGCTTGAAAATCATGCAATCTTCTAAAAATCGAGCTCAACGAAATTTTTTTTAACTGCTTATTATGATGTACCAATATATGCCTGAAAGTTACGCCACCGACGCACTGGAGCTTCGTGACATACAAGAGGTCAAAGGTCGTGGATTTTGTTATCTTGCTTCCTATCGCTCCAACGTGAAAAATACCTATTACAAAAGTTGAAGATCTCAATACCTAAAAAAATATATTTGACGTATTTACGCCTAACCGTTCTCGAAATATGCAGCTGAATATGAGGAAAAATGCAAAAATAGCCAAATTCTCAGGTCCCTATTTCCCGGAACGGTCTCGCCGACCGTTACTCAATTGTTTGAAGAATAATTTCGGGTTTTTATTTGACTATATTCAGTCTCAACCGAGTTATAGGCCGAGTAAGACAGGAAAAGGGGAAAAAACCTGCTAGGGAAACCATATAAAAAAACGCGCCGCGCATTCTACCTCAAAGGTGATGTGGAAATGAATGCTTCCACAAACTTCGCAGCATCGTATCTCGAAAACGGTAAGGTGTATCTGAAAAGTGTATGGGGCCATTTAGTTAGATAATTTCATGGTCTAACAGGAATAACTTGTTTCATTTTTGTGTGTCATAGAGAACGAGATAATAGCGTTAAAACAGATGTAGTATTTTTTTACCAAAACTTATCTTTCGTGTCTCATATCTCGAGAGCAGGTAGGCGTACGAAAACTAAACTGGATTTTTTAGAAAGGGCGTTTATTCATAAAAACATAATTATATAGGTGTAATTGCCGTTTGAGTAGTAGGGAGAGAGAAGAATGCGGCGATACATGTTGCATACCCGAATTTAGCTATTTTTGAATTTTTCCACATATTCCGCTACATATCTCGAGAACGGTTAGGCGTATTTACGTCAAATAATTTTTTTTAGGTATTAAAAATTGAGATCTTCAACTTTTGTAATAGGTATTTTCACGTTGGAGCGATAGGAAGCGAGATAACAAAATCCGCGACCTTTGACCTCTTATATGTCACGAAGCTCCAGTGCGTCGGTGGCGTAACTTTCAGGCATATATTGGTACACTCCATAATAAGCAGTTTTAAAAAAATTTCGGTGAGCTCGATTTTTAGAAGATGATTACTAAATATCCTGGACTATTTTTCAACGTCGTCCATTTTAGTAATAAATGATGTATCTTGGAACAGCTTTCTAATATGTGGGCCGTCAAATACTCCTTCTCTGATTTTAGCCTCGGAACATTTTGGGAATTTTTCAGATAAATACTGGAAACATTTGCTTCTTTGTTTAAGGCTTTTGTAAATTACTTTATAAGCCCAAGTTTTATGTGGAGAGGAGGGATGAGAACTTTTTTTGGATCTACTAAGGGCTCAAACAGTACATTATCCTCACCAGCAGTAAACGACCTTCTTGCCGGCCAAATCTTCTTTTTGTAGTGGTGTTCTCTATCTCTACTATTCCATAGACACTTATAGCAAGGATAACGTGTGTACCAGACTGTTGCCCAAGCAATATCGTTAACATTTTTAAATCTCCGCATACGAGTATATCCCAGTTATGTTCAGCATACTTTATTTTCTCCAAAAGCTTTTTCATTTTCTCATAATGCTCTTCCATAACTGTTGAATGAGCTATTGGAATGGGGGTATAAACATTGGTGTTATGCAGCAAAACAGCCTTTATGCTACGTTTCGAAGAATCTATGAACAATCTCCAGTGTTTAGGATTGTATAGATTTTTCTTACATTTATTTATTAAACCTTTTACATTAGTGCTATATGCAAGTGACATTGTATTATTCATTGTAAAGTATTTTCTGAATTCTTCGTCTCCGTGTCTATAAAATGAAACTCTTGTTTCTGACTGAAGTAAGTTTTCTCTTCTTTAAAAATGAAGCTAGATGCTCTGCACCGTCTTTGGCTAAACCTAAATCTCGAGCAAGATCATTAAGTTCCGGCTGTGATTCTAATTTTGGTTCTGGTTGACGATCATATGGGAGGAATTCGTTGTCTTCACTGCTGTCACTACTATCAACATCATTACCGGTAGCACTCTGTTCGTCAGATACGTCGTCGTTTGATTCTTGTTCGACAGATTCGCATTCTACGTTTTTGGCATTATCTGATGATATGCAATCATCGATTTCTATAGCACCAGCAGCAAGTAATTCAGTCAGGATTTGCCTTAATTGGTTTTGTCACCGATGAAACATCCACGTAAGAAATTCTATATTTACTTTTTTGCGGTTATGCCCTGTCACGTCATTCATACAAAAATAACAGTCATTTTTGCTATGCGGTCTATTCCATAATGCTGGTCTAGAATACTTGATGACCTTCTCATCCTTGCCATACAACATTATTCTGCAAGAACTGCAGATGACATGCGGAACCCATTTCGTTTCCTGGTTAAGTAAGTACCTCAAGACCAAAACAATCTTTATATATTTTTGAATTCTGTTACTTATAGCTATTCCTCTGTTACTCACTACGTATTTACAACAAATATAACAAAATACATCACAGTTTTTGTCACAATTATAAAATCGCCGTATGATTCATTTTTTGTAGCATTATACTCTACATGAGCCAAGTCACCAACACATCTAGAGCTACGGATGACGACGATCGCAAGAGCGCTTTCCCACCCTGTCCGATCGCCGATACTGGGTTTCTGAGTCCCTGCACCGTAACCTTTCTTCTTGTGCCTGCCATGATGGCTAAAGTAAACTAAAACGTACCGGAAGGTAGATCTGAACCTATCTAAATCTAGTCTTCAAGATTGAAGGACTTGCACCTAAATGTACTGTATCTGTTCGTGATACCTGTGCTATGCTTACGTTAGACCGAATTGACTCGACGCAGGAACTTAGGTGCCTTGATGACTGTTAGTTGAGACGAGGAACACGACATGATGATGTTGACAATACTCTGACGAAGACGCGGTTGGCTCCGTCTTATATAGTTAGATTGTAACGGAGGGGATAGCGTGGGCGACGCCATGCATCCTGATTGGCTAAACGATAGTGATGTTGTAGAGTGTGAGCTGATGCGGTGTGTTCTGATTGGCTGGAGGAGAATGACGGTGGAAAAAGAGATAACGCTGGAGAATTTCCGAGGTCCGTACCTAACGGTTTAGAAATTCCGGTGACTCGTATCCGCCATCTTGAATTTTTGAAATCTGACTTCAGATTCGTGATCAGCGACCCAAAAAACCCCCCTATACCAAATTTTTTTTAAACCCATTAATTTTTGAAAACATGATTTTTTGCTGGTTTTTTGAGGTTCAAAAAAAATTGTAACATGATGGCCACATTCTGACACCGGAGATTCGTGATCTGGAGAAAAAATTACTAGAGATAGCAAATATCGCATCAAATGTATACCCCGCTTTTTGATGTGTAAACATCTATGCTATGGCTCTGCGGTAGGACCTTCCTGGGAAATTGAGCGTCAGACGTAAGCCATGTAGATGTGATTGCGTCAGTGTGTGTGTGGCGCTACTGCGCATACTATTCGCGCAAGCTGGATTATCTCAACGGGAAAACATTTTAGAGAAAAATATTTAATACAAAACTTTAAGGGGTTTCCCGTGGTGGTCGTATTGGATTTAACCTTGACCCTGACCTTTAAGGTAATATCAAATGCCTTCCTAAACCGTTCATCCGATTGCGATGAAACTTTGGGGAATGGTTGGACGCATGCCCGCGAGGGTTTCTTATTGTTAGTAAATTTTATAAAAGGTGTTCAAAAAGTACTGGTACTGATGATTATTATGCCTTCCTAAACCGTTCATCCGATTGCGATGAAAAGTTGGGGAATGGTTGGATGCATGCCCGCGAAGGTTTTTGAATTAGTAAATCTTATACAGGGTTTTCAAAAAGTACCGGTACGGATGATTATTATGCCTTCCTAAACCGTTCATCCGATTACGATGAAAATTTGGGGAACAGTTGGACGCATATCCGCGAAGGTTTTAGTTAGTAAATCTTATACAGGGTGTTCAAAAAGTACAGGTACGGATGATTATTATGCCTTCCTAAACCGTTCATCCGATTGCGATGAAAAGTTGGGAAATGGTTGGACGCATGCCCGCGAAGGTTTCTGAGTTAGTAAATCTTATACAGGGTGTTCAAAAAGTCGAACTATACTTGACCTAAATTTGACCTCCGCTGACAATAAAAAAAATGATCAAGGACACATTTGAATGTGAAAAAAAATAATTTGACCTTGATATAACCTTGAAGGTCATGGTCAAGGTCAAATCCAATATGACCATTGCGTAGCCCGGGAAAAATACTAAAAGTTTTGTATTAAAAATGTATTTAAACAATGGTGGACGGACAAAATCAATCCACAATCTACCCGTGCGAAGCCGGTACGGGCTGCTAGTAAGTTATAAATCTAATGTAATAATAATAAATATTTTATAATAGAAAAAATTTAACTTCTTTATGTCGAACTACGACGTCACATTCCCCAATTAAACTCGGACCGCAGATAATTGTAAGATGTTTACACATCCTCCGTGAGTACAACGGCACTCACACCTTTTTTTATTGTACATGTAAGTACGAGTATTGAATGTATATTATTTCTTGAGCGTGGGAAAATAAATATTTGATATATACTTTTAGTATAATAGATACTTAGATTAGATATGATTCTTTAGCCAAATATGGCTTAATAGCCATAAATAGCCATTTTTTAATCGACTTTAAAACTTCACTACACGATACTGCCCTAATTTTAATTGGATTTTCTCCAAGTAATAAATAATTTAAACTTCAATTGTTCTAAACAGAACAATTCAAACCAATTACATCACTTTTGAGTATTGAAAAATCTGTATCGTCTTCGGACACTTGCTGCATACCTATATATGTTTACTTTTATATTTATATTTTATTTTTATATACCTATATTTATATTTATTATACATATATATTTTTTACTTTTTTCGCAATGTTTTAACATTCCGTTGTCTTAAATAAACTAACTAGGAGTATTTTTACTGCGTAAAACGTAATATTGAGGGTGGATGTACGTTTCGCAATTTTAAACGCTTCCAGCCCGCCACTGGTTTCCAAAAAATTATGTACTGCTATATACCATTTTATAGGTAGTTTTATTGGCTTTCATTTTGGTCTCTTTCATTTAAAAAAAAAGCCGTTTTTAAGATATTTCAGAAAAACTAAAAAAATGTACCTTTAGGGGTAGTTTCGGAGTTGTTTGCACCCTCGGAGGGATGAGGACTTTTAGTATATTAATCAGGGCCACAAAAGCTACATAATCCCGCATAAATCAGCTTTAGGGCACTTTGTTCCACGAGCGATCTTAATTGCACTGGCCTATCTGTCATAGGTCGGCCGACTGTTTACTCGGACGAATACGGCTCCAATGGACGGCCGGCCTTCGGGTTGGAGGAGATCACTTATCAGTTTTTGTAACGTTGTTTTGTTATGTTCATTATTTAGGTTTTTCTTATTGTAATAAAGCATTGCTACAAAAACCGCGTTATTCCAGCTTAAATTTTTTCAAAATTTAATTTCATGTAGCGAATTATAGAAAATCGTTTTTTATTTTTTTCTCGATAATGCGCGCGGTTGCAGATACGAAAAAAACTACAAGAGACCAAAAAGTTTGTAAATGAAACAGAAAATTTATTTTGTATTTTAGAATCTACCAGAGGCGCATCGCAAAAATGTTCAGGGGGAGAAAAGGGGGCGCGACCCCTGAAAAAATAACCCCCTGTAGATTCTCACAACCATTTGACATGCCCAATGATATAAGACCTACAGCATAACCTACATTCCAAATTTGAGCTATATATCTTAAAAACTGTATGAGCTATAAAAAAAAAACTAAAAAATTTTTGAAATTTCAACACCCTGTAGATCAGTAACGAAGCTTTTACGGGCCTATGTTTATATGAACTTTTAATCATGAAATAAGCCTAAGAATTACCTCCTTCCATTTGTATATGATATTTAGGGACACCCTGTATAGCTTAAATCTAACAGTAATTGCAAGACGGTGAGTGTAGCGACCTTCTAGCCCTGGTATAAGCCAGGTATTCCGTCGCACGTTCAGCGGACGTCCATATCAGTTCTTACCCTTCATTATCATTTCGATCTAAATAAAACACTTATGATTAGATCTTATTATTAAGATCCCGGAATAACTCACTATTGCGACCGATGGCGGGATTAACTCTAGACGCGTTTTAAGGTGGGTTTTCACGCTCATGCAACTTGCACAAATAGAACTGAATTGGTATATCCCGTTTTCACGCTCATGCAGCTTGCGCAAATTGATGAAATGATGATTTTTTCACCAAAGATCGATAAGTATTTATAAAATTTGATAATAACATTGTTCGACAAGTTTTCTGCCGGGTATGTCCAGTCCAACAAAATTCATAATTTTAACATGTTAATTAATATCTCGAAACTCCGGCGGAAACCAGAATTTTCGCATATAAAGAAGCTGGCAGACTCGGCAAAATGAAGCTGCTCGCAAAGCTTCAGAAAAGTGGTAATCATTTTTTTTTTCTTATAAGGGATCCCATAACGGGCCCTCGGTTCGATCAAATTCCTGCGTCCCAATCCAGCTAGTTATAATCCTTATAATCTGCCTGGGTATGCAAGGGATTGACCGGGGACCATAATTTGGATCCCCCGGTCAGTCCTCTCGACACAAAAGGCGAAGTCGAGGAAATGCCTCCGTTCCGGGAAAAAAATCGCACACAGCTGCATGCCAATTTTTTGCAACAAATATTCAAATTCACCTTCCGACATTCGAAAAAAATTTCTCAATCCACCGTTATATCTATATTCAAGGTTTAATATATGTCGATATATCATCTCTTTTAAAATCTTCTATCAGATTACAGTCACACACTATACCGATTTCTACTTTCAAGACTTGGTCGAACCCAAAATCTTCTTTTACATAGTTTCTTTTTTTTAAACGTGATAATGATGAATGCGGCATAAGCAATAATGGTGTCATCTTCATCAAACATTTCGATTTCGACTGGTAGACAACATTTCTGTTTATTGGGTGTGGACGGGCTTCCCCGGTCAATCCCTTCCCCAGTACGCCGAGTGTCATCACACCGCAGCCGGAACAGGTGATACATTTGTTAACGCGGAAACGCTGTTAAATAAAAGTATTCAGACAAACGATAGTCGCGGCTCTCTCATCACTCAGTATCCTCGCGATTGAAATACCTCACTAATCTAGGGTTTAATCTAACCATCAGGCGAGCGGCATATTTTGACATATTTTATCGATCGAGTCATGTCGACTATTTTTCCACGAGTTATCGGTAAACATCAAAGGATAGTCGAGTCGAACGCAGAATGTGACGTATATTCAGCAAGGCGGGTACTGTATACCTGTTCCGGCAGCGGTGTGATGACACTCGGCGTACCGGAGAAGGGATTAACCGGGGAAGCCCGTCCACACCCAATAAACAGAAATGTTGTCTACCAGTCGAAATCGAAATGTTTGATGAAGATGACACCATTATAGCTTATGCCGCATTCGTCATTAACGCGTCTAAAAAAAAGGAAACTATGTAAAAGAAGATTTTGGGTTCGACCAAGTCTTGAAAGTAGAAATCGGTATAGTGTGTGGCTGTAATCTGCTAGAAGATTTAAAAAGAGATGATATTGACATATTAAACTTTGAATATAGATATAACGGTGGATTCAGAAATTGTTTTCGAATGTCGGAAAGTGAATTTGAATATTTCCAAAAAATTTCCATACAACTGCGTGCGAGATTTTTCCCGAAACGGAAGCATTTCCTCGACTTCGTCTTTTGTGTCGAGAGGACGAATCGGGGGATCCAAATTATGGTCCCCGGTCAATCCCTTGCATACCCAGGCCGATTATAAGGATTATAACCAGCTGGATTGGGACGCAGGAACTTGATCGAACCGAGGGCCCGTTTACGCCGAGCGAATCGCACCACTGCCGGAACATACTTATTTTTCAAATTAATTTTTTTTCACGTTCAAATGTGTCCTTGACCATTTTTTTCATGTTACCTTTATTGTCAGCGGAGGTCAAATTTAGGTCAAGTATAGATAGACTTTTTGAACACCCTGTATAAGATTTACTAATTCAGAAACCTTCGCGGATATGCGTCCAACTGTTCCCCAAATTTTCATCGCAATCGGATGAACGGTTTAGGAAGGCATAATAATCATCAGTACTGGTACTTTTTGAACACCTTTTATGAGATTTACCAACTCAGAAACCTTCGCGGGCATGCGTCCAGCCATTCCCCAAAGTTTCATCGCAATCGGATGAACGGTTTAGGAAGGCATTTGATATTACCTTAAAGGTCAGGGTCAAGGTCAAATCCAATACGACCACTGGGTAGCCACGGGAAAATCCTTAAAGTTTTGTATTAAACATTTTTCTCTAAAATGTTTTCCCATTGAGATAATCCAGCTTGCGCGAATAGTATGCGCTGTAGCGCCACACACATACTGACGCAGTCACATGTACACGGCTTACGTCTGACGCTCGATTTCCCAGGAAGGTCCCACCGTAGAGCCATAGCATAGATGTTTACACATCAAAAAAAAATGATTACCACTTCTCTGAAGCTTTGCAAGCAGCTTCATTTTGGAATTGACATTATTATCCAGCTACACGTGCATCTATTCATATGAAATGGTCGTATCAAACTGCCGAGAATATGGCTTAACCGGATGTACAACGCAGTAGAACGTAGTTGAAGATGTCTCCTTCATACTATCGTACACTGAGAGAAAATATTAATTACCTATATGTAGGATCGGGGAAAAGGAAAGAAGAGTGCGAGTGTGTAAGTGTGAATGAGTAAGTGCGATAATGACGTTTCGAGTGCTATTCATGACTGGGGGAAATGGATGCGAGTGTCAGGTAGCGAGGCGGTCGACGGGCGGGCCTGAGACCAGGGAGCTAGGGTTGCTCGGGTCCGAAGACGGTTGGCGTGGATGCGTAATGTTCGAGGAATGCATGGGGATGGAATGAACGAAACAAGAGAAAATGCGTAGAAAGAAAGAGTAAGTAAATGGGAGTAAGAGAAGGAGAGAAAGAGCGGGCTTGACGGGAAGGCCAAGGGCGAGAATGAGGCAGTTCGGAGTGAAGCGTCGAGGAGTAAAGACGATGTACCTTTTTTATGTCAATTAAGCTATTCTTTTATGTCTGTTAAAATAAAGACAACGTTTCAAAATAATTCGACTGGTGAATCTGATCCTACAAATTGGGGGCTCGTCCGGGATCATGCCAGTTATTCGATTATTGGTGAACGTGGTGATTGTTAAATGAGTAACATTTTGATGAGTGACTGTTAAGACGATAACTAAGCAGCGCGTAATAGGCAGACGGCCAATCGACGATATCATTACGCATAGTGCAGTGTTGTGGTGACCCGATTCAAGATGACGGATTGTCCAGGGGGGTCAACGTCGGTAGCAGACATCGAGAGTTTAGACGATGGAGAGCTACGGCAGCGACTAGAAGAACTGAGACTTCCAACTACGGGTATTAAGGCCACATTAGTCGAAAGATTGAGTAAAGCGACGCAGCGGGTACAGAGAAATAAAGAAGGTAACAAGACGCGCCCAGACGGGGCCCTAGACGACGGAAGATACTCTCTCAACATAGAAAAGATGCTCGTGGATGAGTTAAGAGCTGAGTTAGCTAAACGGGGATTCAGAACGAAAGGCTCAAAGGCGGAATTAAAAGAAAGGCTCAGGCAGGCCCTGGAGGATAGTGAGGACGACGAAAGCGAAGAGAAAATACGCGACAGTGACATAGACGAGATGCGCACTGCAGAGCTGAGAAAGGAATTGACTAAACGCGGACTCGAAGTAAAGGGAGGAAAAGTCCTGCTCCGCAGAAGATTGCGGAAAGCGCTAAAAAATGACGATGAATCAAGCGAAGAAAGTAGTGACAGTGAAAGTGAAGATGATCAAGTGATCCGTGATGCCGCGGCCCGACACCGAAACGTAGAACATGTGACATTTGTGAAAGGACAGATAATAACTTTTAAAGACGTTGAAGATTCGTTAGAGACATTTAGTGGTGATGCCGGTGAGAATATCCGTCGCTGGCTCCTATCTTTCGAGGAAACGGCTGAGACGGCTACCACCCGGTCCGATGCTCAAAAAGTCCTTTTTTTCGAAGAAGCTGTTAAAAGGGTCAGCAAAGCTGTTTGCCAACTACGAATGTCACGCAAAGACGTGGAGTAAGTTGAAAAAATTACTGATCGCTGAGTTCGCAAAGACGACAAATAGTAGACACGTGCATAAACAATTGGCACAGGCAGAGAAGAAGAAAGATGAAAATTATCAGGCATACGTTTACCGTATGTTAGAGATTGCTAGCCACACTGAGATCGAGACGGAAGCGACCGTTCAATACATTATAGATGGCATCAAGGACGACGAAGCAAATAAATCAGTGTTATACGGAGCAACGACGATCAAGGAGCTACGTAAGAGGTTTCAACTGTACGAAATTCAGAAGAGCAACAGTGCAAAACATCGATCAACTGGGAAGAGCTCTAGTAGTGATCAACAGAAGAAATCTACAGCAGACGGCAAAACAGAAGATAGGAAGGCAAAGCACTGTTTTAATTGCGGCAGCAAAGAACATTTAAGTAAAGACTGCCCGGACAAGGCGAAGGGGAAGAAATGTTTCATTTGCCGAGAATTTGGGCATGTGTCTTCCGAATGTCCGAAGAAAGATGCAAAGGCCGACTCAGGTAAACCGAAGACGAAAGCAAGAGTGGACGCGCTTGGGGCATCAGACAAAAAGACGTACAAGGAGGTAAATATCTTGGGTCACACGATAAACGCCGTCATCGATTCAGGTAGCGACCTGCACGTCGCAAGAGCTAGTCTGTACGTTCGACTGGGCGCCCCACCGTTGCAGACAAAGACGATTGCCTTCGCCGGAGTTGGATCGGCCAATGTCCGTACGCTCGGACGTTTCTCAGCGGAAGTAGAAATCGATGCCATAAAATTCCATTTTAACATTGATGTTGTGCCGGATGACTATGTCGGTCATGACTTGTTGATTGGCGGGGAATTGTCTGATTATGCAGAAGTCCGTTTGAGAAATAGATGCGCAACTCTCACTCGCACGGAAGACCCCGAAATAACAACAGAGGCGGAAGATGAAGAAGGGGCAGCCATTCTAAACATCAATGTGCAAGAAGAGACAGAAGACGAAGCTGACGTAACGACGAAACATATTAAAGATGAAGCTATCAGAGAGGAAGTGAAAAGTTTAGTAGAAGACTATGAGCCAAGAAAAACCGAAGAGACGAATGTAAAGATGAAAATTGTGATGAAAGACGAAGTGCCAGTGTTTCAAAATCCTCGAAGATTGTCAGCTGATCAGAGGAAAATTGTGAACGACATCGTGGAAGGATGGATACGAGACGGTATCGTAAGAGCGAGTTCATCAGAATACGCCAGCCCTATTGTACTGGTACAGAAGAAGAATGCACAATGGAGACTGTGCGTAGACTACCGGATGATAAACAGGAAAATGCTGCGAGATAGGAATCCTCTGCCCTTGATAGAGGATCAGTTGGATAGACTGCAGGATGCTGAGTATTTTTGCACGTTGGATTTGAAAGACGGATTCTTCCACGTGCCTGTCGACGACTTCAGCATCAAGTATACAGCGTTTGTAACACCCGACGGTCAGTACGAATTTTTGAAGGTACCGTTTGGACTGTGCAATTCGCCGGCCGTATTCCAGAGGTACGTTAGAGCTGTTTTCAAAACATTAATTGCCGGTGGTGTTGTATTGACGTACCTGGACGACCTGATTATCCCAGCGAGAACCGAAGCCGAAGGTTTGGAAAAATTGAGGAAAGTCTTGGAAACTGCGAGCAGGTATGGATTAGTCATCAATTGGGGGAAATGCAAACTACTTGTGACTCAAGTCGACTACCTAGGGTACATTGTAGAGAAGGGGCGCATCCGTCCCTCGGCCGAAAAGACTAGAGCGGTTGCAAAGTTTCCAAAGCCCAAAACAGTAAAGCAGATTCAGAGTTTCTTAGGGTTGACCGGTTATTTCCGTAAATTCATTTCCCAGTATGCCGTAGTTGCTCGTCCATTGTCAAATTTACTAAGAGACGGAGTTAAATTTAATTTTGGACCGGAGCAAGAAGAAGCATTTGAGATGTTAAAAAATGCGTTGATAGAACAGCCGATTTTAAAATTATATCGGACCGAAGCGGAAACGGAACTACATACCGATGCTAGCAAAGGAGGACTAGGTGCAGCGTTGATGCAAAAGGACTCGGAGGATGGAAAGTTCCATCCTGTGTATTTTGCAAGCTGGAAAACGACGCCGACGGAAGAAAGGTATACCAGTTTCGAGCTCGAGGTGTTGGCCATCATAAAAGCCCTCAAACGATTCCGGGTATACCTGCTGGGGATACCATTCAAGATTGCAATAGACTGCCAAGCCTTCGTTCAGACTATGAAGAAGAAGGACATGTGTTTGAGAGTAGCGCACTGGGCGCTCATGCTCGAACACTATCAATACACGATCGAACATCGAGCAGGGACAGCGATGCGTCACGTGGACGCTTTGAGCCGGAATCCCGTACAAGTGATGTGTCTGCAGGTAGGCCGAGGCGGTTTGATAGAAGAAATTCAAAGAGCTCAACGAGAGGATCCGGAAGTGAGAAAAATTGTGGAAACAATACGAATGAAACCTGACGACAAGTTCAAGTTGTCCCTCCACAATATTTTGTATTACAATCAAGACGGAGAGGAGTTATTAGTGGTACCAGCCAGCATGCAGCAGGAGGTAATCAAAGTGGCTCACGAGAGAGGACATTTTGCATGGGATAAAGTGGAACATTCACTTAAGCAGCAGTTTTGGTTTCCACGGATGAGGGAGAAAATAAATAAAGTCATCAGGAACTGCATACAGTGTATACTAGCGGAGAAGAAAAAGGGAAGGATCGAAGGATTCCTCAACCCCATCGAGAAGGGTGATGTACCCTTGGACACGTACCACATCGACCATTTGGGACCGATGCCTTCGACAAAGAAGAGTTATTGCCATCTCTTTGCTGTAGTCGACGCTTTTACAAAATTCATTTGGCTATATATCCGACGAGGTCTACGACGGCGGACGAGGTTGTAAAACGGTTGAGAAAGCAAGCGGTAACGTTCGGGAATCCAAGGAGGATTGTCTCGGACCGAGGCACTGCTTTCACCTCGAAAGCGTTTGGACAGTACTGTCAGGACGAAAACATCGAGCACGCGTTGATCACGACAGGGGTACCGAGAGGAAACGGGCAGGTAGAGAGGGTGAACCGCACCATTATACCTGTGCTCACCAAATTGTCTATGCCGAAACCACTGGAGTGGTATAAGCATGTTGACAAAGTCCAGCAGGCGGTCAACGCTACGAAGAATCGCAGCACAAGCAAGACACCATTCGAATTGTTAATTGGCATTCG
Source organism: Xiphydria camelus (assembly GCA_963678675.1). Taxonomy (NCBI): domain Eukaryota; kingdom Metazoa; phylum Arthropoda; class Insecta; order Hymenoptera; family Xiphydriidae; genus Xiphydria; species Xiphydria camelus. Next base: position 14,904,035 of record OY783196.1, read on the forward strand.
AATGAAATTAAAGGACGACTTGGAATTACGGAAGCTAATTGATGACGAAATTGTTGCAGCGTTTGAGGAGAATCGCTGTAAAACCAGAGAAGAGGCCAAGGAGAAATTGTTAAAGGTGCAGGAAGAAAATAAACGCACTTTTAATAGGAAAAGGAAGGCACCAAGGCCTTATCGCGAACAAGATCTAGTCGCTATCAAGAGGACGCAATTCGGACCAGGGTTGAAGATACACACGCCTTACCTAGGTCCCTACCGAATTACGAGAGTGCTGAAAAACAACCGCTACATGGTAAAGAAAGTCGGCGAGCAGGAGGGGCCAAACCACACCAGCTCGGCTGCCGATTTCATGAAGCCGTGGGCAGACGTTTCCAATTTTCTAACCGGCCCGGACGAAACGGACGACGATATTATGAGTGGCCTCGAGGACGAGACCCAAGATCAGGGCGGCCGATTGTAGGATCGGGGAAAAGGAAAGAAGAGTGCGAGTGTGTAAGTGTGAATGAGTAAGTGCGATAATGACGTTTCGAGTGCTATTCATGACTGGGGGAAATGGATGCGAGTGTCAGGTAGCGAGGCGGTCGACGGGCGGGCCTGAGACCAGGGAGCTAGGGTTGCTCGGGTCCGAAGACGGTTGGCGTGGATGCGTAATGTTCGAGGAATGCATGGGGATGGAATGAACGAAACAAGAGAAAATGCGTAGAAAGAAAGAGTAAGTAAATGGGAGTAAGAGAAGGAGAGAAAGAGCGGGCTTGACGGGAAGGCCAAGGGCGAGAATGAGGCAGTTCGGAGTGAAGCGTCGAGGAGTAAAGACGATGTACCTTTTTTATGTCAATTAAGCTATTCTTTTATGTCTGTTAAAATAAAGACAACGTTTCAAAATAATTCGACTGGTGAATCTGATCCTACATATATCAATTAACTACTTTTTTTTAAATTACTTTTATTTCACTGCTTTAATCACATCACATATTTATTGTAACACATGATCGAAACAATTAAATAATGGATTGAAACAATGAAACAGTTTTAAAAATTATTAAATGTTAATTGATATAACTAATTTTTTCTCTCACTGTACGTGTAGGTATAAGATTTTTTGTCACGAATGTCCATTTCTCAAAACAAAACAAACAGAAGTATACACGGCTCATTTCACGTTGCGTTTATCAGTTTGGAAAAAGGACCCACTTCGAACTAATTGTAAGCAATCTTTTAAAGGGCCTCACACACCTCGTTCTTCTCTTAACAGCCTGCGGACTCCCGGTCGGTGTCACGCGAGAAAAACGCCATCGTAGGGTCTAAAAGTAGGCTGGAAAAGGCCTCGAAATGGGCATGAGTGAGGAAATAGATATTTTCGTTATAAGGGCGTGAAGCGTCGTTTTTAACGAGTGTGAAATTTTCCGCACGAGCGAAGCGAGTTCGGCAATCACACGAGTTAAAACGACGCGAAACGCCCTTATCACGAACTCTATTTTTTGTCACTAAGTGTGAAAGACTAGGTTGACGGAGTTGAGGAAGCCCGTGAAACCGAGTTTTACGCATTGAGTGACGAAAAAGTACATTTCAAAGACGGGAATCGTAAATGTCGTTATGAAATACGTTTAAGGCGCGCGCTTGTGTGTGCAAATGATCTAGTTATTTGTCATTTGCGCGATATCAAACAAAGCTCACTAAACCTGCAGAAACATTAAGCTAACTGTTCCACAAAGAAAATATCCAACCCACACACACACACAAAATAAATCACGAAAGCGATGAAGATTAAAACGAAGTTTCTATGTTACTTCATAAAATTATACCTTCAATTTGATTTAATTTCGATTTATATGTACATATATATTACGTGTAATAAATTGTATTCTCCTTAATAAAATAAGTAATTGTAAATAAGTACTATTCTTTTTATAAAGTAAAAATTCAAATTAATAGGTCTTCAACTTTGCTTTAACCGTTTTCCTAACGTTATTACGTTTATCTATTCATAGCGGAAAACGGCAGAAGCAAATTTGTTCCATTTTCATTTTATTTCGACTTATTCTACCACAACAATTATCTTGTATAAATTATATATCATAGTTTAATCATGCTTGAATCCGTATAAAGAATCGGCGAGAGAGCTATTTTTCATATGCAAAATAAAAATTATTGAGATTCAAACTTGTTTTTTTACTTTATTTATAAGCGAAATAATTCAATACTTTTTTATATATAATGTACATAACATATATTTTTTCTGTGCGAAATCGGTTAGTAGTTCTCGAGATAAACAATATTTTCGTTTTTTTTGTTTTTTGATGTGTAAACATCTATGCTATGGCTCTGCGGTACGACCTTCCTGGAAAATTGAGCGTCAGACGTAAGTCATGTAGATGTGACTGCGTCAGTGTGTGTGTGGCGCTATTGCGCATACCTCAACGGGAAAACATTTTAGAGAAAAATGTTTAATACAAAACTTTAAGGATTTTCCCTTGGCTACCCAGTGGTCGTATTGGATTTGACCTTGACCGTGACCTTTAAGGTAATATCAAATGCCTTCCTAAACCGTTCATCCGATTGCGATGAAACTTTGGGGAATGGTTCGGAAAAAGTCGAACTATACTTGACCTCCGCTGACAATAAAGCTAACATGAAAAAAATGGTCAAGGACACATTTGAACGTGAAAAAAGATTAATTTGACCTTGATATAACCTTGAAGGTCATGGTCAAGGTCAAATCCAGTATGACCATTGCGTAGCCCGGGAAAAATACTAAAAGTTTTGTATTAAAAATGTATTTAAACAATGGTGGACGGACAAAATCAATCCACAATCTACCCATGCGAAGCCGGGACGGGCTCTTAGTAAGTTATAAATCTAATATAATAATAATAAATATTTTATTATAGAAAAAATTAAACTTCTTTATGTCTAACTACGACGTCATATTCCCCAATTAAACTCGGACCGCAGATAATTGTAAGATGTTTACACATCCTCCGTGAGTACAACGGCACTCACACCTTTTTTTTGACGATAGCTTTTGTTTAACCCGGCATTGGTTGTTATATGAGCATTTTGCTCACGTTTATACGCGAGCGCCGTATGAAAGTATTTCTAACGACCAATGCCGGGTTAAGTCAATATTTCAATCTAAAAATTTATTGACAGCTTATATATATATCCCCTTCAGACCTTGCGTACTGCGTATGTATGTACATAGTTTTAGTTACACATAAATTTATTTGTTTTATTAAAATAATATGTACATGTACATGTTAGTGCACATGTTCTCTACCCACTAAAGCATTTTTGGTACGATCTGGTGGTAAACGGTTGAACTAGCCCCTCTTAAGTTTTATCAGACGCAGATCGTGTATTTGTTACTCGCACCTAGTCACTAGAGTAGAGTAGAGCTCGTAAGGTGTAGTAACTTACACCTTTATAAATATGCTAGAATGTTTATAATATAATACAATGTTTCTGCTTTTATCAAATCGGTGTAAAATTAGACGTACACATATGTATGTACATTCTGAAATAAATATATGTAGTAGCATAATTTCCAAAATTTTTTCATAAATGTGTTTTATTGACCACTAGGAACAAGAATCAAACACAAAAAAATGTTTTCAACAAACAAACAAAAATCAGGTCTGAAGGGATATCAACACAAAACATACCTAAATCGGGAAAAATTCAAGCGGGGGCACTTTTCACATGCCTTTATACCCTTACCATGACTATACCCTTTATACGACTTATACTATACGTACTTATAAATTAATGAATGAGTCATTATTTTCCCCCATTAACTAGTCTCATTGACATTTTTCAGATTTCAAAAACAAAAGAGAGATTTTACATGATTTTGAGGACCACTTCGCAATCAGTCGTGGCAAGCGCTCGGTCATGTTGGAATATGGCAACAATAATACTATAAGCCACAATCCATATCAAAGCAGTCATCCCGAAGTGGTTGAAAAATCTGTACTTCTTATAGAGGAAACCGAAAAACGCAATGATTCCTCGAAAAGGAGGACATTGGCTCGGAACAGAAGATGTATAATAACTCTCATAACCCTCGGTATAGGCGGGGTGTCACTCGTTTTTATTGGATTCATCCTATTTTTTCGCTGCGTCCGCTTCTTCGCTGGATTTGGCCCCCTCAACTCACTCTATGATACACAAAATATTTTCATTCTTACCCCAATTATCTCCGTGGTCCACAAACTCTTTGCTACAATAGGAATCAACTTGGGTTTTTCTGAACAGCCTTCTCAGGAGCCTGATAATCCTAATTGCTCGTTCGGAATATGCTCGCCTTTCTCTTCGAATTCTAGTTTGCAACAGCCACCTAATTGGCTGCCACCCCCTTGGCAACGTCCTGACATGGAGCCTCCTTTTTCAAATGATAATTTGAAACAGAAAATGTCTTCTAACTGGATGTCATCTGAATGGCGACCTCACGATGGAAGTTTTTCGGAGTGGAATTTTAAATGGGGTGATAACGGCAATGCTAGGGACTACTACAATTCTCCTATTCGAGGCCAAACCGTAAGTACTATTTTGCAATCTCCAATACACTGCATGCCCAAGAATACACACTGTTGTGAGTGGAATTGCCAACGTAAGTTGTGATAGGCGGTAATTCACAAGAATGTTCGGATTACATAAAAGTCTCCCTATCTTTTCATGCTCGGGGCTCTGAGTTCTAAGAAATGCATACTTATATGGAATGTTCCCACTTCGGCTAAAGGGCCATTCCAGAGAGAGGGGGAAAGGGGGAGAGGGAGAGGAAGAGAGAGAGGGAGAATGATGGAGTGATAGGTGGAGAGGGGGAGAAAAAGAGGGAAAAAGAGAGAGGGGGGCAATGAAGGGGAAGAAATGAGTGAGAGGGGAGAGAGGAGTGAGAAGGGGAAGAGGGAAAGCATCAATTGCGTATCGAGCACACGCAGTAGTAGGATTCTCAAACGACGCGTACGCGTAACGACTCTAGTCGATATCGTTGTGCTATCGGTATATTTCTTACACTATAAGAAAAGGCGTGGAACGTTGCACAATGGTCGATTTCGCACATTTAGAACCGATTTTTGTTTTTTTACATATAGAATATATATTTTAAGACCAGAATAACAAATATTAGTGAAAGGTACCTACTATCAATTATAAAGTCAGTTTGCAAATTAACAAAAATGATATTACATAAAATTAACTTATATATATTAATAACTATATATAAATATTAGTGAAAGGTTCCTACTATCAATTATAAAATCAATTTGAAAATTAACAAACATGATTTTACATCTTAACTTATATTTATTATATTAATAAATATAATAGAAGAGGTGGTGCAAATGTGGAAAACCCAATTTGTTTTTAATTTGTAAAAAATCAGTGAATCGTTATTTTCCCCTGGAAAATTGCCTTAATGCCTGCTTTATAATATTAGAAATAGGGGACCATAAGTCTCAAGTGCAAAAATCATGTACTTAAAAAATTAGAATATAAACATATAACGGCTAACTTACTACATTTTTCAATGTTGGGAAAAAGTGCGAATAATGTGGAAAAACCCTAAAATTAAAGTAAATCAATTGAGGGGGTCAGTGGAAAAGTGGTACAGTCACAATTTGGATTATTTGAGTTAACTGCAAAAATGCATAGTTAGAGTAAATATTTGTTTCGAACAAAAATTGTATAAAGGTATAATGGTATGGTTGCCAGTTATACCATTTTATTTCTCTAAACAGATATTTACTTTAACTATGCATTTTTTTGCAGTTATCTCAAATAATCTAAATTGTGATTTGTACCACTTCCACTGACCCCCTCAATTTGTAAACACATAAAAAAGTAGAAATATTGATTGAAATCCAACAATACCTTCCCTATAACTCCCTTTCCGAATACTATGATACGTACGTACGCATTACGCTACCTCTATGATAAGTTAGACTAAATAATACCACAAACTTACCTTCAAAAACTGCACGAAAATCACGAAACAAAAATCGACGCACCACCCGATTTACTACAATGCCCGAATGATTCCTAGCGCTGTGCCATGACGAATAAGAACGGGAATGACTGTTTACGGCAATCGCAGCTAAAGTGAAGCTCTCTGCAGTTGAGATACTTGACGTTTCTACACTACCCTCATGTTTCCCCATTTGCACCACCTCTTCTACATATTTAGTCACAAAAACTTTCATCATTACATTTTTCATCTGTATGTCGGGTATGTCAAGGAGACTCAGTAACTCACGCGGATATGATTCTTTTCCTTTTCCTACAAGAGCGGTTAATCAATGGACGAAAATAGCAAAGCATAAAATATGTAGGTATCCATATCCTCAATATATGCGAAATCGAACTTTTTATGCAGGTGTTACAAAAACTACATAACCTAATCGGTAATAAATATCAATAATAGCATATTATTTTCTATCGTTTTCCTAGTACTATACCTGAATTGCCTCCTTCCATGGCTTTATAGCCATAAACGTCACACTTTTAATTTGACAGCTAACATTACTAGTTTGGAAGCACAACGCAATAACCGCGAAAACAGAAAATGTATGTGTCACAGTTGTCTAGATTTGAAACATAAAATACACGAATTGCAGGAAGTTTGACAACATGATTGTATTGTGTCTCGTATGCTTGCCTTTTAAACTATCATCTGTGTTAATTTGAACAAGTTTGGAAGCAGCATTACTAAAAATCGGTCCTAAATGTGCGAAATCAACCACTGTGTGTCGTTCCGAGTTAGAGAATCCCGCGCCAAATGTCAGAGAGGTTGGAAAATAGTGGGGGAACGATTCGCCGGCGCTCATTGTCAGCGGGGGAGGCGAAAGTTACAAAGTGATAAAGATCTCCCTATCTTTACTGTAGTGTATAATTATTTGCTTCGCGAGCGAGTAATTTAGCTCATAAAGCATGCACCAATTACAATTGGAAGAGTGGAAGAGTGTAAGGAGGTAGAGAGAGGGAGCTCTAGAAAAAGCAGGTCGTGGACGACTCTTATTGTTAGTTCACATGGAATATCAAATTTGTTTAAAAAATTATGGCTTAATTGTACGAATGGCGGGTTACCAACTGCAGTATCTTATCACATTATCATTCTTTCAGCTTAAGATATGTTGTTTATACAAACTACTATTTTTCCCATCTTATACCGTATATTTGTGCTTAAAATATGCATTTCTGTACATAGACGTACAAATACAGAAGTACAGTAATCATTTGTTACAGAAGGTGCTTTAATAAATCTGCACCGTATGTGATGAACCCCGAACTTTCTTCTTATCGGAAAATTGTATCTTCCGATAAATAAACAAATAACTAACCAACTAATTTTAAGTAAAAGTGGATTTCCAAGTAATTAAAATATCCGAGAAAATTATATAAAATTGGAATTTTTATACAAATCTTGGAATTTATGGCGCCGAACCTAATAAAGGAATGATTCCTCTATGCGCGCACACTGTACTTATCATACATACATACATACTGTACATTTTTGGACATGAGGTGTAGACCTATTTTATCCACATACAGTCCGACTCTTAATGGTAGCCAGATTTGGCAAAATATTTAATTCGTATTGTGAAACATTTTATCGCTATTATGGCCGCTTGTCATAGAATCTCACAATATCAAACCTGATGACACTAATCAGTTAATACGATATAAAAAGGAAATGCGAGTTAACCGCGTGATTTAATACGGATGGGACGTACCAAGCGCTATTATATAAAGCTGAAAAGTGTGACTATAAACCATCTAGTAAATAAATAAAATTTTTAAACTAAATCAGATTCAACAATAAAATCGGTTGAAATAAATCAGCTGAAATGAGTGTAGATATAATTTAATGTAGTTAATTGACTCTAAGGTTCAAGTAAGAAAACCACACCCAGAATGGACGACATAGGACAAACAAGTAATAATAAGCCCAGCAGAGTAAGCAAGGAAAAGAAAGCTCTATGGATCTGTGAGAACAACATGGAGTAAACGCCCTTCTAAAAAGTCCAGTTTGGTTTTCGTACACCTACCTGTTCTCGAGATATGAGACACGAAAGATAAGTTTTGGTCAAAAAATACTACATCTGTTTTAACGCTATTATCTCGTTCTCTATGGCTCAAATAAAAATGAAACAAGTTATTCCTGTTAGACCATGAAATTATCTAACTAAATGGCTCCATACACTTTCCAGATACACCTTACCTTTACAGATACAGATACGATGCTGCGAAGTTTGTGGAAGCATTCATTTCCACATCACCTTTGATGTAGAATGCGCGGCGCGTTTTTTTATATGGTTTCCCTAGTAGGTTTTTTCCCTTTTCCCGTCTTACTCGGACTATAACTCGGTTGAAACTGAATATAGTCAAATAAAAACCGGAAATTATTCTTGAAACAATTGAGTAACGGTCGGCGAGATCGTTCCGGGAAATAGGGACCTGAGAATTTGGCTATTTTTGCATTTTTCCTCATATTCAGCTACATATTTCGAGAACGGTTAGGCGTAAATACGTCAAATATATTTTTTTAGGTATTAAAAGTTGAGATCTTCAACTTTTGTAATAGGTATTTTTCACGTTGGAGCGATAGGAAGCGAGATAACAAAATCCGCGACCTTTGACCTCTTATATGTCACGAAGCTCCGCGTCGGTGGCGTAACTTTCAGGCATATATAGTACATCACATAATAAGCAGTTTAAAATAAAAAAATTTCGGTGAGCTGGATTTTTAGAAGATTGCATGATTTTCAAGCTAAATGTCCTGGACTAGTAAACAAGGACATAGCATTTAAAGAAATTCATTTATGTAGGCAGTTGTTTCGAATCCTATCATATAGTTATCATATCCTATACTAAGTTAATATATTCTATATAGCTATAGATTCCTATAGATTCATATATATATTTGATGTATATATTTTTTACAAGATTTCAAGATTCATGTTTAATGTATATATTTTTTTAAAGAAATTCATTACATGTAAAAAAAATATTATTTACATTTTTTTAAATAAAGAAACATTACTAAAATCGTAATAATTGTTTAATGTCATTATTATGGAATATATGTTCCATTACTCTGATTGACCCTGATTAATAAGTTTGATACGATTAAAAAATTTTCTTTATCTTTTTGCTTCAAAACAGTGAACTTTTTATAACACTGTAAATGATAACCATGTGTTTGGACTGTGTATCACTATTTAAGTTTATGTCATTGTATTTATAGTTCTGTTCTTTACGAAATAATAACATAAGTTTGCATTTTTCTAAAGTTTTATCATTAAATTCAATTAATTTTTGACTAGTGTGGCCCAAAAGCACTTCTTCATTTTCAAAAACTAGTGAACACAACAGAATTCTTGAAAAGTATAACATTGAGTGTCAATGCGTCTTCTTTTCAATAACGAATACTATTTATTGGGACCGCTATTTACGTCTTCGTGCTTAGCGCCCTTTTCTAGAGAACGTATGAGGCCTTTTGGCGCCCCATGGCTAGTGCGCCTTCGTGCGTGGCACGAAATGGCCCCCTGTTATATACGGCCCTGCGGAACCTAGATATTAGATACAGCCCTACGATTCCCGGAATATACCGTCCGCCGGGGGAATTCCAGGTATAGAACGCATCTGCACTTCGAATTTGCAAAACTAAATTAAATTTTTAACAAAAATATCAAGTATGAGAATAAAAAATGTAAATTTCTATCGCAATATATTGCAGGATCGAATAAATCGACTCTCAATTGCAAAAACCGAAAAAATTGAATTTCGCCGATTATAGCGCCATCTGCCACGAATCGAAAAAAATGTTTCAAATAAAAGCTATGTAGTTTTTAATGTAGAATGCGAATATGCAATCAAAAGTGGGGGTTCCTATTTAAAATTTTGAAGCTTCCCCCTACCCCACCCACGGGGGTTGGGTTGTGGGATCATCTTGGTATCATTTGATAGTTTTTAAAAAAAATATCGGATACGTATTTTTTCGTTTCCCGTTCTGAAGCGTACTTTTCGAGATATTCAACCGTTTCTATACTTTACAGACACCCTGTATATTATATCGTATATCGTATATATTATAGGTTTGTTCCAACCGAGCTAAAAACCGTACATGAACGGTACACGTCATGCGCAGTAGTGATAATCCGTCCTTTTTCTCTACTGCGCATGACGTGTACCGTTCAGAGAGAGAGAGAGAGAGAGTGTACGGTTTTCGGCTCCGATAAATAAATGTAAGGCGCGAGGCCGTTGCGTGACCGACACACTCAGGAAAGGGCACGCGGTCGAGAGAGAGAAGAGCATTGTGTAAGACGCACGCACCGCGATTACAGCAACGGCAGGTTCACCATTAAGGACATCAAGGAAAGTATTGCTCACTTTACCGGAGACGACAAGTTCCGCTCAAGAAGTGGATCAATGATTTCGAAGATTTAGCTGCGTTACTTGAATGGGACGAACTACAGAAATTCGTGTACTCGAAGCATCCGCTAAAGGGTTCTGCGAAACAATTCATCACTTACGAGAAAGACAACGCCTTAAATCATGGCGTTAAATCATAGATGTTGAAACGACGACTAAAACGTGGCTTTAAGACTGAAACTAATAGCGCCTTGATACACATGCAGTTGACGAATCGAAAGAAAAGCGTAAACGAAAATAATCGACAGTACATTTATGCTATGCAAGAAATTGCAAACCAAGGAAACGTGGAGGAAGACGCCCCGATGCAGCACATTATTGAGGGAATCCAGGACGACGAGGCTATACAGTGCATTATCGCTGAAAGAATTGAAAAAGAAACTCGAAATATATGACCGGATGAAAGAGCGAATTGACAAAGCGAAACCAATGAGGAAAGACGGTAACAGTAAAGATAAAAGAAATACGGTGAGAACAACAACATTGTTTTTCATGCGGATCGACCTCCGTCCATGTAAGGTCAATGAAAGGATGAAGGGCCGAAATGCTTCAAAAATGCAACAATTTTGGTCACATAGCAGCGAAGTGCATCACGCCACGTTCAGCAGGAGACAAGGACAAAGCTAAAGTAGCATGTGTCACAAGCATCAGCAATCGTCCGATCGCAGTTCAGATTAACGACGTAGAATGCAACGCATTGATTGACACCGAAAGTGAGGTAAATCTAATACGCGAAGACGAATACAATAAAGTAGGTAGACAAAACTAATCGTGATTAATCAGGAACATATTCATAAAACGGAAATGTTTGTTATGCCGGTAACAGCCATAGTATTTAAAGTCATTATCGGATACGAACTTTTAAGAACATCGAGATTTCCATTCGAAGGGGAACTATAATCATAAGTAAGCTGACAGATGACAACGACGCAGAAAACTTACCGAAAAAGGACTACAATGGAGATACACAGCCAGACGTCGAGACGGGAAAGCAAGAAAATGCGGATAGAAGCTTTCAAGAGATACTGTTGGAGCATCAAGCGAGAATGTCCACATATTGAACACTCCAGGAAAAGCTGTAAGCGAAAATTTTTGCCATAATGCCTTTTTTATTATTGATGTGTAAACATCTACGCTATGGCTCTGCGGTAGGAGCTTCCTGGGAAATTGAGCGTCAGACGTAAGCCATGTAGATGTGACTGCGTCAGTGTGTGTGTGGCGCTACTGCGCATACTATTGGCGCAAGCTGGATTATCTCAACGGGAAAACATTCTAGAGAAAAACGTTTAATACAAAACTTTAAGGATTTTCCCTTGGCTACCCAGTGGTCGTATTGGATTTGACCTTGACCGTGACCTTTAAGGTAATATCAAATGCCTTCCTAAACGACGTGTGCACCGGGACTGATATCATCAACCGCAATTCCGGCACCGCAGCGGTACCGCACGGTTAAAAGACGGACGTGTGCAGCGGGCCTTATGCCTTCCTAAACCGTTCATCCGATTGCGATGAAAAGTTGGGGAATGGTTGGACGCATGCCCGCGAAGGTTTCCGAGTTATTAAATCTTATACAGGGTGTTCAAAAAGTACCGGTACGGATGATTATTATGCCTTCTTAAACCGTTCATCCGATTGCGATGAAAATTTTAGGAACAGTTGGACGCATATCCGCGAAGGTTTGAGTTAGTAAATCTTATACAGGGTGTTCAAAAAGTACCGGTACGGATGATTATTATGCCGTCCTAAACCGTTAATCCGATTGCGATGAAACTTTGGGGAATGGTTGGACGCATGCCCGCGAAGGTTTCTGAGTTAGTAAATCCTCTAGGATTAGTATAGTTCTAACTATACTTGACCTAAATTTGGCCTCCGCTGACAATAAAGGTAACATGAAAAAAATGGTCAAGGACACATTTTAACGTGAAAAAAAATTAATTTGACCTTGCTATAACCTTGAAGGTCATGGTCAAGGTCAAATCCAATATGACCATTGCGTAGTCCGGGAAAAATACTAAAAGTTTTGTATTAAAAATGTATTTAAACAATGGTGGACTTACAAAATCAATCCACAATCTACCCGTGCGAAGCCGGGACGGGCTGCTAGTAAGTTATAAATCTAATATAATAATAATAAATCTTTTATTATAGAAAAAATTAAACTTCTTTATGTCGAACTACGACGTCATATTCCCCAATTAAACTCGGACCGCAGATAATTGTAAGATGTTTACACATCCTCCGTGAGTACAACGGTACTCACACCTTTTTTTTTGTATAAACACAATTTAGTTTTTAATATATTAACCTTTGTTTGAATAAAATATTCTAATATATTTGGTCAGCTCTCACCTTATTTGCCTTTGTATGCCCATTTTGTATGACTTTTAAGGTAAAGAGAGGGTACGCTGTAGCGATTAAAAACTTGTGTTAAAAACCGTTGTGTCTAATTCAAAAAGCGCATTTAGTTTACTCTCTCTTAACTCTGCCATCGGTTGCTGTTCCGTCTCGCGATAAACAGAATTCGATACAACGGCTCGTACTGTTTAATAGTATCACAGTTATAAATACAAATGCGCACTGGCGCACGTGTTCTTTCGACGGACGCGTGGTGCATACTTTCTAGAAAAAAGAATTTCGATGTTTCACATCTAACAATTTTTCTATAAAAACTGTTTCTATGCATGGTGGGATAAGGAAATTCTTCGAAACCACTGAGCTAGAGCATGAGAATTGGCATCGGGAGAGTACGCAGATTCGGCGCCGTCCGGTTGGTGCTATCCCCGAACAATCCCCGCACGTGTAATCGCAATAGTCGAATTTATTGCGGGTCTGCACTTTGTCCGAGGAGAGCAAAAGGCAGAAGGTTTTTGAGCCCTCCCGCGAGGCTCCTGAAATCTGAGCACACACGATCGAGGGGCCCTGTGCTTGCGACCCGGCGCCCGTCACTCTCGCTAGACTGAGTTACTACCTATTTAGGGCCGGTTTTACCAACAGGTATAAACGCGGTACAGAACCATAAGGCTTATTGCTGGTTATTCTCAGTATAGCGCTATACCGCGTTTATAAAGTGTTGGTGAAACCGGCCCTTAACCGGTCAAATAGACAGAAATCTCTGGTAGCAAATTTTTAGCATGTGTCCACTGTAATCTAACTAGATTTCTTTTTTTCCACCGAGATTCTAGATTAACTCTCGCTAGATTGCTCTCAATGCTGTGTCCACTTGTGCACAAAAAAAGAAGAAGTATGTAGCATACTTTTAAATCTACTTTATATTTTGATTCTTGATACTCTTGTTTGCGGCGCCACTCTGCCTATAATTATGGAGCATTCGCCGGGTCGTTGTATTTCAATATTTCTCACATGATTCTCGTCACAGTTCTTTTCCTTTCGTCCTGACGGTTTCACAAAAGAAATTTTCGTTAATTGAAATAAATCCGAAAGAAATAAACTTTTCTACTTATCTATAAATAATTAATGTCTTTACTTCACCTATGTACACCCGGCGTCTCGGATTTTGTTGCTGGGGAATTTTTTAAATGTTATTTTTAAACGTGCTAACAATGATCTTCATGTTTTCATTAATGAGGGTAAATACTGCTTCGTACATACAATGAGCGTGTAGTAGTAAGTGGGGAAGCTAGCATTCGGTGAAAGGGGACCACCGAGTCGTGGTGGAGAGAGCCGATGCGTCCCGAAATTAGCGTATTGCCATTCCAGCGTCTGGACCCCTTTTTTTTTTACCCCCGACGTCATCACCACGGTAACAGCCGTTCTCACCGCCGTAGCGCGGCATAAGATGTTTCACTTCAAAAATTCAATAGAAAAAGGTGGAATAATGTAAAATCTGCCAAAGTTACCGCGCATACCAAAGTAACTCCGTTTTACACGGTACTTATTAAACTCTGTTATATTTGTAGGGAGTCGAATGGAATAACATAGGCACTGAGTTTAGGTTGAAACGAGATTAATATATTTCTTGGACAACAATAGAAAAACTTCGTAGACTCGAGTACAGAGACGTTACGGCCTCGGTTACTCGACAGCCGACAGCGGACTGCCGGACATCACGTCCTTCTCGAACGTATCGTACTCACAACCACAGTGCGAGCGACACAACAGTGGAGCACGCGCTACAATCTGTATTATCATTACATTTAGTTACATTGTAATAATGTAACCAAAAGTAACAGATAATATTGTATAGATATTAAGTTACAAGTAACTTATTATTTCCTACTTAGTAGTCCTTTATATAAGATGTAATCTAACATGTCATACAGGGTGTAGAAGTCCCAAGACGGCCGAATATTTTGAGAAATATGCGTTGCATAGAAAAGCAGGGGTCCACGGTCAGGTGGACTGGATAGAACTTTTAAAAATATTGAAACCCTGTTTTTTGTTTTTCGTTTTGAAGTTTTTTTCCATGAGTTTTGGATTTCGTATTTTTATGTTTCCCCTATGGCAAGCCTGTGCCGCGTTCCAGGGCCGACTCTAGAGAAGGTGCACCAATCGCGTTAGGCGCTTGTTACGCCTTCTTTTCTTCCTTTTGTCATTTAGCTATTCTGTTATTCGAGTTCTTGACTACGGACTGTTCGACACGGTTGCGATCGGTTTCCGCTTTTTCCTTTCCCTGCTTTCGCGAAGGTAATAGAGAGTTATTCTGTATTGCTTGTTTCTTTCCCACTGGGATTCGATCTTCGCGCGTAGAGACCCACACATTGGTGACCCCGACGTGATTTGAAGCCGGCCGACGAGGCGGGTTTTTCGTTTAAAAAAAGCAGCGACTACGAATATAACAAATTTAATCGTTTTTAAAATTTATTGCGCAAAGGCAAATTTATTGCGTAATTAAATCCAATTTGTTAATCATGGCGCTCGTCCACTCTCCAATATTCTCGCAGCTGTTGAGCGTGGTTTTAATGACCTTTCGACCCACATGAAGGCTAATTTTCAAAAACCTATTCGGGAAACTAGAGACTCATCTAAGTTTCGCACACGTCAACGCTCGAATAGTCGTTCAAATAGACACACTTCGAGCCAAGCGGACATTTGTTTCTTTCACACGAGATTCGGTGCTACAGCTCGAACCCCCGGGTGTCGTCCCCCGTGTTCTTTTCAAGGAATCATCGCTTCGGAAAACCCGGGAAATCCCCATCGTCAGTAGCGGCGGTCCACGACGATGTCTCTCCGCAATTCCGCCTCCAATTCAAGAGAGACGAAACGGTTATCGTTTCCTTGTTGACTGCGGTTCAAATGTCTCCATTATTCCTGCAAAAAGGCTGCGTGAGAAGAGAACGCCCACCAGTTTCGCAAGTATGTGAACTCGATCTCGGCCTTCGTAGAGCCTTTCGATGGAATTTTACTGTGGCAGATACTTCTACAGCCATCCTTGGAGCGGATTTTCTTTTCATTTTCGATCTTTTGGTTGATTTGAAGCAAAAGCAGTTAATTGATCGAAGACATTGCTTACTTCGCGCGGAGAGATCATTGAAACCGCGAATTTTGGAGTTTCAACGATCAAACGAGAGACGATGAACGAGAGCCTGTTGAAGGAGTTCGTCGGGGTTACTACACGGGCGCCTCACGACATCATCCACAACATCGAGACAAAGGACCACCGGTTCACGCTCGCCCACGTCGATTGGCTGGCGAGAAGCTTAAAATTGCGAAAGCAGAGTTCGAATTCATGATCGATTAGGGAATCTGCCATCCGTCCAGCAGTCCTTGGGCCCATTGCACATGGTTCCCAAGGATTTCGGTGCCTGGAGACCGTGCGGGGATTACCGGCAACTCAATGCCGTCACGACGCCTGATAGCCCACATCGAGGATTTTACCGCTAGGTTACACGGGAAGATTTTTTCGACGCTCGACGTAGTGCGCGTTACTATCGTGTTCCTGTAGCTGAGGCGGACATTCCTAAAACTACGGTCACAACGCCGTTCGGGGCTTTCGAGTTTCTTGTCATACCGTTCAGACTACGAAATGCAGCTCAAACTTTTCAACGTTTCATCGACACCGTTCTTCGAGGTCCATGCATATATCGATGACATCCTTATTGCTTCAGAGGATGAGACGACTCACAGGAAATATTTTCGACTCGTTCTGGAACGTCTTCAGAAATACGGAGTTATAATAAACCTTAACAAGTGTATTATCAACATGCGACGATTTTTAGGCGTAATTAATTTTTATCGACGTCTTTTCAAGGGAGCAGCGAAAATACAAGCTCCGCTTACCGAATACCTTCCGGATTCCAAGAAGAATGATCGACGTCCGATTCAATGGACTGAAGAAGCTGGAGAAGCTTTCGAACGATACAAGTGGTCTCTCGCAGAAGCCGTACTGTTGGTGCATCCAGCAGAAAATCTTCCACTCTCACTAACCTGCGACGCTTCGGATACAGCTATCGGTGCTGTTTTGGAACAAAAAGAGGATGGAAGCCGCTCGGTTTCTTTTCACGTACGGATCACAAACCACTAGTTTACGAGTTTGTCCAACACCCCGAGAAAGCCTCTCCTCGACAAAGACGACAGCTAGACTTTATAGCTTAATTTAGTACCGAGATCAGCCATCTCTTTGGAGTCGGAAACGTCGTTGCTGACGCTTTTTCCCGGCTTAACGAAATTTCGATGCCAACCATCGTTATGACGCAACAGCTTCAAGATGCTCAAGAAGAGGACGCAGAACTGCTCGAGTTGCTGAGGTCAACACTTCGTTGAATCTGCAACGACTCACAGTCGAAGGACAAGGTTTCCCTTATACTGTGACGTGTCCACGAGTATCGTTCGACCATATGTTCCGGGACCTCTTCGACAGAAGGTTTTCGCAGCGGTACATAATCTTTCTCACCCGAGCGGAAAGTCGACCGCAAAATTATTTGTGAACGCTTCGTGTGGCCATCAATGAAGAAGGACATTCTAGACTGGACGCGTATGTGTATCCAGTGTCAACGTTCAAAGATTCAACGTCACACGAGGAATGAGCCACAGAAAATTCCGATGCCAAATGGTCGTTTCGAACATGTACACATTGACCTTGTCATTGTGCCAGTTAATGAGTATAAATACTTACTGACGATGATCGACCGTTCTACTTTTTTTACACCCTGTATAACAAATATATCCTATGCAATTTCTATAATTGATTTCCACTAGAGCAGATACATTGGCTATTGAACAAGTATTGGAATTCATGGAACGCATTTCGTGATTCTTCTCGTTCAAGGTAAATAAACAGTTGCTGAATTTGTTCTCTTATAAGCTACAACTGCGGTAATGAAAATATGTCGATCCATTTAAAATAATATCGATTACCTTGATATCTTGAAAAAAACTAATTAGAAAATAATTCTTTTCTAATAACAGTATTGCCTCTTTGTATCGAACAATTTTTCCTCTCAATACTGTTTCATATCAAAGACTGCCGAGATATTTGAGGTAATCAAGTTAGGTGAAACGCCCTGTATAATAACTGTGCAGGTAATAACTGTGCAGTATTACCCGTTACTTTTGGTTACATTACTAAGACGCAAATAAAAATAAATCGTATCATTTACAAAGTTTGTGGTGAATTTTGGAACAAATCTAATTTAATATTACGATAACTACAAAAATTGTAGTAAAAATTGTTTTAGTAAAAATTATAATAAAACTTGTAGAAGTTTCAAGCGTTGCTATAAATGTTACTAAAATTGCAGTTATCGTAACAATAAATTGAGTTTGTCTCTTGGAGCAAATTTACCACAAAATTTGTAAATGTTACAATTTATTTCTTTCCGTGAATGTAGTGGCAATATAACATAGTTTAATTGGAGAGTGCTCCAAACAGCGCTGCAACTAACGAAAGCATGAAAACTAAATGCTCATTGGCTAGTACGTTTAAAAATGGTATTATAAGAAGTCGTTAGCGATAGAATCCAATATTCTATTATGCAATTAACATATCTATACATAACTTCTACGTTACAAGTGAAATAGAAAAATACCATTGCAAATTCCAGCATTTTGATGATGAAAAGACTGTATCATATGAGAAAATACTGTAAGTATGGTATATATACTTAAGTAATGTTGATGTCATTCTTCCAGAGACCATCCAATATCAATCCCCAGTCTGGTAAGCTTGGTTCAAATGGGATAACATCTGGGTTCCAAACTTCTTGGCCCTCCTCGAATTTGACGAATTTAAACATGATACACGGAAGAGGTACGAAATACACAAACATAAACTTTGACTGTAGGATTATTCAATAAAATAGATAATACTGTGATGATCTTATGTTTTAGATTCTTATGCATCAATTTTACCCTCAAACACGTTGACATCGCCCGATACAAGTACAGATATATCTAGCATATTCGGTGAATTAATAGGTAGTCAATCCGGAAAGATAATAAATAGAACAAACAGCTTGATTGCGAAAAAAGGTACGGAGATAATTCGTGAAGATGGGAAAATAGGTATTGAATTCATTCATCCTATTACTGGTGTAATTTACCAAGTTTCTAAATATGAAACAGAGGAGTACGTCGACACTACTATGAATAAAGCATACAATATCTATGTGGACGATGATGGAAACACAATTCTGATTCCCAAAGATCTATACAGCAATGCGAACATAAATTCGAATGTCAATATAATAAGAGCTCAACAGAGCTCGAAATAACTTTACTGCTCGAATCAATTATTCAATCATTTTTATATCTATGTCAGTACTTGTATGCTTAAGTAATTTACTTTCATATACATTCACGCCATATTTCTAAATAAATATAAGCAAGTGCACACTGTTTCAAATTATAGCCGTTTCATGTTAATTATTATATTGCTAGTCATACTCGATCCTTACCTCCTCTCGAGCCTTATAAGTATCTCGGCTGTTCTCTCGATTTTCCATGGGCTGAATTACAGCCTGACCCTACGAATATTGAGAAGCAACTTTTGTTTTTGAGTTCATCAAATTCTGATATGCATTAAAAAATATGAAATTATTAATAATTGAAAATTTAAACTACGTGCCGAAAATTATGCCCGATCTTTAAAAAAGGAATATAATTTATTAAGAACTTCCGACCGTACATTAAGGGCCGGTTTTACCAACACGGTATAAACGCCGTATAGCGCTATACTGAGAATAACCTGTACGCAAGCGTTTTACCACGATGGTATAAGTCTGGAATAGGATAAACTTTGGAATAAATGCAGGGATAGCTTATCCAGCAGTTTCAGCGCTGGATAAGCTAGCTATCCTCGGTATAACCTAACTTTTTGTTTGCGTCTTTATTATTCCGTGACAGAATCAAAACCGTGACAGAATCATAATAATTGTTATTAGTTGTGAAATAGAGTTGATTGATGTGCCAGTTTTCAAATCATCATCTGATGATGAAATTGACGTCTTACAAAGAATGGGAAATCCTAGGAAAATACGTGCCCGCGGTAAGTAAATAAAGGATACCTATATACCTACTAATTTATAACCAATATCTAATACAAAACTATTCCAGAGTTGACTATTTCGAAGAATACAATGGTTGTAGAATTCTTCACTTGATTTCGTTTGGAAAAACAAACCTGTCAGAGATTATTGGGACAATACGACATCGCATTGCTTCGAGGTCGCCAAGAAATGCAGCAATTCAGCCAGCAACAAAATTATTGCCGACTTTAAGATTTCTTGCTTCGGGATCAATGCTAATTACTGTAGGTAATCGTTTTTATCATAATGTTAAAACTTTTAATGAGTCATTATTATATGCCGCCACCTCTGCAACCTCCAACGACTCCTAACATCGCGAGGAGAGCTAGTTTACAGGGCTACAAGTTCATCGATCGGCATAAACCGCCACTGATCTCCCAGAAATCAATGGGCGACATACTGAAAAACATCAACAAAGTCAAAATGAAACTCGTCACAAGGTACGATTAAACAATTTTATCGCGGTAAACTTTTAATTCGCCAGGAACAAAGAGGAGTTTCGCATTGTCAGAATGTCGTGGCTGCGAAGGATTGATTTTGTTCACAGTGGGCTTTTAAACGTGTTTTTCAGATCGCCGGGTGGGAGACCTTTGCGAGCCAAACGAGAAAATAGCTCTTGCAACGACCTCCAAGAGATCTTACAGAAACGATATATCGCAATGCAATCGCCGGACAGTAGAAATTCCACCGCGACGTTGACGTTCGATAATCCGTTCTAGATTAAGAACTCGATGAGATACTCAAGTTCTCTGGGTCGCAGCAATCGCGTCGGACGGTGCTCCGAGGAACGGCTATTGTAGCCTTCCTTTCCACGCGTGAGATTGAATCATGATTATAATTTTATCTGAGTCAGAGCTTTGGAGAATCAAAATTAATAGATCTCTCTTCTTTTTTTATAAATGAGTCTTTCTCTGCGAGGTAATTTCGCACGACACATATTTTAGATTATAGTTCTTTTTTAATAGGAGGATTGAAGCTCATAGAAACGTCGGGAAAATTTTGTTTTCTCTCTTCGCTCTTTTACTCAGAAAATGCAAGTTTAAATTTAAAATTGACGCACGCGGGTCTCTAATCGCGAGAATCTCAACGGTATCCAATAATATCAACCAAAGAAGTCATCTACCATTGCATTGTCTTCTATAAGTAACATTTAAATTTATCTAGGTAGACATTATACCTTTCTTCAATTCGCGTGATTGCAGTTTTCAGGAGCAGAAGTGATACATCCGTCGTACGATGTAGAATATGAAAAAATTTTAGATTTGCATTGATACACTTTTGTAAGATACCTCGGCATTAGACATCAAGTCGTACAACGCTCTTTGTATACTTTTTAGATAGGGTCGCGTATACTTAAAAAAACGATAACATTGTACCGCTCTATGTAATCTCAGAGTAATGTCACCGCGTGATAAATCTTAAGTTGTAGCGATTTAAAAGTTTATAGATTTTAGAATATATTTTGTCCGATACGAGATTTGGATCAAATGGTGCAATTTTACGTTGTAATTACTATTATTGTGTGACGACCCTTATAGTTTTTTGAGACTGAACACATTCTTGTTGGTGAGATATCGAATGTTTGGACGTGTTTTGTACCTGATGCTTTTATCGACAACTCGAAAATAAAAGTTATTGTTACGAAAATATAAATATATTGTTATAGATATCTTTTATTTACCGGGGACGTATTTTCTTTGGATTTCTGATTCTTGGTAATACGTCAATGTCATCATCAGATGATGATTAAAAAACTGGTATATCAATTAACTATTTCAAAATTAATAACAATTTACCACAACGATCAGGTTATGATTATGTCATGAAAGGATAAAGACGTCAAAAACAAAAAGTTAGGTTATACTGAGAATAACAACTCCGAATTTCATTTATCGCGCCGGAACAGCTGTCAAAACGACCAAATGTCATGCGCAGTACGTACTTCTTACTACCAACCTAAAAATAATTTTAGATGGCCAACGCTTATACCTGGAATAGTTATCCCAGGCAAACTTGGAGCTGGTAAAACGCCTGCGCTTTATACCAGGTATAAAGAAGAGTATAAATTTATCCTCGGTATACTTATTCTAGGTATAACTTGGCTTTGGTAAAACTGGCCCTAACTCGATTTAAAACTTGTTCTAATCAATCTTTTCCAATTTTCAAGTAAGCTTCTGAAAAGGTTGTAAATTCAATATTTGCTCCTTCCAATTTGGACAGCATGGACTCGAGATTGAGGTTATAAACAGACGTCATGAACCGCTTCAACGCGTTGTCCGTCGATAAGAATTCTGTTTTACCTACCGATTTGCTACCAATTTACAAATGTTGAAATGCTATGTTGCCACGTTTTGCACACATTTTACATATTTAAAATAAATTAAGTTTGAAGTTATAAAATTGTTTTCCAATATTTATCTTATTTTTTAGATTGAAAGTAACAAAAAGGAAAAAGAATTCAGCACCTATATTTATTATTGCAGTTTTTATAAAACTTAAAATTTCACTATTTGAAATTGGCAACACACGTCGATTTCTTTGTTCTTTTTCCCCTTCTACCTCACCCCGAAGAGCACTGACGATCCTCCTTAATGTCGTCATTCAAGAAACGTCTTTAAGACGCCTTAAATATGACGTTAAAAAGACGTTATTTTTACGCCGTAATAAAATTTTAAAATAACTATACTTATTATACAATATACATTAAATATTTTTATATTTTTTTCTAATGTATAATATAAAAATATTTGTATAGTGTGGTCTACTTTAATTCTCGATTCTTATATCTCTGTACCATTTTACCAGTACGTTTTTTTGTAATAAATAAAAGTAAGATTTTTTATATTGCGGTCGTTTCTATAAACATTCATATAATTATTTATTTATTAATATCAATTTGCGTCTATGCAAGAATATTTATCAAAAGATGCAATCATAAATTTAAAAAAATGTTGAGAAAAGAACAATACAATTACCCAGTCCGCAGACGCACGTCAAAATGACGTCATAATCTGGTGACTTATACCCAGATATGACGTGACTATATGACGACAATATGACGTGAAAATGACCTCCTAATGTCACAGACCGATGACGTGATTTATCTGACGTCATTTTCACGTCACGAAACGACGTGAATTTGACGTCCAAAAATATGTTTTATTCACCAGAAATCCACTTTCAATTAAAACCACTGAATATTATTGTGAGAGTGTATATTTTGATAAAATACCAGAGAAACTGTGGTACATGATCAACTTTTATTCTTATAATTAACATAACAATAATTAAGGCACTATAATATTATATGCAATATACAAAAGTGTGTTCAAGAGGATTATCAATATTTCAAAATGCGCAAATTATCGAATACAAATAAAAATGATGGTAGAGGATAACTGAAAATATATAATGTAATTGTATGTAGGTATACTTCGACCGCCGAGAGATGAAGCGCGAAAAACTCAGTCTAAACGTTCAAGCACTACGGAATCCATATGCGCTCGGCGTTTTTCGCGCTTCTTCTCTCGGCGGTCGAACTATATAGGTATATACTTTCAAGTAGAAATGTGGGTACATACATTTTAAAAATTTGTTTTTAAAATAATTTTCATACTTTTACACACAGAATAGGGATTGCTATAAAACTATCATTATAAGCAGAACAATGCATTTGCCATATATGTCGGTAATAGACCAAATTTTAAGTTGTGAGATATTTTTTACCACAAAAATATTTAATTCGCTTGAAGGGTA
The DNA here is from genome assembly GCA_963678675.1 of Xiphydria camelus. Classification (NCBI taxonomy): domain Eukaryota; kingdom Metazoa; phylum Arthropoda; class Insecta; order Hymenoptera; family Xiphydriidae; genus Xiphydria; species Xiphydria camelus. The sequence continues at coordinate 14,927,698 of OY783196.1, forward strand.
CGGAAGTGAGTATAAATTTGAGTAATTATGAAATTCTTTTCCAATTATGTAAATCCCATTGTCTTTAGATTTTACGATATTATGTATTTCAATAACTTTATCCCCGTCTTTAGTTAAAGTATAACAATCAGCTTTAGAGTGACTTACTACCGATAAATATAGGACATAAAAGTTGATTTTTAAAAATTGTTCATGCCATTCAAGATTTTCGTGATGAATAAGTGGCCCTTTTGTGTGCTGACTATTAACTTCTACAACTGCAGTGTCATACTTTATTGGCTCTGATATTAATAAACTGTGTTCAGAAAGTCTGCGATGAATTTGTTGTAAAGGATTAGAAGGTCGTTTACTAATTAAGGATTTTAACTGCCCTAAATAATTTTCGAAGGGAAAAGCAGAAAAGTTATCCAGTTTACCAAACAATTCAACATCATCGCAGATATGTGAGAATAAATGGACATTATACACCATAAATTCTAGACCATAAAGCTCTTTTAAATTATTTATAAAGACATTTATGACATCCCTAACAAATTGTATTCCAAATTTTGTTATATGTTTTGTACACAACAGTATAGACACAGAAAAACGAAATAAAATAAAATTTTCATAAACAGCAATATCTACTATGTCTTTTAAAACACAGGGGCCTAAGTAAACTAAAAAAGTTCAAAATTCGGTGGCTTTCCAATATTGCAATTCATCTAATGACCGAGGTTTTCTATTAAATTCGATTGGCATTGAATTTCGAAAAGCGTGTAAACTTTCAGAAATAAGTTTTACTTTTTGACCAGGCAGTTTAGTTTTTAATGGGCCTCCAATCCAAGTATTCAAAATCTTTCTCATAATTCCCAAACATACATTATGCATGTAGTCTATTGGAAAAGTTTGAATTAGATCGATGGGTAATTCAATTAAGGGAGTGTGAGAAATGTGATGTTCTTCATCCAATTGTTGACGAAAAGATTCATTTGTCCATTTACGGCACTGTAAGCCATCCAAAACAATTTTATTTTTAAAATATTGTCCATGCACAGTGCATTTATCACACGCAGAGTACCCTGTGTGTGATTTTGTACATTTTGATACGCCCTTGCAGGGGCGTCACATACGAAGCTATGAACCTTAAGTTTACAATTTTGTTTTGATGGACTAACAAAGCCATTTTTTAACAAATCATTCAGCTCGTCAACAAATGGCTTAAGAAATAAATCGAGAGGTTTCGGCTTACTTTTACCACAAAAAATAGACACTGTAAACGGGCTGCTGCATGGGATATTTTTAACTATGGCTAAAATTGGCCAAAACTGTAATTTAGAGCTCTTAAATAATGGGATGCCGTCAACATTAAACCCGAGTTGCAACTCATTAACATTATCGAAATTACATTTAGACAGCCCATTTTTTATTCCAAAATAAATAAATTGACCAGTCTCTACATTAGAGACAGTGGTACTAGAAGGAGTGGAAAGTAAAGTGCGGCTATCAAGGGGTAGCTCAGGATGGAAAGGAGAAAGCAAATGAAGAAGATCTGTTAAGGCAGTTTGAGAGATTTTATGAGTTAAAGACCATTGAGTCTTAATTTACTAAACAGCGTTCGAGATGTACTAGAAGCATTCACCTCAGATTTTGTATTTGGAAAATTATGTATGTCTCTGTCATCATCAGTATCACTAGAGGATAAAATTTCGAAAATTGGAGTGACAGTAGTAATGTTAGTAAACTCACTTTTATCTTCGCTGACAATGGGATTATTTAAAAAATTATTATTACCTAAAACTTCCGATCCATTTCTGACAAATTGGTTTTTAGCTTCTGACACCCTTCTACACATTTGCCTTCGGCCTACAAGTTCTTTCAACTTACGTTTAGACATTTTAAGTATAAAAATAAACAAAATAGTAAACAATATTTTTACACTTTAATCTTCACGTTCAACAGGCATCTTCTGCATTCGCTACTTCGCATGCTTTAACCACACTTTCACTGCCTGTTCAACTTTGCTTTGAGTAGCAGCAGGAGATTTAATCTGTACCGCACATGTAACAAAAAATAACAATAAATTTCAAAGTTTATTTACCACAATCTAGGTATATTCAAAATTAACCCCTGCCCACCACCTTCAAACCATTTATTTTATATCCATAAACGCTAATTTTGTATTTTACACCCTGATGTGTATTTAGAAATATTCTCGGAAATATTGTATTATAATATAGGTACTTACGTATGATAGTCGAATTTAGTTTAGTTGTTCCAAAGGCTTTTTTATTGGATTTTTCACTCCTCTGTCCCGCAAAATTAAATCCTGTCGCCAATTTATTGGTTATTACTGTTCGCAGTATGCGATTTACTAATCCAGTTATTCCAGTACCACCCAAACTTGCTAAATAGGAAGCCTCTCTATAACATATTTTAATAGATAACCGAATTCGCTATTACCCAAGCAAAGATGGTATAACGAATAACGAAATATCTCGCAAAAAAATAAAAATCTCACTCGCATTCACGAACTGAAATTAGTAGTAGTGCAACCATGGTTGAAGAAATAAGGCGCGAATTTTAAAGTATTACGCGAGTAGTTTTAGAACATAAAAAAGGGCAAAGTGAATAAAGAGGCGGGGGTTTCTTAAATAATAAAAACGATAATAATTTATATTAAATAGCATGTGTAAGTACGTATTCAATTATTTATTGTTGATGATAAAAATATTTTCTACTTTTATTAAATAAATAATAACTGAAAAAATGCTTTATATGCTAAAAATGCTTATAATATATACTATACTTCTATCTACCTTTATAAAGCATTTTTTCAGTTATTTTTAGGAGAATATATAAGTCGGTGTTTTTTATACTTTTAAATATATATATCACACCAAGAAAAGTCGGCAATATGACGCTATTAAGGAGTCTCGTCAGTGACATTTTTCAAGACAGATTTTTATTAGATTTTTTTCATGTATTTAGCCAAGTATCTTATAGATGAAAATCAAAAACCAATCAATTTTCACTTAACCGTTTCTTTGTAATTAATTTTTAAAAGTAGGCATTTTAACATTGTAGCTTATGCACATACTGCTAAACAGACGTCAAACACAGTTTTAGCAAGACAGAAAATTCACAAAATATGCTCAAATTATATGGTAAGATGCGTAGTTTTGTTTTTGCATGAAATAAATCACTTTTACTTAGCGGTTTTTGTATAATAAGAAAAAATGTGAGGGAAAACGCGAATTTTCAGGCAAAACCGGCGGCCATATGCAAAATCGTGGCAACGCAGAGGCTATGACGTTTTGCTGTGACTCTCAGGGCCGCGTCTAACGGGGGGCCATTTCGTGCCACGCACGAAGGTGCACTAGCCATGGGGCGCCAAAAGGCCTCATACCTTCTCCAGAAAAGGGCGCTAAGCACGAAGGCGTCTCAACATCTAGAAGTGGCCCTGGTGACTCTCCACGACCCATTCGTTGACATTGAATCATTTTCCTATAATATTTGTCTGTTACAAATTTTCCGTTCCACCGAATCTTCTGGGGTTTCAAAAAATTAAACATTTTTTCTTTTCTTCGAATATTTTTCACTCATGCTACTTTTCACGAGAAGTTACACTTGTTCTAGGTTATGAGTAAACGCTGTGTGGTAAATCAGATATTCTACGTTATCTACAGAACTAGTACCAACTGCGGAATATTCTAATCCACCGTTGCCACGTCTTGCACACATTTTATAATTTTATAATAAAATCAATTTAACGCAAAAAATAAATTATAAACATATTCATCATCTTTAAAGTGCATAAGAAATCTGAAATTAACAGATCTCGAATCTGCCTAACCATGTATTTACTATTTTTTCTTCTGTAAATTAACTTATCTAGGATTGGCAATAACCGTCGGTTTCTTTGATGTTTCGCCCCGCGTACCTCACCCCGCAAAGTACTGACGAGACTCCTTAAATGACATCATAAATTCGTCATAATGTCGTCAGTTATTGGTCGACTGACGTGATTGAACCAGTGATGACCAGATTTTGACGTCATTTTGACGTGCGTCTGCGGACTGGGTACGTTGCGCAACGACTGAAATATACGGTGATCATCGAACTATCAAACAGTTTTCCAGTTGCGTGCTGTTGCGTGCCGGGCTGGTCTTCTAAGTCCGTTTGTAGGGGGCAGGTCCGTGCCCGTGGAGTGCTGAACCACTCTGCTCGAAAAGAGCGGGATCGGGAGATGAAGTTTTATCGCAGGTGGAGAAATGAAAACTCTTATTCCAAGAATTAGGTGATCACCAATGAATTATATTTTAACACATAGTTGGAATATAATTTGTCGTTATAAATCGGTATTTGAGTGCACCTTGAGCTTTTTTTTTTTTTTTTTTTTTTGAAGAAGGCGAGGAGGGGCATCTTCAAGAAGACACCCAAGATGTTGGCAGGGTAGTGTCGGATTTCTACCGACTAAACCCCTCCTCGTGGTTACCAACCGCTAAGGTTATAAACCAAGTAGAAGACGAAGTAAAGCACCTCGAGCGGCAAAGTGCACCCTTTTAAATTATAAATTCCCGCCTCTCGGTAACAACGGGGAACCAATCAAAAACTCAACTCCCACTTCCTCCGTCTATACACAATGAACTAATCCACGCACCACGCGTCCACGTGCGAAGAAAGTACGCATCGACCCTGACTCTGGCGCGCACAAGCCCACGCACTCGGAAGAAAACATACCCTCATCGACCGTAGATTTACCGCACACGATCTACGCAATCCGAAGCGCGTACCGATGACGAATCTTATACGCGCACGCCTACGTGACTCAAAGAAAGGAGAATGGTTCTAGCTAGCTAAACTAACTACGACCTATCGGTTCGCGCGAAAGGGGATATTATATTTATAAACGGAGATCGCAGCGGCTTGCAACTCAGATCCCCTGTCCATCACGCAATAAAGGTGTTTATAATCTCGCGAATAGAGACCACGGTGGCCTGCGACTTATTTAGCTTATTACGCAGTCTTCGAAGTTCTCGTTCTTTCTCTCTATTACAATCCATCTATGCCTTACTTGTTTAATAAAACGACAATAATTAGAGGTTAATACAAAGAGTTTGAATGCGCCGCCACAAATCTAGTAACTTCCGAAAGTTATAGGGTTTTTAGGTCAAGTCTGGATGCAGACGCGACACAACTGTCGCGTACGCAACTAGACTCGATTCGGAATCGATATAACACATGGAACATAGGTACGTGACTTCATGGAAGGGCGAGTTCGGCGGACTCGTTTACAAATCAAAAGTGCTACACGATATCGTTTACGACTTCTCGAGTCGCCAAAACTCAGTCCCCGAAACGGAAGAAGGTGTTTATGCCTAGTTGTTGATAGTCCTCGCAAACCGAACTCGCGGCGGCAGGAAGTTTATAAATCTCGCAGTTGCCGGTACCCTAATATTCGATACGCATCTCTTCCCGTGGAATTCACCCGTACATTATTTCTCAGCATTCAGAACCGTTTGATATTTGGGTTTTACCGCCATCAATCCTAGAACTATCGAAGGTTATATCGATTCCGAATCGAGTCTAGTTGCGTACGCGACACAACACTTCTGTTGCGTGCCCAAGTCGGTCCTCGTGGATTGCAGAGGGCAGGTCCGCGCCCATGGAGCGCTAAGACGCTCTGCTCGAAAATGCGAGGAAAGCGAAATGAAAGACTTACACCCGGGCTCACGGAATCTGTCGCTGGTGACTTTTTTTAAATGTTATTTTTAAACGTACTAACCAATGATTAATCAATCCTCGTGCTTTCATTAACGAGAGTAGACGTCACCGTAGCTAATGAGGGCATGAGAATTAATTGTTCACTGGTTAGTACGTTTAAAAATAAGGTTTAAAAAAAGTCACCAGCGACAGATTCCGTGAGCACGGGTGTACAATGTGCTCGATAGTTTGACGATCGTCGTATATTTTACAATTGCACAACGTGGATCGAATAATTGATCTGCCGCTCGAGCGTCGAAATACTTTTTTTAATTACTTAGGCCCAGCCCCTCGGCAGGAGGAGGGCGCCAATCAAAACGCTAGTCGCGGATCGTTGCAACGGTTTTTCTCCCTCTCAATCTGCACTAACACATGGAACATACGTGCCTTCATGGAAGGGCGAATTCGGCGGACTCGTTTACAAATCAAAAGAGCTACGCGATATCGTTTACGACTTCTTGAGTCGCCAAAACTCAGTCCCCGAAACGGAAGAAGGTGTTTATGCCTAGTTGTTGATAGTCTCGCAAACCGAACTCGCGGCGGCAGGAAGTTTATAAATCTCGCAGTTGCCGGTACCCTAATATTCGATACGTATTTCTTCCCGTGGAATTCACCCGTACATTATTTCTCAGCATTCAGAACCGTTTGATATTTGGGTTTTACCGCCATCAAATCCTAGAACTATCGAAGGTTATATCGATTCCGAATCGAGTCTAGTTGCGTACGCGACACTTCACGCACGACGCGACGGGCGAGATGACCAAAGCCAGCTGAAAACGCTGTTTTACCCACTATCTACCTAGTAGGTATAATCTTAGGCTGTGTTCCAATCCGACAAAAGTTGCATTTAGTATATACTTCGTCGGTACTGACTCCGCCCCTTAGGCCCGGTTCCACAACGTTCATTAATCCCGGATTATCCAGATAAACTTGGTTTAAATAAAGTTAAACTCGTTTCATCGTTCCACAACTCTTGAATCTCGGCTTAAAACCTTTAAACCACGATGAAATATAAACCACCAATTTTGGCAGTTTATCGTCTCAAAACTGAGATTAAGTACTAGTGGCGCTAGCAGTCTATAGAATTCTATAATAATAATATTCACGCCGCAGTAAGAAGCTGTTGAGATTATTTGTTTGTGTATTATGGATTCGTGAGATTTGAGAAAATTCGAAAATGGCCAACTTTTTAGAAGCTATTTTGTCGTCATCAGATGATGAAGATATTAATTTTATTAATCGAAGACCGAGAAACATAAGAATACGACCGCATTACTTCGAAGAATTTGACGATGTTGATTTCCGTGCTAGATTTCGATTGTCAAAAGAAAGTACCAATCATGTATTGGAACAAATCAGGAATGAATTGGAGTATCCAACAAGACGGTAAGTACTTATTATATTTTCTATAGAGTCTCAGTTAGTTTTTATCGATAAAATAATATTTTGTATGGCTTTCAAATTGTCTAACGCTTATATATAGTTTACATTTTTAATGCTGCCACTTAAAATGTAACTTGATTGACCAATAAATAATGTTCCAAATATTTGAATGATTTTCAGGAACAATGCTGTCTCTGCAATGGATCAGCTTCTATTAACACTACGATTTTATGCTACTGGAAATCATTTGATTTCAGCAGGTGATTTTAAAACTAGATTATGTATTTGAAAAAGAAACTTTAACACTAACCAGTGGCGAAGCGTTCTCGGCGTAACTCAGCAAAATGTTTCCGAATCTTCTTTTTTAAATTCTCCCAACATCTCTTCAAAGATTCGACATTTCGATTCTCACCGTGTGAATCGCAATTAAATTGGGATGCTATTTTTTCCCAACACAAATCTTTCTCTTTGACGCTTACTGCATTTGTTTGCTTGTTCTCTACAATGCTTGAATACTGTTCTGTGAAGGCAATTAATTTCTATTTTTCTGTTACAGTAAAATTTGAAGATCGTTTCTTCTTTTTTTCACTTGCCATTTCGCGCTGTGTAATTATACTTTCGCGTTTCACAAAATACGTGAAATAACACGTGCATACGGTAGGTACATACACACACACACACACACACAATTGACGTCTATTTTGTTTTCTCTCCTGTATTAGCTACGGGCCAATCGTAAAAGAATGTAAAACGGAAACAAGAAGCGACTAAGAGTTATCGTAGAAGATTATAAGTTTACGAAAGCCGCGGATCTGAATACCTTGTGGAACGAAATGTCGACTTAACTAAGATTAAATATCTGGTCAACTTTAACATTAGATTCGTTAAGCTCGGCTTAAGCTGAAAGTTGTGGAACCGGGCCTTAAGGCCATCACACGTGAAAAAACGTAAGCAGTAACAGTAAGGCAGTAAGTTTCCAACACATATTGTTAGATGGAGCAATCTAAGTGAAAGTGCAGCAACAGTAAGTAGTAACAGCAAGCAGTAGGGTCCCAGGTAGCACACTGACGTTAGAATAACGTCTCAGACGTCATTTTTGGTCAGTATAGGGTTTCAGACGTCAGTTGTCGTAATATTAACGTCGCAGGGACGTCATATTTACGACGTACCTTGGACGTCAAAATTAAACGTCTTTTTGACGGAACTTTTCCGTCATTTTAAATGACGAACAAGACTTAGAAAAATTCCCGTCTCCTGCATATATAGGGACTTTAAAATTTATTTGTGAATAAATGGACAAAAATTGTAATTTGTTCAATTATTAAATCAATAAATTATTTAATTTAGTCTCCAGAGTATGTTGAGCAAGTTATAAACTATACAGTTTATTAAAAAGCACAGATTATTAAAGTAAATGAAAGACAATCAATTAATGTAGGATGAATAAACATTCATATAATTATTTATTTATTTATTTATTTATTTATTTATTTATTTATATTTATTTATTATTTATTTCTTGTATAGACGCAAATTGATATTAGTATCAATTTGCGTCTATACAAGAATATTTATCAAAAGATACAATCATAAATTTAGAAAAATGTTGAGAAAAGAATAATACAATTATAAAATCTTATTTTTTCAAGCTCTTTCTTATTGAAAAGTAATATACATTTATTCATCAAACTTTATATATGAACACTAATACATAGTAATAATATTTTTAACCACAGGAGCGCGCAGCAGATGAGGACTCGAGGACACCGACCGGTCAACGAAGTTAAGCAGCGAAAAGTGCAGACACTAGCTGGATGGGTGACCGCTCACGATGAAAAGATATACACTCGGCGTCTCGGATTCTGTCGCTGGTGACTTTTTTAAAATGTTATTTTTAAACGTACTAACCAATGATTAATCAATTCTCATGCTTTTATTAACGAGAGTAGACACTACCGTAGCTAATGAGGGTATGAGAATTAATTTTTCATTGGTTAGTACGTTTAAAAATAACATTTAAAAAAAAGTCACCAGCGACATAATCCGAGACGCCGGGTGTACGTCAGACCTAACCTTTTAGAACCGTCATTTTTTTCGTCTTCACAACGTACGGTAGAACGTCATTATTACGTGATTTGTCTGACGTCGTGTGGATGTGCAATTAAGCCGTCGTTGCGACGTTAAAATGACGTCATATTTTTCGTCATCTGACGTCAGAACTGACCTACAAAAAACGTCATTTCGACGTTAGTGTGCTACCTGGGGTTTCCGTCACGTTGGAATTTTACGGCTTACGTCTTACTCTCAACCAATAGAAGAGCAGCTGACACGCGATTGGTATATACACGGAATGCAAAGTTACAACTTGCAATAATTATCGATGCTGATAACCGCACTAATACTTTTTTCTATATTGTATTTCACTTAAATAATATACTCACGCATCTCAAGTGCAAGCGTAGTACATTACACTAAACATTTAGGTTATGATTTCAGATACGACTTTCGAACAGCGCATGCATATACCACGCTACTAAGAATGAGCACTCGGCTATACGGCTTACTGCCTTACTGTTACTGCTTACGTTTTTTCACGTGTGATGGCCTTTAGTACGTAGCACGCATCCGTAAAAGGTGGTGGGGGGAAAGTCGCGACGAAGTAACTTTCTCAAGACTTTTTCGTCTGCTCGCCTCGAGCAGACGCTCTATTCACCATAGAGGTATAAAGACTAGAGTTTTTCACCGGGTATAGGGACCGTGCATGACGATTGCTACGCCACCTGATGGCAATAATTACAATGTTTGGAAAAAAATTGTACAAGTGTTCATATGGGAGAAATTTTTTATTATTGAAATATTAATTATTTGGAAAAGTAATTAATATCAGCAAGCATCGACGCTACAACTCCCTCTATACTTTTTGGTTTAGTTGGTTGAATCGTTGGTTTAGTGCTAATTCCTTCTACGGTAAAAAAATTTCCCCGTGAAAAATTAGAAAAATTGAGTTTTAGGTGTATTTGACGTAAAGAATATTATTTTTAATTATCATTTAATTCTATTTAATAATTAAAAATAATATTTCTTTACGTCAAATACACCTAACTTAATTTTTCTAATTTTTCACGGGGAAATTTTTTTACCGTAGAAGGAATTAGCACTAAACCAACGATTCAACAATTTCACCGTTATTCAAATGGAAATCAGAAAAAGCGATTGAGACACCCCTAAATATTGAGTGAAAATGTACATCCGGCGATATATTCAAAGTTACATTAAATACTAACCAAGCCCGCCAAGAGAATTAATTAAAAAAGCTTTTTTTTGAGTCAGTCTAATAAGTATATTCATAAAATTGCTATAAACGTGAATTGCTATAAATGTGACTTGACGGGTTTTGCATCTATACCCCTCCAGTCCTACATTAGTATAAAATATTCGAATTTACCGCTCTACTAGCCTAGCGAGCGTTCCATTACCCTGGTGGAGAGTCGACACCAATTGACACGAGTCGACTGTTGCGTGCCGGGCTGGTCTTCTTGGTCCGTTTGTAGGGGGCAAGTCCGTGCCCGTGGAGTGCTGAACCACTCTGCTCGGAAAGAGCGGGATCGGGAGATAAAGAGTTTTATTGCAGGTGGAGAAATGAAAACTCTTAATCCAAGAATTAGGTGATCACCAATGAATTATATTTTAACACATAGTTGGAATATAATTTGTCGTTATAAATCGGTATCTGAGTGCCCCTCGAGCGGCAAAGTGCATCCTTTTAAATCAAAAGTCCCCGCCTCTCGGTAACAACGGGGAACCAATCAAATACTCAGCGCTAATGTGGGGAACCAATCTGATACTCGACGCTAGTCGTAGTCAAGGACTCTACTCCCACTTTCTTCGTCTACGCACAATGATCTAATCCACGCTCCACGCGTCCATGTGCGAAGAAAGTACGCATCGACCCTGACTCTGGCGCGCACAATCCCACGCACTCGAAAGAAAACATGCCCTCATCGACCGTGGGTCTACCGCGCACGAACTCCCGCAATCCGCAGCGCGTATCGATGACAAATCTTATGCGCGCACGCCTACGTGACTCAAAGAAAGGAGAACGGTTCTTGCTAGCTAAATTAACTACCCAAATAGCACACGGATGTTCAATGGGCGTCCAATGGATGATAATGCCGTATAAGACAGATATCCATAGAATGTCCGTAACATGTCCATTGGACATCCACTGGATATCCAGTGGATGTACTTTTGACACCTTCGAGTACATCCATATGATGTTCTTCACAGAACACGAAACGGACGTTCAATGGATGTTGAATGGATCTTTCATGGACATATCAACAAAATCTCGTAAATAAATATGCAACAAGTTCAATCAAGAATAAAATACGTTTTTTTATTATATCAATCATCTCGTTAAATATATAAAGATATATAGTAACACAGATATTACAAGTATTATAATTCTAAAGCCAGAAGGAGTTTCCTTGTATGTACTGAAATATATCGAAAATATATTCGTTTTCTATAACTATCTTCTTAAAATGCTGTATTCATTATAGTTACGCAAGAATCGAAATTGTTATTATTTAATATTGGAAGTGAATATACTTGAAATAAGAAGAACAAAAATTCTTTCGGGATGCTCTAATATTTCCGACTAATAAGAACCTTCAATTATTGAATTACTCAAACATATAACTGAAATAAGAACTTACAATTACTAGAAACAAAAGTAACTTATATTAAGGGGTAACGCCACTCTAGCGGCCGGTAAAGGAGCCAACTTTACACTAAACAGATAGCCTTCCTCACAGACTTACTTAATGCTATGTGAGTAACGTTATTTTCAATAGCCCATATAGCAAGTTCCCTTTCAAATGCCTCGGTACCACTCAATTTATCAACAGGTACATCATTATTAGGTATGTCATTACCCGATGAATCGTTATCAAAGCCGAAGTTAAGAGAGCTATCGTCAGATGTATCATTATCGACCACTACTTCATTCACTTCATTATCTACCACGCTGGCATTAGAAATAGATTTATTTGATGGTTCACGATGAGTATTAGATTCGATTACGCATTACAGGAGAATAAACATCATTTATTTCCTCAGTTTGTTGGAAGCCTCTAACAACTAATCTCGCTTTATACGTATCATCAGATTTTCTCGTATATACCCATTTTACATCCAACACTTTATTATTGTTTGTATTCTCAACTAACTTCCACGTGTTGTTTTTATTTAAACAATCAATTTCTTTGTTCATCGCTTTTCTCCAAAGATCACTCTCATTACTCTCAACCGCCTCCTCAAATGTATCAGGTGCGCTTGTACTACAAAAATTTGCAAAAACCTCACTATTATAAACATAGTATTCATTTAACTTCTTTGGTGGGTTTCTAGTTCGATCAGACCTACGGGCAGTTTCGTTTAAACTCTCATCCCTACTTTCGCTCATACTCTCGAAAGTTTCATTCAATGAATCATCATCCGACTTTTCGTCATTTTCATTATTCGTATCATTATTCTCGTTACTCTCATTATCGGATTCCTCACTATCTAGACCGATACATTTTACATTTTCCTCAACGAACTCTACATGTCTAGCGACAATTACTCTACAGTTTAGAAGTACGCGATACCCAACGTTACTATAACCAATTAGAATTCCCACATCAGCCTTTTTATCCCATTTTGATTCTCTTTTTAGCTCCGGTATTCTAACAAAAACCTTACTACCATATAAACGTAGATTCGATACATCCGGTCTCTTTCCGAAGAATATTTCAAACGGTGTCTTTTGCTCGATGGTTCTTGATAACGTACGATTCTTCAAATAGGTTGCCGCGCATACTATTTCAGGCCAGTACCGTCTATGTACATTAGCTTCTGCCAATAAGCAACGTGATACATCCATTATTGTTCTATTAAATCGTTCCGCAGTTCCATTTAGCTGATGTACATAGGCAGGGCAATTATTAATAACAATTCCCTTTTCTCTTGCAAATCTAAACATTGTACCATTCAAGTATTCTTTACCATTATCACATCTCAAAATCTTAATTCTCTTTCCTGTTAAATTTTCACATTCATTTACATATTCAATCAAACAATCACACACTTCCGCTTTAGATTTTATAGTATACACTTTAGCGATTTTACTATAATCATCAATAAACGATAGAAAGTATTTCTCGCCTTGATACCCTACCGTTTTAAATGGTCCACACACGTCAGTGTGAACGATCTCTAAAATATCGTTCGCTCTCTCTCTATTATTTTCAAATGGTAAATCATGCATTTTGCTCTCCGTGCACGTTCTACATTTCATAAATTCCGATTCGATTTTACTTGGCATGCCATTTAACAATTGTTTCTTACACAGAGTGTCCAAATATCCAAAATTCACATGACCCAGCAAGCGATGCCATTTCTCTTTCTCACTCATACTTTTTGTATTCTTATTTGCTACATTAACGCGCGATACAATATTCGTAGTTGACTCATCTGATTTCAATTTACTTTTCATGATATATAATCCGTTCTCTTTCACAGCTACTGCAGTTACTTTACCAACACTATCAACAATTTTCGCAATTTTTCCTTTTGAAACAATCGTATTCCTTTGTGTTATCTTGCTATAGCTTACTAAATTCGACTTCATATCTTTGACAAAGAAAACGTTCTCCATTTTAATCAAATTTCTTTTCCCAAAACTCTTAAAATAACTCAGTACATTACCGATTTTTGTTGCTTTTACATTTCTATTGTCACCCAAATACACATTTACGGGCTCTTTGAGTACAACATACCTGTCAAACAAACTCTCATCATTTATAATATGATCTGTACAACCGCTATCTAGAAGCCACTGTATTTCATTTCCGTCTCGGCTACTTGACTGATTCTTCTGTGCCGCATTGTGCGCAACCGTCGTTGTCCACGCGCTGTTTTGTCCTCCATACGCCTGCTGCTGCTGATTCGTCTGATGTGTGCTTGACTCGCGCTGTCCCGAACGGAAACCACCGCGCCCTCTATAGCTTCCTCTTCCGGCTCCCTGCCGGCCTCGTGGTGCTCGCCATGTGCCTCGTCTACCCGACGCTTGACCGCCATTTTTGCACTGCCTCTGAATATGTCCTGTCTCTCCACAGCCGTAACATATCTGATCTCTTTGTAACTTGTTTACGGTGAACACACTTGACTTTTTTTCTGAATTATCGTCTTTTTTATTTTTTATTTCAGCCATTTGTATTTTATTCTTCACATAATCAGCCGTCTGATCTTCTTCTTTGAGTGTATCAATCAAATCACCAATATAACTATACGACTCAGGCAACGTGTTTAACATATAATTCAGTTTCTCTTTCTCTGTTACCTTTGCACCAGCGCTTTTCAATTCGTTTACGGCCTTTTCAAAATCACTAAAGAACGTCGCCGTATCATTATAATCCTTGAGCTTTATCTTTTCCAGCTTATTTCTGCACACAATTTATAACGCCGTTGACTCCTTTAGATACAAACTGTCCAGCTTTTTAATTATTTCGTACGGCGTCGTTTTCTCGCACACAAATTCTAACTGTTTATCCGATAATGCACTATACATATAATTTATTGCCTTTAAGTCGTTTTCATCCCACGGATCTGCGTCTTCCTCCGTTTTTTCTCTCATAATTGCAGCTTCACATTTTTTCATTTTCAAAAACATTATGATTCGTTTTTTCCACATCCCATAATTCTCCCCATCGAACACGGGTATTCTTATCTCATTTTTCGCCATCTTGTGTCGTACGTGCTTTCCTACGTACACGGCTCACTTGCTAATTATTTAATCACTTTACTATTTAACCACTATACTACTTGACCACTTAATCACGGACCTCTGCTACCATGTGAAGATTTATTTAAGTAAGGTACATATTTGTTACATATTGCTCGGCTGCTGGTCTCTTACGCACTCTCTCTCCATGCCCGTCTCTACCGGTCTCCTCACTCTCTCCCCTCCATTTCCACGCATGCGCACCATCCTGACTTTCCTCTATATAAATTTGCTACAGGTATATACTCAACAGATATGGAATTGAAAGTATTTGTTGTTTGGTATATATATGTGTATGTTATAAGGAGTTCACATTTTAAAATTATCGAGGCGTATGTTTTTGCGCCTCGATAATGTTAAGGTATTCATTCCAGGACAGAGCAGGTACACATACACCTGGCGCAACGGATTCTGTGTCGCTGGTGACTTTTTAGAATAAAACATATTTGTAATAACGTGTCGTATAGGCTAGGCAAGTATCTCAAATTAATGACGCGCGTGCGACCTCGTGGATAGTCCACGAAGCTTTGGGGTGATAAGTGACCAGTCGGGATCAAGTATTCCGTTGTCTCTAACCCACCACAATGGAATACTTGATCCTGATTGGTCACTTATCACCCCAGAGTTACGAACTGCGACCACCTCGTGGCGCCACTAGAGATACTTGCTTAGCCTATATCGCATATCGCATATCATTTCCATACTCTTAATTCCATTCTTTCTCAAACAATCACATTATGTTCCCTAAGTGTGACATTAATGATCACTATTTAATGTCATAGAATTGAACATCATTTTCAATTCATGATTTACTGTTTAATTATTTGTTTTTATATTAGAAATATGGCACAATATACAGTCGTTGAGTTCAGCGATGGTCTGCAACTAGTTCCTACTTCATGGTTAATCAATGACACAGAGTGTCAATGGCCAATATATACGAACCCAACGAGAATAACCAAAGCGGTATCAGAAGCGGAAAGACCGTTAAATACTTGGACTACTCTTGCCGTAAAACGAATTTTCTGCACAACAAGTAAATATACTTTATTAAAACAATTTTAATGTAGAAAATATTACGTGAAAAATATTTTATTTCTCTTTGGTAATTTCTCTTTAGGATCATAATGCACGTACCCCAAGTAACACGATGACGTCATTTTAACGTTCTTTTTTGGTCAGTTGTGACGTCTTCCCAGGTAGCAGTGACACGTCATATTCACGTCGCTTGAAGGTGATTGTTCGTCGACGACGTCATATGCCTTAAATTCGACGTTTTAATCACGTGTTATTTGAAGATCATATTATGACGTCATTGAAATGACGTTTTTTTCACGTAATTTGTTGACGAAACAGTCACATAATTTATTATTTCCCTACGCATAATCAGGTGTGTAACTGTAAGAAATGTATAAGATGAAATACCCATCAGTTGAAAAGTTTGTGAGATATTTTCGTTCAAAGTACAAGAGTAAATTGCGCTGCGTGCGACTAAGTTTCCAGCGCCCAGCGAAATTTACTCTTGTACTTTGAGCGGAAATATCTCACAAACGGTTCAGCGAATGGACATTTCACCTTTTACCTTTTTTTGTTCATCTTGACGAGCTCTACTACTTTTGTAGGAATTAAAATACCGAATTCCACTTAAAAAGATGAAAGTAACCTTCATATCTCGTAAATAATGCGTGTCATTGAAAATCTGTTGCATCTACCATATGTATCTTTCAATACCAAACAAATTTTATTTGAAATATATTTTCATAAAATTACAAATAACGGAAATAAACGGGATTTTCCCTTGATACCTCTGCGGGATACTTTTTACAAGAACTCCAACGGAATAGAAAATCACGGCATTGCGGGTACCCGTGTTACCTGCCACTTTCCTTGGTATCCGCGTTTAATGAGTTCCATGTGCTGACCAAATGCCGTAGACCGAGGTGGGTCTTTCCCTATACTAACGTACCGTCACCACGGCAGAAACGGTTTATTTCTTTGAGTTTGAAAATTTCGGTTCAGTCACGTCGGTAGTCCCGTACAGTTCAAACGATATTCGAACATTCGTGGCATTTTCAGTGCAGTGCATATACGATTTCTTAAAGCAGCAAAGTGACAGGAAAATAAAAGTGAGAGCGAGCGAAAAAAGAGTGACTGTATAAGACGTCGCGTATAATGACATATGTAGGCGTCGAGTTTTCTGCTTCCGAGGAATGTGCAGGCGGCATAGCTGTAGTAAATAGCCGCTGGTTAACGCCACGAAAAAAAGAAGTCTTGTGGCCACCATGCAAGACGCAAAATGAATACAATAAATTATTAAAACGTGGGGAAAATCCAGATGAGGAGACCTGGACAGTGTATGGTATTTGCCGTCGTTTTTTTGAGTGCGGTAAGTACACACATATGCTTATTCCTTCTTAACAAAAGGGGGATAACAACGTAAAGCCGAATTTTTGGAGCTCCTCATTATCTTTTCTTTGTGATATGGTTGAGCGCTGAACGAATGCACGAGATATCGTTCGATAACATTTTTTTTTATTTCATCAGATTCTTCAATTCGATATTAAAAAACTATAATCATTATATTTCTATACAGATGATTTTGAAAAAGCTTCGTATAAAATAAAACAAGCCGAAGTAACCTCAGATATACAGTCAGGTATTGAAACACCAAAAAAAAAGCAATCGTGGAAGAGAAAAGTCTCTGCTACCCGCAAAATTTTGTCTGATTCGAGTGACGAAGAAAATATCAGTCTTCTTCCTAGACCACCGAAGGTAGAAATCTATAAAAAGTCTGGTTCTGAGTGCAAAAGATTGAAACTGGGAGAGGATGGTACGTACACCTGAAGAATTATTAATGAACATGGCTGATTATATTTTTCGCGCTGGCATTTCGATAAATTTAAGAAGATTTTCAAATTGAGCCTTCATTAAATAATTATAGGAAATTTAAAACTTGATTTGTATCATTTTATGGACATGATCCAACAATTACGAGCAATCTTATTACATGAAATAAGCTATTTAACAGTTTTGTATCATATCTTTGTATGAATTAGAAATGTATGATCTGAATATTTTTTAGTTAATTCCGATCCACATTCTATTAATACAAGAAATGATGATGATTATTCAGTTCAACCATCTCATTCAACGATCTCTCATCTTTCAAAAGTATCGCAATCTACCGGTACTTTGAATAATGATTTAGATGACCTAGCAGCAAATAATGTTAATAATATCGGTAAGCCTATGGTAATTATATTTGAAATCCAATATTTCAATATGTGCGGGTAAAATTGCCTGCACATATTGCAATACGACAAAACGTTTCCGCCAACCTAATATACAGATGTTATGTAGGAAAATTAACAGACGTATGTCTATATATTTTTACCAATACTTTGATTAATTTATTGTAGTGTTTCAACGGAAGTTATTACGAGAAATTTTTATTATAAAAGAACAAAATACCCAAATACTTCGATGGATTGAAAAGCAGTCAACAACTGCCACGTTAAACCAATGTCAAGCAGCACATTTACCATCAAATTTACCGATTAATACTACTGATGATCTAGATGGATTCGAACGTTATTTAGAAGAAAAAGAAAATTTGATTGGCTTCGTAAGAATTGTCTCTTTACTTATAAACATATTGACATATAATTTGATTCAAGCTTCTCTATATTTGATTACTTCTTTTTATTATCATACTTCGTAAATCATATGAATAGCATACATATACGTATACCGCAATTCAAGAATTCAATTTATCACTTTAACTCAATTTCAAAAGTCACATCACAACATATTTCCAGACATAAATAAGCCTATACAAAAAAGGAATAACGTTTTGTTTCAGTCTACATACCTATCACAATTGGGCGGTAAAAACACATCATCCAAAGTAAATAATATATTACGTCGATGCATAACAGACAATCTCGCAAAAGAATATAGTTTCTTTGGCAAGCGTGCAGATAAGAAAGTTTTTTCACAACTAAAGTTGAAGACTGCCGTCGTTCGTAAGTATTCTGACATACTTTGAAGAATGAGTTATGCTGCGTGCCGCTACAAATTCCCATTACACATCAGAGTGGTGGAACAGATTACTCTTGTATTTTGAGTGGCAATATGTTTAACAAACTTGTTTGAAATTGTTTAATTCCAGGTGCAATAAACTCAACTGATTGTTCAGAACAAGAAATCAACGACAGTATCAAAATTTGGCTTAAACACGCACCTCAACGGTACAAAATTCAAGAATTGAAGAAACAGAATCCTTAAACAATGAGCAGAAAGACGACAAATGCAACTACAGGGAAACGTCAGCGGAATAGAAAAATTGCAAAAGCTGTCGAAAATGCATTACATGAAATAAAACAGGAAAGTAATAGAATTCAAGTAACGAAGGAGTCTATTGCACATAATCATAAAAGCGAAAATGTATATAGAAGCGATTGTGATAGCAATGTTTCACCGCTACTTCAAAATAGTACCCACATGAATCGCGTATTTTTGAATGACAGTGCTACCACATCAGAATTAGTCTATAACAATGATACTTTTGAAATGCTTTCCGATAGTAGCAGTACGATTGAAACACCTGATCTCTCTCAGAAGCTGAGACTTTGGGCAATAACTAGGAATGTACCTCGCTCGACAGTTAATGATCTATTACACATTCTTTCGCCCTATCATCCAGATTTACCGCTTGATTCACGAAGTTTATTAGTAACTAAATTAAATATAGACACTAAGAAACTAGAAAACGGGGAATACTGCCACTTGGGTTTATTGAATGGAATTAAAAAAGTAATTTCCCCATATCTGAAGGATATTTCTAGTAATGTAATAGAAATAAGTTTCAATGTTGATGGTTTGCCCTTATTTGCAAGTTCGAAAACGCAGTTGTGGCCTATTTTGGGGTTAATAAAAAAAATAAAATGTCAACCTTTTGTTGTTGGAATTTTTTGTGGCAACGGCAAACCAAAGCCACTAACCGAGTTTTTAGAAAATTTTGTAAATGATCTTAGTCATTTATTGGAAAATGGCATTAAACTTGATAACAAAAAATATATTGTCACTTTACATAGCTTCGTTTGCGATGCTCCAGCTAGGGCATACTTAAAATGTATAAAATCTCATGGCGGATACTCTTCTTGTGAAAAATGTACAGAATCTGGCGAGTATGTCGATGGAAGAGTTACATTGCAAGGTATTCATGCGCCTAAGAGAACTGATACTTCATTCTCTCTACAAATAGATAGCGACCACCACTTAGGCGTTTCACCTTTATCGAAAATTCCAACAATAGGATTAGTGTCAAATTTCCCCATAGATTATATGCATAATGTATGTTTAGGTGTTGCTAAAAAGTTATTAAATACTTGGATTTCTGGTTCTTTACAAGTCCGCCTAGGCAGTAGATCAGTTCATCTATTATCAGAACGCTTATTGTCATCGCGATTTTACATTCCTGTAGAGTTTAACCGCAAACCCCGCAGCTTGGAAGAATTGCCACGCTGGAAAGCAACAGAATTTAGAACTTTTGTATTATACCTAGGTCCGATTGTATTAAGAAATATCGTAGATCCCTCGATATATGAACATTTCTTGCTCTTTCATTCTGCTATTACTATTCTGATTTCATACAAACACATTTCCACATTCGGCTGCAGGACTGCTGGCAATGTTTTAAACGTATTTGTTAAGCATTGTGAAAAATTGTATGGCAAACAATTTTTAATTCATAATATTCATATGTTATCTCACCTCAGCGATGATGCAGAAATGTATGGACCTTTGGATAATTTCTCAGCGTTTGTTTTCGAAAACTTTTTAGGACAAATTAAACGCTTAGTGAAGTCACCTAATAGACCACTACAGCAAATTTGCCGCCGTATAAGTGAAATTGAAAGTGCATTTATTAATGAAAATATCAAATTAAAAGGACCAATAATTCCTAAATTTGAATATAACTGTGGCCCTCTTCCTACAAATATTATTTTCAGAAACAGTAAACAATTTAAACAACTACGCTTGCAGAATTTCCAGATTTCTGTCCATGCATATTCTAAAGCTGATTCGTATTGCCTTATAAAAGAATCTAGATCAGTTGTGCAAATTCATAATATTTTGATGGATCACAACAATTCTTTTACGATAGTCGGGAAACGATTTTCATTTCATACATCATTATATTGTAATCCAATAGATTCTAAAGAATTAGATATTTATGTCATCACAGGAATTTCAAATGATTATGAAACATGGCCTATCAACGTTATTACTGCTAAATGTCTAGTTCTACCTATTACTCAAAAGAATGATAAAGATTGTTGGGTTTCGTTGCCTTTAATACACTCGATTTATACTTAGGAATAATTAATGTATAATATCCTTCAATAGTACCGAAATACATAACACGTACGTTAGAAGTTATACACATACCGTACGTTAGAAGTTTTAACATACAATATGTATTACGTACATATATATGTATATTCTCAAATATATGTAGATGTTATTTCTCGAATATGCAATTGTGTATTAATATTTTTCAATGCCTATTATTGTAATTCTAATGATCATATTTCACTGTTTAACAATATTGCGACTAGAGCTTTACTTACATTTTTTACACTCTTCTTTAAAATTTCCTTGAGTTTAAATAATATTGCAAAGCTTTTCACTGAGAATAAGATTTTAAAGTGTGACGTCTTTAGGATGGCATTATCACGTAACTTTTAACGTCAATATGACGACCCGAATCAATAAAAACGAACGTAAATAAAACGTGACTATAGTGACGACATATTGACGTCGAAGTATGACGTCTCTTTAACGAGACATAATCACGTCATTTATGACGACATTATAACCGAACTAATCACGTTATTTCGACGAATCGAGTGACGAAATATTGACGTGAGTTTGACGTGCCACTGCTACCTGGGTTGTGACTTTCAGAATCACGTATTATTCACGTGAGAAATGACGTGATAATGTCTCAGCCCAGAAACGTCATTTTGTAACGTAGCAGAGACGTCACTCGGTGACGTTTTAAAGACGGCACTTTTTAGATATTTTTTGACGTATAAACCACAGGGTATTTTATATAAAATATTTGCAAAAAAAGTCGGATTTTACGGTTTTAGTTTTATTCATATTTGCTTGAAATACATTAAAATATAATACCTACATACATTGTAATAATATGAAGGGTTTCTTACAAGAACCAAACAAGTCCATACATTATAAGGTTGTCTTGTCGGTTGTTTCTAAGTAAAAAGTCCGCCTTATAGCATATGGACTTGTTTGGTTCTTGTAAGAAACCCTTCATATACTTATTTGTTACATAAAGGAATGTCCCCATTTTAAATCTTTTAATTTAAATGTTTCAACAAAGACACTCTTAAAATGGAGACACTGTATACTAGCTGTGAGCTTATAATCATTATTTTATAGTATGTAGTAAAGGAAAACAAACCAGTAATTCACAATGTGACAAAGACGTGTCAAAAAATGGCATAACTACACATTTAGAAAAAGAATGATCAAATTTCCATTGTTGCGGATGTAACGACAGATTTTCCAGTAAGCATACACCAAAATCAATAGAATTTTGTGGATAAGTAAACAAGGGTTTATACATAGAAAATGTTTTGCCAATAATGAATGTGCCGCAATCATTCACTACTATATTGTCTATTTTAATAACTTCTTTTTCACGTACACAATAGCAGTCAGAAATTTTATATGTACAAGTAGTTAATGTGAAATTTCCAACAAGCAGCTTTTTGAACTGGTGTCCTTCTATATTTTGGAATGTAGGTCCATCGCGATGTTCATATAAATACTGAAACGCCCCCTTTTTATTATTACTTATTTTAAAATTTGCATTGATTTCTTGCATTCTGTTACAGATCTGTTCTAAAGGTTTATATGGGGACTTTATTAATTTTTTCATACAACCTAAAAAACTTTCGAAAGGGAAAGCCGAAAAATTATCCAAAGGACCAAATTTATTGACGTCTTCACTTAAGTGACATAAAGTATGTACATTGTAAACAAAAAATTCTCTTCCATAAAGTTTTTCACAATGTTCGATAAAAACAGTCAGAAGCCTATGAGCGTATTTTACATCAAACTCTTTAATATGGGAAAACGATGCAAGTATTGAAATACCACAATGTAGTAATAAAAAGTGTTCATAAACAGCTAATGGAACATGTTTCTTAAGCACGACAGGACCCAAATAGAGTAAAAAGGTGCGAAATTCAGTAGCTTTCCAATTCGCTAATTCTGATAATGGCCGTGGTTTTCTATTTATTTCAATAGGCATATATTTTCGTAGCAAGACTAATTTAGAAGATATAAGCTTAACTGTTTGGCTTCTTAATCTTGTCTTCAAATCTCCCCCTAACCAAGTATTCAATAGTTTTCGTGTAACACCTAAGCACACACTATGCATGTAATCGATAGGAAATTGAGAAATAAGTCCAATTGGCAACTGAGTTAATGGTGATATTCCGAGGTGATGATCCTCATCTATTTGATTTAAAAATGAGCTATCTGTTCTTCGAGACGCCGAGGTACCTTTTAAAATTACACGTCTATTAACATATTCCCCCACTTCCGTACATTTATCGCAACTCGAATAGCCACCATGCGACTTTATGCACTTTATGTATGCCCTGGCAGGTGCATCACATATAAAGTTGTCGACTACAATAGAGTAGTGAATACTTTTGATATTTATGCCATTTTCTAAAACACAATTCAGTTCATTAATAAATTCATCCAAAAACCCAGCGAGAGGTATTGGTTTTGATTTTCCACAAAATATTCCTACAGGAAATGGGGAATAATTATTTTTAAGACTGTTAGTCACACGAGCTAAGATGGGCCAAAACTGAATATTTGAACTTCGAAAAAGAGGAATTCCATCTATATTAAAGCTAAGTTTTATCACCTGGCTAGGAAAATCTTCACATGCTAATTTATTTAAAGCCTCTACTAGACCTACATGACAATATGTTCCATTTTCTAATTCTTTGATATGACTCATGGCTGATGAAGAAACTTTTAATAAAGTGCGGCATTCTAAGGGTAACTCTGGATGAAACTTGGATAGTTTATGTATCAAATCAGTAACAATGGAATGTGGAATGTTAGATGATATTGCCCATTTCCGTAATGTCTCTTTTAAATCATCAGAGGAATCCTCGGAAGAATTAGAGCCTAATGAATTTGAGGATATGTAACTAGCAATGCCATATTTATGAGTTATATTAGAAGTTTCTTCAACACAGTCGCTAGGAGTATGCTCCAATATTGATGATGTTTGCGATACATTCTCAGGTAAAGTTACAGTTTCAGTGAATACCGATGTAGACACTTGACTTTCAGAAATTTGCTTTGGAAGAAAACCCTGCTTTATAAAACATTCGTTATCAGTAATCTGATCTAGCACTTGTAATTGTTCCTTAACAACTTTTTGTACACGCCTATATATCTGCCTTTCGCTGACAATATTTTTTTTTGAAATTTTGCATTTTTAAAAAATTTTTGAGTATATTTTACTTCCTTGTGTTTGCTCTCACCAATCTTTGAGGAACGTGCTTAAGCCAAATTTTTATGGAATCCTCAACTTCCTTGTCTGTTATGCCAGGACTATTTAATTTGACAGCCTCTAAAAAAATAGGTTTAGGTAAATATTCAGTGTTTCAGTATTTTATAATTTTAGTTCAAACTTAAAACTTTACTTACTAATTACAGCTTCCTTTAACAGTAAATTACCAAACGGAATTTTCCCAAGACGTTTTCCATAAAATGAATACTGCGTTGCCAGATCGTCAGTAAAAATTATTTTCAGGATTCGGTTCGTTTTGGATGTGCAATCTTTGCCACCTACACTGTTCAAATAAACAACCTACAAAAAAGATAATATTAGTATTGGTTTGTAGAAAAAAATATCACCTAAAACTTTTTAAAACAGTAAAAAAGTTTGAATCCCGCAGATAATACATATACAGGGTGTCCATAAATAATTCTAGGGCTGATTCTACGCACGAAAAATCTCGATATTTACCAAGTTAATAACCTCAAAATATTTGTTTTTTTAAATATATTTTGCCACGTTTTTAGTAGTGTACAAATTTTTTTGCCCATAATTTCCTGATACCCTGCATACCAGATTACTACATAATTTCGTATAAGAAAGATACTCACAACTGATGACAATTTTTCATTACATTTTAAATATTCTTCCACATGCTTAATGTCATCTAAATGAGTTAAAGGCAGCTGTACTGGAAAATCAGCAGGTATTGCGACAGTTTTCGATACATCCTTATTTTTGATGTAGTTTAAAATTTGAATGTTCTGCTCTTTTATAATATTAAGCAAAGTTAATATTTGGGTTCTGAATTCTAAAAAAAAAGATAGCCATTAAATTATATAAAAATAATACAATATACCAGAATAAATTATTTTTGAATTAATAGAATTAAAAACATTATTTTTTTAAACCATCTTTCCACATCTTTCTTTAAACGTGCTTAATTTTGACACTACTGGTATACTTAAACTACATTTTTTTTTCTTTTCGATAGCTCTTATTCATTCGGGCATCCCACATATTTCTTATATATGTACTCACCTAGCTCATCCCCACGTGCCCTAGGTATCCCATGGGATGTTTCGTTGTTAACAGGTCGGCGTAAATCACTTGTGCTTGCTTGTAGTGAATTAATTGTGGTTTCATTAGAAGGAGTGTTTTCCAATACAACTGACCTTTTAGTATATCCTTAAAAAAAAATTAGTTGCATGGATTAATATCTTAAGATGAAAACGTAGAAAAATTCTGAAAACTTGGACTTTTAAGGAGTAGGGAGTGCTGGCAAAAATACCTGTTCTTTTTGTTACAAATCTGAAAAAAAAATGGTTCGCTTTTTGCAAAAGATTCATACTTAAGCAAAAACTTACCCTTGGGTTATTACCGAGTACTCTAAGTGAAAGATTTTAACATATTTTCAAAAATGTTGATTTTTTTTATCAAAAATTTTCCAAAGAAAATTTTATTCACTTAGTGAACTCGGGAATAACGCAAAGAACATTTTTGCTTTATAAAGTTTTTGCGAAAAATGAACCATTTTCCTTTAGATTTGTAACAAAAAGCGTTATTTTGTGCCAGAGCTCACTGCTCCATAAGACTTTCGAAGGATATTTCTGTAGAATTTACAATAAAACAAAATACAATGGAAACATTTTAGTTCCCTTCGCCCCATTGATGTTACCTAATGTATGAAATTTTCACAATTTTCCTAAGTTTCCATTTCAAGATATTAATCTATGCAGTTCGTGGTAAGACACTTGACACATATACAAAAATTAAATTGAATAATATAAACATATCAGATAAGAAATGAAAATAACTTACCACTCTGACTTCCGCCAACTGGAGTCAGTTGTAAACTCAGTTGTCGAGTATCACATACTTCTTGCGAGAGCTCAGAAAACTGAGAACTTACAGCTACCTGTGTTCTGTTACAAATAGGTCTATCTTGAACTGCTGAATAGGGCTCTGATGATAAATTATTTGACGCTAAAATTAGTAAACACAATTAAAAGATTCAAAAAATAAAAAATTGCCAATCTGTATAATGCTAACGTGCTAAAAAATTATTTGTAGTTTTTCAAGAAAAAAAAATAAATATGATTTTAGAGTTTATAGACAGTAGGCAAAAAGAAGGTTGCAAAAAAATTACCGTTTTCATTCCATTTAATTAGAGGTGGGCGTTTTAATGACAAGTTGTCCTCGTCCTCTTCTTCACTACCACTACGGGAAACGAAACGTGATGGTTTCTTCAATTTGCGCTTCCTTTTATTTGAACATTCTGAATCTGTTGCTAAGTCAGAAGTTACTTCGGCTAGTTTTAATTTTTCCTCGGCTTTTCCTAAATTATCTGAAAAATGAAAAATAAATGTAGATGTACTTATAAAAGTAATGCCTCCTATTGAACTTGCGAGCTATTTTACATTTCACTCATTCGATAAAATATCATTTTAGCTAAGAGTGGGTAACTATTAAAAAGTTTCTTCAATTTTTACCTGGTGAAATTTCATTCAAAAAAGTTTGAGGCACTTGAAAAAAGTGTATAATAGGATAAGCAAATGGCGAGGCAAATGGAGATCTGCCAAAATTTATTATTTACCTTGTTTCAAAAAAAAAACGGAAAAATCTGAACAAATTAAATGTAAATTGTTTTTTTAGCCAATACTTAATAAATATTCACAATTCCACTCCAACAAATCAACAAATTTAGATATTTATACAAAGATTGCAAAAACCTAACCTAACCTAGGTAACTTAGGTATCTATTTTTAGGTTAAGTTAGATAAAGAAAAACCAACCTGTTTCGTAGAATTGTCGGCTAATTTTATAAAGATTCCATTTTGTCGTGTCAGGTTCCTGGAGTGATTGTAAAGCTTGTTTATAAACTTTTTGGTTTTTTGTTGATGGCCAAAAAACCTCTTTTTTCCTTGGAGTAATCCAGTTGGAAGCAACAACAGCTAGACCGCCACCATCGTTCTCCTCAAACTCAATTAACATATAAGACATCTACGGTCAAAAATCAATGTTTACTTTCAAGAAAGTAATAAATATTTTTCATATTTGTTTGAATTGTAGTTCTTCCGGATGATTCCTGCGTCGATAACACTTGCTGTTTCAAGCTTCCGCGTCACAGTCTCACAAGCTGACAGTCTCAGTGTAGGTAATCGTCACTCCCCTGAGGATGTCCTATATAATTGTGGATGAAATCTCGGAACAGCAAGTTTCACCGATGCAGGAGTCTTAGGAAAAAACTACACTTTCATCGTATAGGTACAGCCTGTGAAAGTCGAGGTGAAAGTTTCCAATCAAGAATAGTTTTATCAGATTGAATATTCTGATAAATGGCCAACGTGAGCAAATTTTATAGCGATTTTTATTTTAACTGCACTTGTGTTCTCAGGGCACAGTGCACCTCCTCAAGACAAAGACTTGTCAACCTGACTATAACTTTTTATATTTATTTTCCTCGAAAAACAGAATAGACTTACATTGAAAGAACAGAAGGTCGATTTCAGGTTCAGAACACAAAATATTATGTAAAAATAATATCCCTTGCGACACTAACGTTTTTACAATGGCCAATGGCGGCCAAGGGACAGTGGACACGCTACTCCACCGGAGATAACAGGAAAATACTTTTCTATCTATACTAGATAGGTAACTAATTTGTTCTCAGTGCCACACAACGGCAAACTATGCACCACAAATCATACCATATACATCTTCTGCAATCTGCTGAACTGGCGCGCACGTGTAGGCGACGGCGTGAATAATCGGAAAAGGCACAGGGCAGTAGTGGGGCGCACAGGAAAACGAAAAAAGGACGTGGCAGGTGATGGCGGCGCGGGTGGAGTGCGGGTCTGGATCACAAAACTGACAAAACAAGCAAGCGGGATGGCCTGGCAGCGCGGCGGTCGGCTGGCGCAGGCGCACCGCGCATTACGCATGTTGCCAATTTTCTAAAGGTTCATTTCAAATGTAACAGTTTACTAAAAAACCATTCTACAGTAATTTTGTGCCATATTAACCCTATTATTTGGTATTCAGGTAAATATTTTGGCAAAATAACATTGCCTTGTCATGTTTTTTAAACAAAAAAGTATTTATTTGGTCCAAAAATAGAGATTTGGCAACGCCACGGCTATGCTACTCTGAAAGGCCGGCGATTGGGGGATAGTGATCACATGACATAATCCTTCAAATTTTTGGCGCGCTTGATGACGGCACGTGAGGAATATACTGCGTTTGAAAGAAAATATTTTTCTTGCAATTAATTGTAGACAATACATTAATAATTACATTTTGTTTGAAAGTAAACAGAGATCAATCTTGCCATAAAAAATACCTACCTAAATTAAAATTTTATAATAATTAATAGTAATAATAACAATACCATAATAGTTGGTAGCAAGTTTTTATTTAAATTAACGTCATTAAATTTAATAGTAAATCACGTCTCTTTGTCGTCACTATTGAGTCGTCTATAAAACGTCTTAAATTTGACGGCAATGCGACGTCAATTTTTCGTCATCTGACGTCGCGCGACGAAACTCACCAAAAAGAAACGTCAAAATGACGTCATCGTGTTGCTTGGGACGTAACGTGAAATTAACTGTTCTGTGAAAAAAAATCGACAAAATACATTTTATTACACATGTGTTCAAATGAATCCAATCCATTTAATTTTTGTTTTCGGAATTGTAATTCATATTTCGTTATATCTTTTTTAGATTCATACGCACGAGGAATCGAGAAAGTTAAATTAGCCTAAAAATTTTCAGATATTGAAAGCACATCTGATTCCGAACACCACAAAAAAGCGAGGCACGATCGTGCTAAAAAAGTCCCGAAAGATTCTTCTGTCTCCGAAGACGAAGAATGTGACGATAAATCTAACTGGAGAAACACAAAACTGCTAGGCTACCTTTACCACCTAAAATTCCATCAAACTTTTCTTCACATAAAGCTACACCGCTATCGCGGCATGACTTCGACAAAGTATCTTCAAAACCGACAATGACTTCGAAACAAAATTCATCTACCACTACAGTTTCATCTCACTCGACACTAGAAGGAGATCATGAATTAACAAAGCAAGTGCATCGTCTGCTTTCAACGTACTCCACAGATATTGGTTAGTAATATAAGATTTTGCTGTTCTGTTGTAATTGAAAAAATATATAAATTACCTGTATCAATTTATTTATTATAGAACTGAAGAAAGAAATTTTGCGTAAGCTAAATCAAATGAATATAAAGCTGGATAGCATTGACGAGCGTTTGCGTATTATCGAAGAGAGAGGTTGTGGTGAAAATGATCGAAATATGCAGCTTCATCTGGACGACATCATATCATTACCCTTAAAATCTCAAGAAGATTTTGAACTTCTCGAAAATGATCTGGTTGATAGAGATTTTTACAAAAGAATGGTAAGCATTGACAATTTTTCATCTAGATAATTCTGCTCTGTGAGCTTTTGAATGTCTCCATTCAATACTGTAAAGATGACTATAGAGGCATCCAAATCACAGGTTTGTGTGATACTTCAAAAATGTAGAAATTTTCAAATAATAACATTTCTCACTTTCGTTAGGTACTTTTTTTACACAAAATTGGTGGAAAAGATTGCCATGATTTGACATTTAATATATTGAAGCGAACCATAACAAATCCAGTGGCTATTCTTTACTCTTGCCCATACAGCACTGAAATATTGCAGCAATATTGTAGAAACATTGCGTCGTAAGATAGCAATATTGCAGCGAGATTATGAAATATTGCTGCAATATTGCTACAATGATGCAGCAATATTGAAATGTCCGATCTTCGCAATATTGCGTTGCAATATTCCAACAATATTGCGCTAAAATATTTTAGCAATATTGGTTCGAAAATGTAAATTTAATTTTTATTAAGCCTTGAATCCACGATGTTAGAACTCGATCAGAATTTTAATTACTCACACAGTGATTGAAAACTCGGACCGAGTTCTACCACCGTGGATATAAGGCTTTATAGGAATTCCTTTCAAATAAAAAGAACTGCAGTTCCAAAATATCACACGTATATTTTTTATATTGTTTTATAACTATGTTAATATATAATAACTGTAGTATCTGGCTATATACATATAATATACATATACAGCTACATTTGTACTTGAGAATTCATAAATCTATTCCTTATCTTGTTCTTCTACCATAGCTTTCCCTAGTGCATGCTCCTGATTCGCCTTCCGTACCCTTCTTATTTTAGCTTGCGCTAACCAGTTGCCAATTTGTTTTAATATTTCATTACTGGTGCCATTTGAAAAACGACTAAGAACTGCTTCTGCAATGAAAATATAAATTATTTCTTAATATCGAACATGATCATGATTTTACGACGTATAGAACTTACTTATTATTACTTCAAGTATGAGTGATTCTTTAAAGGATCGTTTTCCTTTGCGACCATACACACTAAACAACTCCGCCAGTTCATCAGACATTATTTTCTTCATAATGCCGCTTATAACTGCATTAAAGTCGTCTCCTCCAATGGTTTTTACCATTTTAACCTATCATATATTCCATATTATGTATTGTTACCTATTATGTCCGATAAATCGTTTGAGCACAAGTTATCATTTTGCTAACTCTACAATCTTATCTCAAACACGTCTTTCACATTTTGTACTTACAGAATATTTTCATATTTTTAACTTTTATACGTTTTTACAATTTGATAAGTATCGATTCATGTAAATTTATGGTGATGAATGTTGAAAAAGGTTTCAATCAGACAGAGCCTCAATAAATTAAATAAAATCAAAAGAAATTGTAAAACAACTAACGATGCGATTTAAAAAATCTTGATTGGCCAGCTCTATTTCAAATTGCTGAAGTTGCGTTATATCGCGTAGTGGCAAATTTACGTCTTCAACGGTATTTTGATCGCCAATAGGAATAAGCCGCTCTTCTAATATTGCGAGCTTTGCATTTGTGCTGCGTACTTGGTAAAGTAAAAGGTTTTGTTTCCTCAATATTTCTTTCAGAAAACCTGCAAACGAAATAAAATATTATATATAATTAATAAATACGATAAACATCGTTATTTTCAAAATACCTTTTATTTCCTCTATATTGTTATTTGTTTGAGCACGAGTAAATGATGAGCAGTGTTCATTTTCCGAGAAAAATGACCCCTCGCGAATATTTCCTAACATGGATGAGTGATGGGCAATTGGTTCTGTTGTACAAGTATATCAGAAAAAAATTAATAAATTATATTTATTGCAAGAAACACACATAGATGTATTTTCTGTAGAAATACCTTTCTGTGATAAATGCACGTCCGGGGTATTAGAGTCACTTTTCGCGTCAAAGCTAGCATTTCTCTCCTTTACAACAGGCATATTTGAAATTTTCGGGCCGGATGATCTTTTACGGTCATCATTCTTTGGCCTCAGAGTAGAAGCTGGGAACGTTGACAAAATAGTTTCTTCGAAATCCATGTTTTCTTCATCCGAAGAAGACAATTTGCGCTTTGCCTGTTCACGTCTTTTAAATTTCAACTTGATTTTATGCCTCTCTTTTTCATTATCTGATAATGCGGAATCGTTTATATTGGATGTATCCTCGGCCAAAACCAGTTTTTCCATGCCTTTTTCGTAGGTAGCTGCGTTATGTATCAAATTGAAGAAAGGCAAACATTCGAAGTGTTAGTTAATACTTTCAAAAAATTACTTCACTAGCAATTTTCCTGACAGTAATAAACTGTGTACCTGCTGTCCCAAATATTTTCTTAACCTCAACAACTGACCAATCCTCATTGTCTTTTGGCATAAGTTCTTTAATAATTGCTTTATTTAAAAATAATTGAGTTTTCAAATGATCCGGCCAAATGCATGATATATTTTTGTTTAAAATCCTTAACCAAGCTGTAGGTACCAGCTGCAATCCACCATCGAACTCTACAATGGAATATTTGCTCATCTTGAGATCTGCATTTATTGCATATATTTGCTTGATTATCTGAATTTGTTTCTATTTCGGAATACCTTTTCCATAACTGCTCCAATGGTTTCTCGTTTTTTCTCAGAAGCTTTTTTATAGAAGACATAAAATTCTCAAATCGGAAAGCACTGAATGAGTCCAGAGAGCCATAATTCCTTACGTCATTGCATAAATGTAATAAACCGTGTACGTTATGTGATACAAATTGCTCGCCGTACAATTTCTCAAAAGACGTCACAAAATGAACCAGCAAAAGCTCAGCATATGATACGTATTCATCGTCTTTGCACATAATTGGGTTTACTAAGATCGTTATAGCTACATGCAATGTCAGGAAATGTTTATATACATCACTTTTGACGATATTCTTTAATGCCAATGGTCCAGTGTACAATAGAAAAGTTCTCAATTCTGTAGCTTTCCAATGTCGAAAATCAGAGAGAGCTCGTGGTCTTCGATTTAAATCATTTGGCACCGTATTCTGTAGTTGAAGAAGTGATGTTGAAATAATATTGATTTTTCTAACGGGTAATCGAATTGAGAGGGGTCCTGATTGTACCCAAAGTAGAATCAACTTTTTTACTACACCTAAACATACTAAGTGCATGTAATCGAGGGGAACGTTTGTTACTAATCCGAAGTGTGGTACTTCATTCAGAATAGAATTTTGTAATTGATAATCTTCATGGTAACAATTATTTTTGAATTCGTCGTCCGTTCTTAAACTGACATTATTATTCTGATTTTGTGGAAAGCAAAGTCTGTTGTTCACACGTTCTCCTTCTATTGTGCATTTAGTGCAACTATAAAATCCAGCATGACCTATGACACGTAAGACAAAAGATTTCGCTGGAGTATCGCATATCAACGCCCGCAACCTTATTTGTACGCTTTCTCCATTTTTAACGTATTCGTTAGTAATTAGGTTTTTTAAATCATCTATTAATTGCCGTAGAAATGTATTACAATCGCTCGGTTTGGTATTTCCGAAATATGCTCCTGCGATATATACTTTTTGGGACACATCGTTCGAGAGTAGTATGGGCCACAGGGAAGCATTAGAAGATTTTGATATTGGCAACCCATCAATATTTAGGAGTAAATTAATGTAGGAAACATTATCACTGATGTTTGCTAACATTTTTTCAATTACTCTAGAGACACCAAAGTAGCAAAATTTTCCATCTCCTAAAGAAATTACGTCACAATTCTTTGGCGTTTGTAACAACGTTCTGGTATCTTTTGGAAAATCACAGTCTGTGAATTTGTTAAGAATACCAAGCAACGAGTTACATGCATTGTGAGTAATATTATATGATACAGCCCATGATGCTATGGATTGTATAAAATTAGTAGTTTTATCATTATGTTCTTCTTCTTCCACATTCTTATCTTCATCATAAACATTGGTGCGCAAGTGATCGCTCATAAAATCATGATTTACATTTAATTCTGCATAAGCGTCAGTGTCAACGTGATTAATGCAACTATCCTGAGAATTTTTATCATTTTCTGGATAATCTAGACTTGTGCTTGAATTGCTATGTAATGTACTTTTTTCTTTTGTTCCGAAATACTTTTTTGCGTATTGAAAACGCGAACGTATTTTTATTTCTTCAATCTCCTCTTTAGTTTGTGCTTGAACCAATCGCCGTATTTGCCTGTCTGATATTTTTCCTTTAATTTTTCTCTGATTAGCCATGTCCAATTTTTTAGCATTTACATAAAATTTAAAATCTCTAGTTTTAATTTTAAGTTATCCATACCATACGAAAGGTAACCCTGTTATAGAAAATTGATAGAAATAAATGAAAAAAATTATTCGGCAAGTAACAGAGAATTATTTTTCATAAACTGGAAGACGTTAAACTGATAGAAGCTATGTGTATCTTATTATCTCATCAGACTTACCGTGAAAGTATAATTAGGTTATGTTAATCCATTTTATTCGTACCAATATAAATTATAGTAACGCACTATTAGTAACTTTTTACATGAAGAATTGCAATAGATAAAAATGTATTACTTAGCGAGTTTAATTCTCATCTATGTATAGTAAAGCAAGATCGTTCTTATTCACTTTTATTGCAAATTCCGCACGTAACACCTCATGTAACCATTCGTAGACAGGGTTATAAAACAGCGAGAACCAAAGCTTGCCTATTGCGATGATTTGCACGCCACTCGTTGGATATATGCAGTACTAAAGCATAATATTGCAGGAAGTTTGCAGCAATATTGCAGCGCAATATTGTACGGACATTGTACTGCAACATTGCAGCAATATTTCGCTACAAGATGAAAGATTGCAAGATTCCTGCAATATTGCAGCAATATTTCATGCCGTGTGGGTGGGCTGGAACGAAAACCAAAAAATCATTTAAAGACTCCCTTGTGTGTAAATGCATTATGCGTGAGTGTTATTTTAATCATTGTTCTCTTCAAGTAAGCTTGTATTGTGTGCTCTCCCCAATGGAAACTGTTCTTCGACTTTTAACGAGACTTCTATAAACTATTTAAAACATTTCTTTATCAGAGCTATAAACTAGACATTTCATGATTAAAATAATTGGACATATATAAAATAATCAAATAAGCCTGGTTTCTCGATATTCCAGATAAAATTTATCTTTTAATTTTATCGATTAATTTTGCTAGAAGGACAAATTTTACCTGAAATATGGAAATACTCAATTTAAGCAAAATAATTTTTCAGTAATAAAGTGTGTTTTAGAATCTATACGTTATGAAAATAATTATACGGAGAAAGAAATTACAGAATTAATTTCTAAGTGGCTCGTACAAGCGAAGCTAAGGAATGACAGAGAGACGTAAATTTACCAAACCAATCGAATTCATTAACAACAATTAAAGTTTGGTCTACAATAGTCAGAGTAAACGTAAACTTATTCGTATGAAGTTAAGTAATACGAAATCCTGTAAGTGATTACAATTAATATCATTCAATGAGTATTGTGAAACGTTACACAATTATGCAATTTTATAGCTACTTCCGTAAGATTCCTTTTACGCTTACGGTTATTGCAGACTAAGCTTCAAATAATTTTCAAGTACATATTTGGCAGCATACAATATATTCAACTCCATTTTAATAGAAAGTAATGACTTATTGTTTTGAATACCTCATCTTGTATATAACTACGTATGTATATTTACAGACAAAAACTGCTTCGTACTCAGTCTATTAGTAGCAAACCTACAGAAGACTTTGAAGATGAAAACAATAATTAACTGCGGATTGTCAGCATGCCTGTTTATTTCCATAGCTCCCAAGATTATGTTGATTGACCACTAACAAACAGAAGAAGTTATCAGAAATCAAAGGTTGGACAGAAAGGAACATGGGTTATTGTTCTATAAATTTGTTTTGAATCTCAAAATATGAATTAATTTTTATTTTTGTTATATTAATCTCTAATATATGCAAAACTTGTTAGCTGTGATGTACTAGTTAACATATGCGTTTACGTATATTTCTTCATTATTATATAGTTTTCAGAATTCCGTATTAAAAATATAATTTATATTCATTCGCATATGTCCTATGATCACCATCCTCGAAATCATATAGGGCGGGTTGTAACTACTTGGTTTAAACTCAGTTTTAACTTGAACCACGTTTGAACTGACAATGAGTTTACATCAAAATGTACCTACGACATTATGCGTGACACAAAATATACCAAGAACGGCGGTTCAAGCTGAACCGGCTCTGAACCAAATCGTTACAACCCGCCCATAGAATAATATCACTATTCGATACTTCAGAAATATTCCTGAAACATCTATGAAAGCTTTCATTTAGCTACCATTTTCATTTCTCATATGTGTCATATATGTTTCAGGAATATTTCCAAAATATCTCAGCTACATTGCAGGATGATTACAAATGTAAGAAAGGCGGACATTTTGACATCTCTGAGATATCTCTGAAATATCTCAGAAACCTTGCGAAACATATCTGAAATCCTTCCAATCCTTCCAATGTAATATTTCTGAGAGATATCTGCAAGAAATCTGTGCTGTGTGGGTATAAAGCAGTACGTATTGTAAATAGTAATAATATTAGGGGAGAAATGCATTGAAACCTACAAAAAATGCTGTACCTACCTACATTCGGATCACGCACGGCTCACCGTAGCTCACGCGGAAATGACGATGACGATAAGAAGTATATATAATAAGTCAAGTCGAGTAATTATGTATATATACATCGCAATTGTAGTACTATATATAACTGTATTATAATAATTAAATTTTATTTATTTAAAAACATATCAATTTTTTGAAACGTGTTAGTAAAAGAACCTATTCAATTATTTTTTAAATGAAGGAAAATCATGCTCTATCTCCATAAATGGACGTCCATAGAATATCCAAATTAGAATATTCAGTGGATATCCATTACATGTCCATGGACGTACGGACATAAAATGGACACAAAATGGATATCCATTGGATGTCCGGTGCTATTTGGGTACGACCTATCGGTCCGCGAAAGGGGATACCATATTTACAAACGGAGCTCGCAGTGGCCTGCGACTCAGATCCCCTGTCCATCACGCAATAAAGGTGTTTATAATCTCGCGAATAGAAACCACGGTGGCCTGCGACTTATTTAACTTATCACGCAGTCTTCGACGTTCTCGTTCTTTTTCTCTATTACAATCCATCTATACCTTACTTGCTTAATAAAATGACAATAATTAGAGGTTAATACAAAGAGTTTGAATGCGCCGCCAAAAATCTAGTAACTTCCAAAAGTTATAGGGATTTTAGGTCAAGTCTGGATGCAGACGCGACACCTTCCCCCTTATGAAAAAAAAATGTTTTACAAAACATTTTTTTTAAATTATTCCCGTGAATAATTTTAAGGCCTTAATTTAACGTCAAATCTTAATATAATGTGTCAGATCTTAATATAATTCCAAATTTTAATGTAATTTCAAACCTTAGTATAAGTTTCCAAAATATAGAGATTATTATTCTAGGTTAGTCCGTGTATTTTCACGATTTTCACCAATGTTATCTAGTCCGGTGAGAGCTAATTTTTGCTTATTCGCATGAACAATTTTCTCTTAACGCTATTTAGTAAAATCTCAAACTCAAGGAAATTACAATAGTCATTATTCTACGTTGATTTGTTGGTCTTCATTGATATTATTTGATCTAATGAAAGCTAACCTTAGCTTATTTGTATGGACTATTTTTCTCTTAACACTATTCAACGCAAGCTTTGCATTCAATTTACCATGCATCCGTACAATCTCGAACGGTCCAGACTATATTCAAATTTTGACATTTTCGGTTCTCTTTTTTTAAAGGTATACGTGATCTCCTTCGTGGAGTTCATTTTTATCGTAGTATATTTTACTTTTTCCCTTAGGCTTTTCTAAATTTTTCACAGCGGTTGCCTGAGTCATGAAGATCCTAACGAAAAGATCATCCAGATATTAGACGAAAGTAGGGACACTTGCTCTCTAGCAAATTCAGAAGAAATAACAGCCTCCACGCCGAAAATCAACTGTGAGAAGTAAAGCCAGTGGCTTCGTAAACCGAAATTTTATATGAGAAAATTCCAAAGCGGATCCATTCGTCCCAATCACTTTTGTTACAGAAGTGTTTCAAATAATCTATGAAGACACGATGGTATACGCTCCAAGGATCCAAGTGATTTGTGGTGAAAAATGTAGTGAAAGTGAGTTTTTGAAGTTTAAAAATGTTTGCAACGTTTTTGAGAATTTACCAGTGAAGAAGATACTTCCCAAATTGATATAATACCACGAGGGTAATCAAAACGAATGATAAATTGCTCGACTAGTACGTGAGTAAACTGTAACTGAATTAATATAGAAAGAGAGATAACGTCAGAATATTTTGAGGTTATCCTGGATAATTATCCTGGAAAATAATGATTTCCCTTTTAATAAGAAGATAACGATTTCCTTTTTCGTTTAGTTAGAAGATAACGACTTCCCTTTTCGAATATCACGGGAGAAGACTGTTATGAAATACTTAGAATAGTTGGAGATATTTCTCAGAAGATTTCCTACTTCAACCCATTGAAATAAATCGAATTCGGAGTTGTTTACAGAGATGCTGAAACTTTTTACACCTTGGTGGTCCATTAATAATCTCAAAGATTTACAGGACATTCGAAGATAATTTAGAAAGGTGTCTGTTTGAGAGATGTCATGAAGAATTAAGTGAAATATCAAATCGTCACACAGCTCAGTGCGAATCCTTTTCAATCTTTCAAGAATTTTTCCTCAAGCAATATAGTTGGTCCATTGAAGTGGAAAATAATAGGGAAAGGTTTTGGGATGTCTGACGATTTGTCTGAATTTACTTTGTTTGTGGTGAAGATATTGGAATCAATCTGACTACGTTTTATAGAGGTCAATCCTAGGTTATTTCCCTCGTCGGTGGCAGCTGAAGCACCCATCTGGTCCGAGGTCACTTCCTGGACCTATATAACCCGGCTTTCAGGGAGGCATGCTCAGCTGATGTGCCACGTCCTAAGCTATTTCCCTCGTCGGCGGCAACGGAAGCACCCAACAGGGTTAGAGGTTTCTTACGTAAAGAAGTCATAGCCGGAGGGCGCCTCACTAATGTGCCACGTTTTAAGCTATCTCCCTCGTCGGTGGCAACGGAAGCACCCATCTGAACCAGAGTTCGCACATAGGAACTGTCAGACCGTATGTCCAGTGAGATTTGCTTAGCCGGAATGCCACGCCTCTTCACTCCCCGGGAAGAGACCTCCAACAGGTCGGCAACCGAGTGGAGCCCTAATTCTATTGGTAAGTCATCTTCGTCGGCAGTAAAATATTCACTGTCATAGTCTGAGTCAGTCGTGTCAGATTCTATTTTACTTGTTTGAAAATAATTGACCTCTTCTTCGTTAAGTACCAAGCTCCCGCGCGCCAGGAACAAGGCACCCATTAATTCTTCATTTTGATAGAAATTTCTGTCTGCATCCGATACCAGATTCTCATTGAAACAAGGAAGCGGTTATTCGTCTACGTAGTCGAACACCTCTTCAGAGTTTCGGGATAAGCGGTATCTTCATTTACATTTCCCGTCAGAAAGGTGAAATGTTCAGGTAAATCAGAAGCATCAGGATTGGTCAGTTTACTGGATATCAGCAGTGGAATTCATTTTTCCAGGTTCGTATACGATATTATAATCGTACTCATTAAGATGAATTCGTCAACTAACTAACGTCGAGATGGGGTCTTTTGCATTATGCAATCAGACCAAGGGGCGATGATCAGTAACAAGGGTAAATTGATAACCCCACAGATATAGTCGAAAATGTTTAATAGTGAAAAGAATCGCCAAAAGTTCCCTTTTTGGTTGTATTGTAATTGATTTCAGAATCCTACAATATGCCGATGGGGTATCCCGACTCAGGACTGTGCAGAATGCATACTTAGAAGAATTGGTTGTCCCAACGATAGGTTCGGAGAATTTAAGAAATTAAGGAAGCGGCTTGGAACACAGCATTTTACAAAGGACTTCGAAGGCATCCTGAGCAGACTAGGTAGGTCCAGATAAAGGGATTCCCCTCTTTAATAATCTAGTAAAAGACTTGGCTATTTTCACCATATTCTTGATGAAGCGTCTATAATACTTAACGAGACTAAGGAACTGTTTAATATTTCTTCGTTCTGGGAACCGAAAAATTTCGAATGACCTTAAGTTTGCTAGAATCGGGTTTCACACCTTTATCGATGATTTCGTGTCCAAGATAAATTAAGTCATGCCGTATAAAATGACATTTTTTAGTTTGGAGTGTTAAACCAGCGTCTCACAACCGTGCAAGGAGGACTTAAACTTTTGAGAATGTTCTTCGAGAAAGAGAGATCATCCATATACACAACCAGCTTGATACCCTGAAGACCCGATAGTACCACATCCATCGTCCGTTGAAACGAAGCCGGGGCGTTCTTCAAATCAAAGGGTATTTTATTGAAATTAAAAACCCAAAAGTAGTAGAAATGAAGCTACATGTTTAGATTTCGGAATTAACTCTTTTATGAAATTTATATTTTTCAGATTACTGAGGTCTGCTCTCAGCGCTATATTCGGTGGATCCGGCTTATGCAATAATAATCACGTCCCTCGCGTTTAAATAATTTTTATCTCGGTCGCGCTCACGACTAAAATCATAATTACGCCCCTATCCGCGTCAGAAATTGAGTTCACGCTTTCAACCACGATTTCATTCAGAGGGGTTAGGATCATCCCGTCACGAACATTAATTGGCGTTAGAATTAAGCAAATGATTCATATTAAAACTCCACTTTAATTTTGATTTGATTTCCGTGTTCCATAAAGATA
Organism: Xiphydria camelus; assembly: GCA_963678675.1. Classification (NCBI taxonomy): domain Eukaryota; kingdom Metazoa; phylum Arthropoda; class Insecta; order Hymenoptera; family Xiphydriidae; genus Xiphydria; species Xiphydria camelus. Next base: position 14,968,635 of record OY783196.1, read on the forward strand.
ATGCGAACGTTCTATTGTTTCCTGTTCCACTCAATCAATAGCATCTTCTATGGACGTCGGTTTTTCTTTTGATAAAAGTGTACTCATTAAAGGGTCGCGCAGTCTACGCGCAAAGCAAGTGACGGCTGTGTTATTTAATAATATTTTAACCCTGACGGCTTGCGAGATTCATTGTACTTCTCTTTAGCTGCTTCTAATCCGCGCTTCAGGACTTCAAGAATTCGCGCCCCGAAATACTCAACATTTTCGGTTTCATTTTGGGAAAGTCTACGAAGCTCGTCATGCACCAAATTGACATCGAAAAACCGAGAAAAAGCAGCTTTCAATAGGGTAATTAAATCATTTAAATCATCTAGTGAGTGACGATTTGACAAAAGTTGGTCACTAACTTTTGATCTTGCTGCATATGAGCATCTGCGATTTTACACTATTGAGTGAATTTAGTTAATTCCAGGGATTTCCCATCAAAGGAGGGTACAAGCCCAGGTAGCACACTAACGTCGAAATGACGTTTTTTGAAGGTCAGTTCTGACGTCAGATGACGAAAAATATGACGTCATTTTAACGTCGCAAAGACGGCTTAATTGCACATCCACACGACGTCAGACAAATCACGTAATAATGACGTTCTACCGTACGTTGTGAAGACGAAAAAAATGACGGTCCTAAAAGGTTAGGTCTGACGTACACCCGGCGTCTCGGATTATGTCGCTGGTGACTTTTTTTTAAATGTTATTTTTAAACGTACTAACCAATGAACAATTAATCTCATGCCCTCATTAGCTACGGTAGTGTCTACTCTCGTTAATAAAAGCATGAGAATTGATTAATCATTGGTTAGTACGTTTAAAAATAACATTTTAAAAAAGTCACCAGCGACAGAATCCGAGACGCCGAGTGTATATCTTTTCATCGTGAGCGGTCACCCATCCAGCTAGTGCCTGCACTTTTCGCTGCTTAACTTCGTTGATCGGTCGGTGTCCTCGAGTCCTCATCTGCTGCGCGCTCCTGTGGTTAAAAATATTATTACTATGTATTAGTGTTCATATATAAAGTTTGATGAATAAATGTATATTACTTTTCAATAAGAAAGAGCTTGAAAAAATAAGATTTTATAATTGTATTATTCTTTTCTCAACATTTTTCTAAATTTATGATTGTATCTTTTGATAAATATTCTTGTATAGACGCAAATTGATACTAATATCAATTTGCGTCTATGCAAGAAATAAATAATAAATAAATATAAATAAATAAATAAATAAATAAATAATTATATGAATGTTTATTCATCCTACATTAATTGATTGTCTTTCATTTACTTTAATAATCTGTGCTTTTTAATAAACTGTATAGTTTATAACTTGCTCAACATACTCTGGAGACTAAATGAAATAATTTATTGATTTAATAATTGAACAAATTACAATTTTTGTCCATTTATTAACAAATAAATTTTAAAGTCCCTATATATGCAGGAGACGGAAATTTTTCTAAGTCTTGTTCGTCATTAAAAATGACGGAAAAGTTCCGTCAAAAAGACGTTTAATTTTGACGTCCAAGGTACGTCGTAAATATGACGTCCCTGCGACGTTAATATTACGACAACTGACGTCTGAAACCCTATACTGACCAAAAAATGACGTCTGAGACGTTATTCTAACGTCAGTGTGCTACCTGGGAGCTCACCGGCCAATTTCAGAGTCAAATAAGATGTGTAAATTATTGTTTCGATCTAGGTGATGCCACTCGATGATGCCTCGCTCGACGAATGCGAAACTATCGGAGGGTTACTTTCGGTCAAATTAATATGCGAAGAAACGGATTATTGGAGCTCAGAGGTACCCTCATTCACAATCAGGAATGGACCACTCATTCGAGATGTCGGATGTAACATTTTTGCAGTATTGTTCGACTTACGTTTTTTCCAATTACTATATGACAGCAAAATTATCTTTGTTGTGTTCCCGGATCACGGCGTTGTTCACGACTTCCTGAGAATCCTCGGGTTGCCACCTGGTTGCGGATCTCCGGGTTGCCGTCTCGTCGTTGATTCTCCGGGTTGCCATCTCGTCGTTGATTCTCCGGGTTGCCGTCTCGTCGTTGATTCTCCAGGTTGCCGTCTCGTCGTTGATTCTCCGGGTTGCCGTCTCGTCGCTGGGTCTCCGGGTTGCCGTCTCGAATTTTTCTCTCAGTGAACGGATTTTTCAGTTTCAGTGTTTTTTTTTTTATTTTCGCGCGTGTGGTCTCCGTGGAAGTTTGCTTATGTGGTCACTTGAGCCACCCCCTCTGGCATTCGCCCGCAGTTCCCGGGAAAAACCACACACAAATAACCCGGGAAAGAGGGGTGCGTCTTTCACTTAGTTTTCCCGCACTTCCCAGCCGGCATTTTTTTTAGTTTTCTCTTTTTAAAATTTTAATCGTCCCTTTTTTAAAATTTTAACATCCCACCGCTGTCACCAAAATTTGTTGCGTGCCGGGCTGGTCTTCTTGGTGCGTTTGTAGGGGGCAGGTCCGTGCCCGTGGAGTGCTGAACCACTCTGCTCGGAAAGAGCGGGATCGGGAGATAAAGAGTTTTATTGCAGGTGGAGAAATGAAAACTCTTAATCCAAGAATTAGGTGATCACCAATGAATTATATTTTAACACATAGTTGGAATATAATTTGTCGTTATAAATCGGTATCTGAGTGCCCCTCGAGCGGCAAAGTGCATCCTTTTAAATCAAAAGTCCCCGCCTCTCGGTAACAACGGGGAACCAATCAAATACTCAGCGCTAATGTGGGGAACCAATCTGATACTCGACGCTAGTCGTAGTCAAGGACTCTACTCCCACTTTCTTCGTCTACGCACAATGATCTAATCCACGCTCCACGCGTCCACGTGCGAAGAAAGTACACATCGACCCTGATTCTGGCGCGCACAATCCCACGCACTCGAAAGAAAACATGCCCCCATCGACCGTGGGTCTACCGCGCACGAACTCCCGCAATCCGAAGCGCGTATCGATGACAAATCTTATGCGCGCACGCCTACGTGACTCAAAGAAAGGAGAACTGTTCTTGCTAGCTAAATTAACTACGACCTATCGGTCCGCGAAAGGGGATACCATATTTACAAACGGAGCTCGCAGCGGCCCGCGACTCAGATCCCCTGTCCATCACGCAATAAAGGTGTTTATAATCTCGCGAATAGAAACCACGGTGGCCTGCGACTTATTTAACTTATCACGCAGTCTTCGACGTTCTCGTTCTTTCTCTCTATTACAATCCATCTATACCTTACTTGCTTAATAAAATGACAATAATTAGAGGTTAATACAAAGAGTTTGAATGCGCCGCCAAAAATCTAGTAACTTCCAAAAGTTATAGGGATTTTAGGTCAAGTCTGGATGCAGACGCGACACGACACAAGAGTCGCTGGGAGTCGTGTCTGCTAGTGTGCTGACTGCACATGCGCGTAGTACGCTACTAGAGGCTGGTCAAATCCGAAGTACTTAGTAGGTTGTGACATTACGTCACATTCTCATAGAGCGACGGTTCTTTGGACAAGCCTACACGAACGACGATCGCCTTGTTTTCCGTTGTAGAACGCGGGCTGTTCAAGGAGCCTTCGAATTAAGACTTGCGTATGAGAAATCCCCATCATTAGCATATCTCCCTTTTCCGCATAGATTCTTGTAGAGAAATGGTCACTCTAGGGATGAGGTAGGGTAGGTAGGAGGAAAGCAGATACGGCGACTTTCTCACGGCCCGAGAACAACGGGAGCCAAGGCTGCGACTTTCTCACGGACCGAGAACAGCGGGAGCGAAGGCTGCAACGTCTCTAAGGCCCAGGAACAATGAGGGGCTATAAACCGATTTTTTTAGTCCCTTCGCAGAAAACTCTCGCCAACGCAGGACCCGCGCATTCGAGACAGGACGCATCGACACATCTGGAAGACGTTACGGCACCCGACGTCTTCGTCCTCGAGGAAACACCCCTTTTCTCGAGGACTCACCCCGATTGGACATCGCACGAGGCACACCCACCGGAGCATCCCCTTCCCGGGCGACGCCGAGAGGGATTTGGAACGCTGGAAGATTTTTTGGGGAGAGACGCAACTCGATCACGGAACCGAACGCGACTTTTCCTTTTGCTTAAAGACGAAATAACGTCGAACTTCGATTTTTGCTTAAGGAATAAATTCGAATTTTGCCGGCAACCTCTGTATGGAATTTTCTTCCCTGTTTCCTTTCGGATTGTTCCTAAATCGCGCGTCTCGCGCGCGGTGCCCGATCCTCGCGCCTCGCGTCATAGAGCGACCGGGTTTAGAGATAGGCCGGGTCGTAACAAGGTACTGTCGCGTCTGCATCCAGACTTGACCTAAAATCCCTATAACTTTTGGAAGTTACTAGATTTTTGGCGGCGCATTCAAACTCTTTGTATTAACCTCTAATTATTGTCATTTTATTAAGCAAGTAAGGTATAGATGGATTGTAATAGAGAGAAAGAACGAGAACGTCGAAGACTGCGTGATAAGTTAAATAAGTCGCAGGCCACCGTGGTTTCTATTCGCGAGATTATAAACACCTTTATTGCGTGATGGACAGGGGATCTAAGTCGCGGGCCGCTGCGAGCTCCGTTTGTAAATATGGTATCCCCTTTCGCGGACCGATAGGTCGTAGTTAATTTAGCTAGCAAGAACAGTTCTCCTTTCTTTGAGTCACGTAGGCGTGCGCGCATAAGATTTGTCATCGATACGCGCTTCGGATTGCGGGAGTTCGTGCGCGGTAGACCCACGGTCGATGGGGGCATGTTTTCTTTCGAGTGCGTGGGATTGTGCGCGCCAGAATCAGGGTCGATGTGTACTTTCTTCGCACGTGGACGCGTGGAGCGTGGATTAGATCATTGTGCGTAGACGAAGAAAGTGGGAGTAGAGTCCTTGACTACGACTAGCGTCGAGTATCAGATTGGTTCCCCACATTAGCGCTGAGTATTTGATTGGTTCCCCGTTGTTACCGAGAGGCGGGGACTTTTGATTTAAAAGGATGCACTTTGCCGCTCGAGGTGCACTCAGATACCGATTTATAACGACAAATTATATTCCAACTATGTGTTAAAATATAATTCATTGGTGATCACCTAATTCTTGGATTAAGAGTGTTCATTTCTCCACCTGCAATAAAACTCTTCATCTCCCGATCCCGCTCTTTTCGAGCAGAGTGGTTCAGCACTCCACGGGCACGGACCTGCCCCCTACAAACGGACCAAGAAGACCAGCCCGGCACGCAACAGTACGTAGTCTAGTATCTAGTATATCCTACGTACTAAGATGAATTGGAACACAGCCTAAAGGCCATCACACGTGAAAAAACGTAAGCAGTAACAGTAAAGATTGACCAATCAGAAAGCCTGTTTAAGCATAATTCCGTAAGAATAATATTTCTGATTGGTCAATCCTTACTGTTACTGCTTACGTTTTTTCACGTGTGATGGCCTTTATAGTTTACGCCCTATAGGTAGAAATCTTGTGTTCTCCGTTTATTACTTTTCTTTATAAAATTAAAGTATTAATACTGTTAAGTACAAGCAATATATATTGACTTCGTATTTTTTACAGTTCTCATAGAACTTAATGATTGAGAATGGATTACAGTCTAAGATAATATTACGTCTCAAGTCTACGTTTAAACATTTTGTTGCTACCAAGTGAATGTCTGAAGGTAAACATATTCCTTCCTTTAATACTACAGCCGAATGAGTATGTAATGATAGTCCTATTTAAAAAGAGAATGATGTGTAGTTACTAAGGAATGTAATTTTGTGCATGTACTGTGAAGGACTTTCATTGTTATAGATTTACTTAACCTAACTCACTCTAGTTATCTAATGTTTCCCTAAAATTTCATTTTGTTATACATATGAATAGAAAATACGAAAAACCGAATAGAATTATTATCATTAGTTTTGAATTTTTCAATATTATAAAGTTGATAACAATATTAATTTGAATGAATGAATAAAACGTATTACTTATATGTACGGGGTGTTTTCAAACCTCTAACCCAGAGAAAAACCCCATGTTCATAAAATAACGAACATAATACAATTGATTTTATTGAAATTCATTAAGAATTTACGGAGAAATTAATTATTAAAAAGTAATTAATATTTTGAATTTATTCGGCATTGATGACGTCATATAGAAGATAATCGCAATTGCTATCGTTATTATAAACATTGTCTTCATGAGCCTTGATATAACGTCATCAATAAATTCAAAATATTAATTAAGGTGCACCGGGGGAAGTGTAAATTCGGGGCAAGTGGTACCCCTAGCCTTATAACAACTTGTTCTGATCATCCCATTGGAGCATCATCTCTTAACCCTTAACCACCATAGTGCATGCACATATATAGGAAAGAATATCCATTGCGGTCACCGAGACCGCACTACGGTGGTTAAGGGTTAATAACGGTTGGCGATAACGCACCAAACGACATGGAGTATTGCGGCGCTCGTCTGCCACTTCTACATGATCCATGGCCGTTGCAACGTTCGTGTGCTTTTTTCATGTGTGTCATTGAGTTTGTACTGGTTGTGCGTTATTCCTTGTATTTTCGTGATTTTCAAAGGCATTATCAGTGTTTATAGGTAAGTAACACATGATTGCACTATTTTATGATATTCATTGTTGCAGATGGAAAAATAATTATTATAATGGTTAAAGTTTGTTTAGGTTACACTTGCCCCACATAAAAGTCGCACCAGGGTAAGTGGAACCTATCATGGGTTACACTTTCACCAGGCTAGGTTCCACTTGCCCCTTTTATTAAAATTGTGTAGTTATTTGTTACTTACCTTGTAGATCAATTATAACTTTAGATGAGATCTACCTACATTTACCAGAACGCACATTCGACAAACGAGGAAAGTTTAAATTTAGCATTTCATTCGATACTTTTAACATTAGTTAAACAAACTCTATGTAAACTACAATTTGTTTAATAAATAAAAAAATGCAAACTTGACTTCCACTTGCTCCATGCTTATTTCTGCTTACTAAATTGGTATCTGAAACCCGAATTTACACTTGCCCCACTATATGGGGTAAGTGTAACCTAATGCACCTTTTTTCTATTTTTTTTTCAAGAAAAAAAAATAGACTTGAAATTCCTAATGAATACTTATCTACATATAGGAAACATCTTTACCAAGCATTCTCCAAAAATTCATTGAAGTCATTGACCATATCTGTAACAAATTAAGTAAAAACATTGAACTAGTAAAAATATAGGGTCCACTTTCCCCGATGTACCTTACTTTTTAATAATTAATTTCTCCATACATTCTTAACGGATTTAAAAAAAAAATCAATTGTATTATGTCCGTAATTTTTTAATGAACATAGGATTTTCCTCTGGGTCAGAGGTTTAAGAACACCCGGTATATACTTACTAATAAAACTTATTTATTATTTAGACACCCTGTAATGATGGAATCAAGAACAGAATTTAAGCTGAAATCACCTCCTATGGATGCGATTTCTGCTGTAGAATTTGGACCAAATTCAACTCAATTTCTTCTTGTATCTTCATGGGATAGCACTGTACGATTATACGATATTCATGCAAATTCAATGAGACTTAAGTACAATCACGAATTACCAGTGCTGGATGTAGCATTTCAGGTAATACATCACTTTACATATATTTTTGCTTCGATATCATAGCAATCGTGAGGTTTTTATTCTTCAGGATGCTGTACATGCTTACAGCGGCGGTTTGGACAATACTTTAAAAATGTACGACATTAATAGCAACACAGGTAAATATACTTTTTAAAACAATCTCTCCACAAAATGATGTGTAACAAAACACTTATAAATAGTAGAAATAGTGTTGTACGAGAAATTGTTTAAATCATAGAATCTGTGATGGGAACCCATGAGAAACCAATTAGAAAGATAGAGTATTGCGGTGCAGTTAATGCAATATTGACTGGTGGCTGGGATGCGGCAGTAAAACTTTGGGATCCCAGAACACCTACTCTTGTTGGAAGCTATTTGCAACCTGACGTTGTACTGGCATTATCTGTATGTGGAGATAAATTTGTTGTGGGCACAGCAAAACGCAAAGTTTGCATTTGGGATTTGAGGAATATGGCAGGAATGTTCCAACGTCGTGAAAGCAGTCTAAAGTATCAAACACGGTGCATAAAAGGCTTCCCCAATGAACAGGTAAAGTAAAAATTTGATTCTCTCTGATGAATTATTTTTTATCTTATAATATTATGCATGTATGTACCAAACCATTCCATGTCAAACGCGACGCTCTTTAACACGTTAACTGCCGTGTTGGTCCCATGGGACCAACAAGTAATGTACCTAAACCGGCCGTGTTGGTCCCATGGGATCAACAGAGGTAAGGACGCCTCCCAGACCGTTGATTCAAATTTGACTGTATTTTGCTATGGGAAGGGATCAACATGGGTCAGGAGAACTATAGTATAATGATGTTTTGGAATTTTTTGCAAACTGATGCCTGTGGTCAGAATAAAAATCGGAATATGGCAGTTTTAATTAACTTTATTTTTTTCAATTTTTTCGGAAATTTTTGTGCCGAAAATTAAATCCACATGAACTATTGCGTTTTCTAAGTCAAAATACATTATAATTTATCATCGGCCTATAGGGACCATTTTTGAAAAATACCTATGGCAGTCAACGTGTTAAACGAGCTTGGGAGTCAACAGGGAATTCAGATTTTTAACCTTTTGAAGCCAGCTTTCTTCCAATTGCAAGAATTGCATAGAGTTTTACATTTTTCAACAAATGATGGCTCTATTCCGAAATTCAGCTCAGCTTACTGTCAGCATTATCAATAGCGTCAACAGCGCTCCGAAATGGTACGCTGTTCACTGCAATAGCTTTAATGACGCCGTTGCTACATCATTGTTGTTTTGCTGTGACTACTGTAGTTGAAGAGGTTAGCCATAGCCATAGTTAATTAAAGATGGTGGCGTCCAGTACTGGTGATAAAATGGAATACTGCTGCGTGACGTCATAAAGTGCAGCACTATCAAGTAGCCCTAATAAGTTTTGGAATAGGCTCAGTTTACGAAAAATTGTCATTGTCAATTTAATATTTTTTTTTTGAAATCTACGTGCCATACTACACACACACCTACACACACACACACACACCGGTACTACATTTCCTAAAAAGAATCAGATTAGGCTAGGTAAAAAATAAATTAAATTATGTTACTCAAATTAATAAAATTATTGTTATTATAACAATACAGGGACCTGATTTGGATGTGTAACATAGCAATCGTGCAAGTACGAGAGAGAACATATGGCGAGTACATAAGAGTCTTTGTCGCACATTTCTCTAGACTTGTCCAGTTGGAGTTTGTGCGACAGAGAGTTTCTTATGTATTCGCCACGTGTTTTCTCTTGCACTCACACAATTCCTATGTTGCAGGTTCAAGTCCTGACCTCGTATGACCGCCATTGTGTACCGGATTGTGTGCTAGTAGTAATTTTATTATTTTCCGATTTCATTATCCTTGTGTAGTGGTTATGATTTCAGGAAATAACTTTAGTCCATTTATATATGAAACGTGGATTCACTTTATGATTTTCGTTTTAACACTGCAAGAAATTTTTAATGTTCAACTACATTTCTCGAAAAATCTCAACTCCTTCTTGACTTTTTGGAATAGTAAAATTGTTAAAATTTTTTCACATCCGAGAGAGTGTTTTAGTGCCCATTTCGTGTTATTTCCTTTATGGGCGTTTTTCAAGTGCTTATCCGTCTAGACCCTTTCCAACTGTGCAGATCCAACCAATCGACGTAGGAATAACTAAAACTTTTACAAAGAGATTGTGAACGCCGGGTTTTAAATACGAACACAGTCCCTTAGTGTACAACATTACAATGCTGACTGTTATTTTGAAATAATCGTGAAGTGCGCTTCGCAATCGTTATTTGTTATTCAGCAAGAAACATTTACTCAGTGTATACCTAATAGTCTAAGATCCGAACTAGAGACGTTCTTCACCGATCTGTTTACCGGATGAAAAGTATTTTTTATCAAACATAATACGTCAATGAATATATCGCAAATGGGTTGACTAATAAAATATGCTCAAGAATACCCTTAAAACTGTATAAACAGGTGAGCTGATATGAGCAATTTGCACCGATCTGTTTACACATTAAACTATATATGAAAAAAAAGATAATTTTATTGCAAACACGATGGTATAATCCTACCTGCAAAAAATCGGTCATGAATCACAGTTGTAAGGCTTTGAAATTTATCGGAGCTAGCCAAGATGCGCGTACTACAGGCAAATTTGCTATAGGATGCAACGTAGCAACTGGGCGCGACGAAACTGTTAGATGAGAGAGAGTGCGTATGCTGCTTCCTCGTACGCGATTGAAAAAGATAACACTACTAAAATGACGAGAAAAAGCGACTACGATGGACTAGGTACTGGCAGTAAACTTTTAATTAATTTAAATTAAATATAAAATATTGAAATGTGAGAAAGATTTTTCAAATATTTTCAATTAAATATATGGATAGTGAAATATTAATATTTCTATCAGAATAGTAATATGTTAGTGATAATTATTCGATAAATTTTATCTATTCTATAAAAATACCACAGCAAACAAACAAAAAAATTACATTTTTTAGAAAGCGATAAAAAATCATTAACAAATTGGTGGTGTAAAAAAACTTTATTATAAAACAATGAATACAATAACAATCTTTACAAATATTACAATTACAAAAATAATACAACAAATACAATATTATAGCCTTCCAAAAACTTGTATGTTACTGGAATAAGTGCCCAGATTTTATATAACAGTAACCTAAACAACGCAAAGACTCCAAGAAGAATTTTTCTTAAAAATTTATTATTTCGACTTATGAAATCTGACTTAGAGAGGAAAGATCTAGAATTTCGTCTTTACTTTCAGATATTCAGATATTTTTAATGTGTTACAAACCTATAGAAGAGCCACAAAAACATGATGTACCAAGAAAAAAGCGGGGAAATTGCACTACTTATATGTGGAAGACAGGAAAATAAATTTTCCTCACTCATGCCCATTTCGAGGCCTTTTCCAGTCTACTTTTAGACCGTAACAGCCCGTTCACACGATACGGTTTTTTCCCGTTTCGGTATTTTACCGAATCCGTTTTTTACCGTGTGCTGCAGTGGCGCATACATTTAAATGGGCGCGTTCACACGCTACGTCTTCGAAACTCATACGGCAATTTCACCGATTCGGTCACGACTGACGTTCGGTTTTGTCACCGAAAACCGAATGGCCGGATTCGGTAAAATAACCGAATCGGTCGCTAGTGGCAATGTGGTTTGCATGGAAGTGTTCAGACGGGATAGTTTTCGTACGATACGGCTCGTGCATGGCCGGGTGATGGCGCGAGAGCCCGAAACGGGTCGTGTTCACACGATACGGTTTTTTCCCGTTTCGGTAAATTCACCGAATCGGTTTTTTACCGTGTGCTGCAGTGGCGCATACATTTAAATGGGCGCGTTCACACGATACGTCTTCGAAACTCATACGGCAATTTCACCGATTCGGTCGCGACTGACATTCGGTCTTGTCACTGAAAACCGAATGGCCCGATTCGGGAAAATAATCAAATCGGTTGCTAGTGGCAATGTTTATGCATCGAAGTGTTCAGACAGGATAGTTTTCGTACTGATAGGTCTCGTGCATGGCCGGGTGATGGCGCGACAATAAACAGTGATTTTAACCCTTTTAGTGCCGGACGACGATATATCGTCGTTCTCTGTACTTGCGAAAAGTGCCAGCGACGATACATCGTTGCGTATGCGATGGCGCCATGTTCTTCGCATTACGAGAAAGCTCTATCTGAAAATAAATTTATAAGACGTTATATAAGCGGTCTAATAACATTGCAAAGTAATGTAATAAAAATTGTTTTTGAGTATCCTTTGCATTCGCTCGAGCGGCACTGTTTCGACGCCCGGGTGATTGGTTGACACGTCCACTCGACGTGTGCGAAACACTTGCCAGAGCCGTAGCCGAGATAGGTATAGTGTCAGTTGGCTGACCGATTCGGTAGAATTTTACCGAAACGGTGAAAAACCGCAACGTATGAACGGGCTGTTCGGTAAAATTACCGAAACGGTGAAAAACCGCATCGTGTGAACGAAAAAACCGTATCGTGTGAACGGGCTGTAAGATGGCGTTTTTCCCGCGTGACACCGACTAGGAGTCCGTAGAGTATTAAGCTAGGAATCCACTACACTCGACTCGACTCGACTCGACACGACACGACTCGACGCGACGCGACTCGACACGACGCGTTTCTGATCGCATGATTTTCCATGTATTTAAATGGCGTAGAAATCCACTAGGCTCGACACGACTCGACTCGACTCGACTCGACACGACACTTTTCTGGCTGGCCAGAAATTTGTCGCGTCGAGTCGAGCCTAGTGGACACGGTTTGCGTGCACATCGAGATATGGACCGATGAGCGAACAGTTCAATTGCGGCAGTCTTGCTTGGAAAGTCGAGAAGAGCAGTTCGAAGATTTTACATTAATTTCGCAGAGGAATGGAGGAGGATCTCATTAATAAAGTTAGAGCATATGAGGTGCTGTAAAATATACATAGTTGAAATATAGAGACCAAAATATACGCAACGAAGCTTGAGAAGAAATCTCAAAAGCCTTGAATAGACTAAGTAAACATAAATAGGTATATAGTAAATTTCTATCTGTATAGATGTTACAGAGAAGCAATAATTGGAAAAATTATAGAACCATACACGATGTATCCTTGTACGTTAAAATTTAAAAGGACGAAGCACTACCGTCGCGTCGATTCCAGTGGACACACCACGCAAATTTTTGTCACCGTGTCGTGTCGAGTCGTGTCGTGTCGAGTCGAGTGTAGTGGATTTCTAGCTTTAAAATCACTTTACTCGGACTGGCGCGAATACTTAGGGCCGGTTTTACCAAAGCCAAGTTATACCTAGAATAAAAGTATACCGAGAATAAATTTATACTCTCTCTCTCTCTCTCTCTCTCTCTCTCTCTCTCTCTCTCTCTCTCTCTCTCTCTCTCTCTCTCTCTCTCTCTCTCTCTCTCT